>OZ037778.1:25248995-25291495 GCA_964035525.1 Porites cylindrica | reverse complement strand
CCTCAGTGAGACTGAATATGACCAGTTATGCAGGTAGATAGCAGCTTCCAAGATCTGCATAATTCGTCATATCATACTGAGCCTCTTTTAAGGTCTGAACTTTCTTACCTTCTTGTAGACATTTGCCTGTTTATCGGAACAGTTTCAGAATATGAATGAACGGTTATTCCTTGCAGATACTCCTCAAAAAGTAGACGCAATGGCATCCACCTAGTAATATGTTTTGCGCTATTCTTTCATCCGTCGCATTCATTTTTAGTCAGTAATTCGGTTATTTCGTCTTTGCATAGCCGTGAACTCTTTCGCCATTTTTCGCCATAACAGCTAAGCTGCCGCGCTGCCGTGCTGCCGTCTTGCTTGACATCAAAGATTGTATATTGCAAGCATTTTCCAAATTTGGTCAAAACTCGAGGAATCATCCAGGAGAAAGCCAATCAGAAACGGCGAAATATTTTAACTAAATAATAATAACTTTTATTATTCTCTTGCAAGTAAAAGTGCACAATTAGCGCAAAACTCTCCCTAGAGTCCCGGATTTACGTCTTGAAAAACAATTCCCGCAGGCCGAGTGTGCAACTTGCAAAATCGCCAGCCAGTGCGGTGGGGTCAGTGGATGTAAAAATCCGCTGGAAAATGGCGTGTCTTTGTCTTCATAAGTCATGTTAACAAACCCTTAAGAAAACCCGCGAAGGTTCTTACATACCTGAGATTTTCTTGGATGATGTAGTGAAACGTTTGTACATCTTCTTGATTGTTCAAGGTTGTCATAGCGTAGCCGATCTCGAGAATAATGCTGTGGTTATGTTCGTAAGCCTCCAGGTCAAACGACAAAATCAGTGCTTTTGGATTTCTTCTTATTGTTCTTTGCAGTTCAACCACGCTCTTTCTTGCATTCTCTTTCCTCCTGGAATGTGTGCACAAAAATTAGAAATAAGAAGGCTCCCTTTTCGGAGCACGTGTCTAGAACCTGGTAAGAACCTGGCTTTGAAGAACCTATTAGGCCAAAATTTGCCAGTTAGACCCCCCTTATGCAAGAACCTGTTTATCCCGAATTTGAAACGGGTAACCTTAGAAGAAACTTATGGTCTACAAATTGAACTAGTCTATTTATTTCAGTAGTACTTTGAGAAATGTGTTTTATTTTTCATACTGACGTCTTCGTTGATGTTTCCCTGGTGTGATAGATTCGCAAGGTCCTTTTGTGTTGTATTGCCATTGATTGTGGTAGATTCCTTGAAATTACAGTATAATTGCCTAAACCGAGATCATTGGAAATTTCACTTTAGTTTTTTAATTATTGCTTTAGTATTACTGTTTAGTACGGTAGCTTAGTATTCTTTTGTTGTCGAAGGTTAACAATAGAACACAAGGAAATGCCACAAAGGAGAAGACGAAGAAGAGCTAAGAAGGGTGTCCACGGTGTGGTGTTTCTATTCACTGCTAAAATTTAACTTCATAAAAAAATGCCGATTTTTTTATTAAGGTTTACCCACATCATAATTGATGGTTAGCGAATGGGTGCAGGTTCAGGTACCCTATTGAAACGTTATAATTTTTTTTCCAGTTTCAAGACATGCGAAGTTTCTGACTATTGTGTGTGTACCAAAGGTAGTCAATAGTTACTGTGTAATCTGGATAGCTGGCAGTCTCTTTTTTTCTCCTCCTATGGCTTCCACGTCCGCACACAGACTCCTTAAGTATGATGTCTTCTCATTTCTTATCTTATCTCCAAGCAAGCCGAGGTCGAGTCAACGCTTTTAGGGCGTCTTGTTGTACAAAACTCTACGTAACTGCCGAGTTCCTTTGTTTCAGCCCGGAATATTTTCACGGATGTAATTGCCCAACAAAAATTAAACGGTCCATCGTTAAGTCTCGTCTATCGAGTTTTATCCGTGATGCTTTATAGCGGAAAAAGGGTTCGCACTGTCTTGAAACGTCCTTCAATTTTAGTGGGAGTCCTTGAATTTCTGTTCAAGTCCTTCAGTGAAAAGTCCTGAATTTTCTTGAGCTTTGAATTAGTCGGGTGGAAAGCAAATTGCTTTGCATAGACTTTGGTATTCTTTTCCTTTGTAAAGCAACAGTTTACACACGGTGAAACCACAACGTAAGCCAAATGTGCACCTGAGGTTTAAATGTCAGTCAAAAGCAAATTTTAACTCTTGATCCGGCTCCCCTGCATGATTCATGTATTTATTATCAGAGTCATTTTAAGCTTCGTGACTTTTTCGATAGTTTTTGTTTAGGTAGGCACTCTGCCACTTCTTTGGCAGCGGGAGTTTTCAGTCTGACAGAGAGTTTTCAAATTTGATAAACTAGACCAAAACAAACCATTAGCCAATCACTGCCCAGGTTTTCGTGCACGTGACCTAATTTGGTTTTCCAAGAATCCAAGTGGTGGCGTTTCTGTTTTTCCACTGTCGGAGAAACCCCGTGTTGATCGTAGCTCACTTGAAATTGAACACTCAAGAGAAAAAAAACCCTCTCTTAAATTTGAAAATGACAAGAGTACTATAATATGGTTTCTTTATCATTGTTCCCTTATTTCTGCTTTTGTTTAAACAAAACTCGCGTTTTTTTTTCCTAGAATTTGATCGATGACGTCATCTAGGTTCCTAGAAACAAATATTATATCTTTTATTTTGGGTCTTTGGATTTATTTGATCCGATTTGTAATGCTGTATTTTGGAACCATTTCTTAACCATGCAAATAAAAGACATGTCTATTTCCTAGAATCCGATTGACGACACCAACTACTAGTTTCCGGAAAACGGAGTGTTGTAAGTTCGTACATGAGTGATTTATCTCTTCGCATTTAATCCGTTTAATTTAGTTTATATATTCATTTTTAATTCTAGGTATCTTTCATTTTCCTGCATATAGTCTAATTTAGTACTTTTAATCTAAGTTAGGACCTTTGTGAAAACCACAGTGATGTGATGAAAATTTTCTAATAAAAGATTATTACTATAAATTATTATTATTCGATTCTACCGGGTACCTGTACTGGTTTTCTTTTGAGCCCTTCGAAAATCTGGGCTTTTTCCTAGAATCCGATTGACCACGTCGTTTAGTTTCCTAGAAAGAAAGTGTTATAAAGTCCAAATGTTTTATAATTTTTAGCTGCAATTTCAGTAATACTCGAATCTGCAATCAGTTTTGGAACACTTCTTAAGCAGACGAAAGACAGCTTTTCCCAATAGGCTAGCATCCTGTTCATGACGGCCTTGATCATGAGGTTTCAGAGAAGGTTACTTGAATTTGTCGAGATACCAGCTTTGATGGTAAGTATTGTATGTTACAAAAATGTCTTATTTACTGCTTGACCGCGGAAAGTGAAACTACCTGACGGACGTCGTATGCTCTAGCTTTGATGCTGATAGGAAGTACTGTTAGAAAGGCAGAGGGGGATTAAATTTTTCCTGCCTTCCTAGAAGTTATCCCTAAAACCCCTCTACACAAGGCTTTTTGCTGCTTCATCCGGCTGTAACGTTAAGGTATTGATACCGAAGGTGGAATATGTCCCAGCGCCGTCCTACGATCAAAAGTTTCGTGAACCAAACTTCTACCACAACATAGCGACATAGCATAATGATTATTTGTTATAGTCACTGTAATGATTTTGTAGCGCCACTTGCTTGTATGCACGAGAGATTAAACTGAGATCAGGCTCTATTTTCGTCTCGCGACCATGTAAGACATGTAAAAGAGAAAGTTTGAGACCTGCTAAAATGAAGTCTATCTACTTAGGTTATGAAACGACTACTGAGAAATCGACGTTTGAATCACTTAGCAGTGACTTCGATATGACAGGCCAGCTATTCGTTAGATTAAAACTTTCAAAGACAATTTTGCTTTTTTTCCATTGACTTTTCGCGACCATTGAAGAACAGAAAAATCGAGCAAATATTGAACGAGAAATAGAAACATACGTCATGCGGAAACATCAAAGAAATTGTCGCGAATGCTTCGAAATTTAATAACTTTGTGTATAAGTCCAGAACAAAAAAGGCATATTTTACAGACTTTTTTTTAATGAATTATCTGCTTTTTATCAATTCAAAAGGAGTACAATAATTTCGTTTAACTAAAGCGATGAGCTAGCCGATCAGATTATTTTTGGTGGAAAAAAACGACTGATCTGACTAAACTAGTCCGTGAAACGTCGCGAATCAAGTCGGTACAGGTACAGCTGAAGTATGGGGAAGTAAAGAACTCGTTCTCATACAACATCATAAAAAGGGGAAAAATGGATGAATTAAAGATTTCTTACCTCTTTTCAATTTCCTTGTTTTGTTCCTTAAGGGTTTTGGAATAATTCTTAAACGACTGAAGACTTGGAAATGATTTGCCTCTCGCTTTGATGATTACGTCCCTTGACCGCGAAACGTCCGGCAGGGTCTCACCAACTTTCTTTTCAATTTCTTCTTTGATTAGATTGTACTGATCAGGAGAAACGAGAAGATGGATTGATTCATCGAATAGTTCCCCGACCACATACGGAAAACCTCTGTGATTCTTATGGAAGGTGTTAAAGAAGGTTCTGATCGTCCCGGCCTTCGCATTTCCTTGGTCGAAAAATCGACTCCATTTTGTCCTCATGGATTCGTATTTGTAGAAAAAGTTGCGATTCTCTGAGGAAGCCATGATGAACAGTGATGAACGTCGTAAACGATATTAAACCTAGTAAATTCCCGTTGGAGAAATATTGATAGTCTGAAAACTCAAATACTAAATGGTTCACTGTGTCTGTGTGGAGAAAGAACTTATTAGACGCCAAGTATTCAGGTTTTGGCAAGTATAGCTCAAACCAGTCTGATTGGATCCCTAATTGAAACATATGATGCAATATTCCATCATTTTTCCTTATTTGGAAAATACTTCCTTGAGATGTGCAGCGTCATTGTCAATTATAGGACATCCAAGAGCGCCATCTTATATCTCACCTTTTTCTCTGTGGTTGCGTAAATGTCGAGGGGGCTTAAGTTAATATTATTAATAAAAACGCAAAAAGGGGACACCCACAAAAAGAGGGGGACCCACACCATCCATCGGATCATAAGAATAAGAACCTGGTCTGTTATTGCAGATTACAGGATTGGTTGTCTTAAATATTCATGAAGTTAGAAGTACGTATTATCTACCCTGCGAGCAATGGTTTCTCCAGGGAGGACGCTACGCTACGAAGGGAGAGAAACCACTGCGACTGATCCGTCAGCGCCATGGACGAATTTATTATCTTTAAACATGTAAAACCTGTTTAAATACAAGTTAAGGTCCCCTCGCATTTGCTTACGCTTACAACTGCTGCCTTCACGCGAGCCTGCTGTGAATTTGCACTCTTTCAATTCAGTATTTATTGGGATTATTCATGTACGCGAACAGCATGAGTCGAACTCCTAAGAACCCTATCCAAGTTCGAGAAGAGAAATGACATTTCGCCGTTGATAGTTTACGCTCTCCATAAAACACGAAATTAGGTATTTTCATGTCGTAGTCGTAGTCCTGCGAAAACGGCAAAAAAGCGTGATGCACGTGCAGAGTTGTTGTCTTGCTTATTAAATTAAACCTATTGTTTTGTTGACGTTAATTCTCGTTACCGTCTTGTCGTTGGATATTTAAGTCTCTTATGTTTCCTGCGAAGCAAGAGGAAGTGATGACATTTGACGTTTTGACGTAGGCATCGCGTGGACGTGCATGCTCGATGGAAAAGTAAACGGTTGCTCGTAGTGGTTTCTCTCGTAGCGTAGCGTCTGGCCTGGAGAAACCACTGTTCGAAAGGGTACGTTTTTTCTCGCTGAAGCAGTGAACAGTCCTTTCCAGTCGCTTCCTAGTTTGTTTAAATAGTGACAAAAGCCTGAGGATGGTGATAAAGGTCACTGGAAAGGACGAGAAGATGATGGCTGTCATTGCTGTCATTGTATCTTTCATTGGGAAAATGCATTGGTACATAATTTCACAATAAAATTGAATGCTAATGATGTTGTTCTGGAGAGAGTCTCATGCAAAATTAATCGTGCGTATGAGCGTGGTCAAGGTCAAACCATGTCTGCTTTCCTCTCGTAGTTATCTTTTCTTTGTTTCTTTGTTTTTGTTTTGTTTCTTTTACTTAAAGTACTATTTTAATGTTTCAGCACAAAAGCACTAATTTCTAAGGTGGCCCGAACCTGATCTCGTACCCAGATCTCACTCTGTCTTACGCTATAAAGACAGAGAGCGAGATCTGGGTACGAGATTAGCCCGAACCTATTTATGTCACATTTATATACGCGTTGGTTATGCTTTTGAATCGCGTTTTTCGACAGGAACAATTTAACCGGTTTTTTTTTGGTTTTTGGCATCCGTAAGAAAGAATGGAACTTTAAGAAAATGTTTTTTTATTTATTTTCTGTTACACATAAAAACGTTCGGGAGATCGGAATACATTTTAAACTACATTTCGTCAAAATCCTAACACAGATTTTTCGCTCACTTCATGAGATAAGCGTCAGAGCTCTCTGTTTTTTATCTACATGTTTGTAGTCAATCGTGACAATACAATTTGTTGCACAAAATGCTGGTCAGATTTAACCTCTTAAATATGCTACGCTAACATATTTGTGAAAGTTGACGCACAAATATAGGAAGAGTGCCGACGGACTATTTCCTATCCTGAAAGGGCTTTCTAACCCAAAGCTTGATTGCAAGAACTAAGTAAGCAGAAAGCTACCAGACTCGTACCCAGTCGCTAGTTATGAGTTTAATTTTGGGGGTGAGAGAAGACCGGTGGTTGGTTGAGGTGCGCGGGGGAAAGCTACGGCGAATACAGTTAGCACTACAAGAAGAACAAGAACGCTCTTAAAAGCGTTGAGTCGAGCTTCCTTGGAGATTAGATAAGAAATGAGGAGGCGATTAATTCTACACGAAACTGGATTTCCTCGCTAAAAGTTTTCCACGTCCTACTTGATCAACGGTAGAGTATTCTTCAGGATATTTACTTTTTATATCGAATTCGACTATTTGTTTCTAAGTTGATTGAAAAAACGTGTATAAATAGACGAAAATCACGGGGCCTTGATTCGAGAGAAATTACATCATTGCCAAAGAGCAAAAACCTGATGAACATTGCGCGTCATTTCAATCATTGCCGAAAATAGACCGCATGCTCATCAAAGACTCATTTGCATACAATGAAACTGTACAACGCCCGACCAGTTAGCCTCACCATCAAAGTTTTACTCCTAAAGATTCTTTTTTTTTTTTCGACGACTGAAGTATTCACTTGTTTCAAAGTAATCAACGCTTTCAAGTGAGAGAACTCGTGGACCGACCTGTTCCGGAAAAGCGCGACATCTTTTTCATTAATCCTTCTGACCCATTCTTCTCAAAACATGCATGATGCTCTGGAAGATTTTTATATGTTGTCAGTCACGTCGCGATTCTCATCCCCAGCTTCCAAGGTCTTCGCTATAGCCGTACTTATGTCCGTCCGTCCGTCAAACCATTTTTTATTGTACTCGTTCGTTCGTTTGGGAACCGAAGGGACTGGGTTCGATACCTGTTATCTTCCTTTTATCACTGTTTTATAAAGCGTTGTTATGACGAACGTAAGGTGTTTGCATTCGTGAGGAAACTGCCTTTCAAATATCATGCATATTACAGGAAACGTGCTCTGTTTTGACTTTAATATTTTAATTCTCGAATTGGTTTAACCAGATTAATTTCTTTGCTCTAGTAAAGAATACTTCTTAATAGTTGTTTATAGTACATTGAAAACCACAATGTGGGAAAATGCAAACACGAATCTGTGACTTTTCTGTGACTCTCCAACCTACACTTGACTCTCGTGCTCCCATCACGACAAGAGAAGTCCGTAATCGCCCCGTCCCTTTGTTTCCAGTGACCTTAAGGAACTCATAAAGACCAGAGATCGGCTCCACTATCGCTGCCTCCTGTCACGCGACCCTGTTGATTGGTCAAACTACAACGAATCTCGCAATACAGTTAAAGATTGCTGAGAGACGAGGAGATAAAGTGTACTTTCAAAGAAGTAGAGGAACACAAACATAACCAAGGCTCACTGTGGAAGGACTTGCGCAGTGCACCTCGTGGAGGTAGGACGCGTTTTTTGTGAGCTCCACCAAATATGCTGTTCTAAACGCTTTAATAACGTACCTGTCATGGAAACTTACAAATAGATATAACCAGAAATGGGGAAGGACAAAGCGGACAAGAATCCGAGCAAAAGGCTGAGAGAAAATGGCTCGAAAACGTCCTATCCCAAACCAATTATAACTCGTTTCAGTCATTATCAGGACAAAGAATATGTTCGCTCCTTCTATAAGAACTTAAAAGGAACCAACATCGGTTTCTCAGATGATTTCCCGAAAGAAATTGAAGAAATTCATAGAAAACTTTATCCAGTGCTTAAAAAGGCCAAGCAGGATAAGCAAAAAGCCTTCTTTAATTTTGATAAATTGATAATCAATGGCCAAATACAAGAGGAAAAGAAACTAAAGACCTTCCCTATTATTGTAAAATGGCAAAAAATTATTAATGTATTAATTTCAAACTGAACAGTGAATCTACGTCCTCTAGATGTTAAGAATTTTGTTTAATATCAGTTTATATGTAAATGTACTATGTGTTCTGTTTTGTTTTATTATTTTCTCAGTTGGAGGAGAAAATGTCTTTTGTTTCACTCATTTTGAATGCTTCGTTAAACATTGGAAAGTACTAATCCCAAACAATATATGCATTTTTATAAAACACAACTGAAACGGCAGATTTATTTAAATTAGTTTCTCTGAACGTAAGGGGCATAAGTAATTTTCATAAAAGAAGAACTATGTTCACCTGGTGCCGAAAAAGAAAAGCTGACGTAATATTCCTGCAAGAAACGCATTCAAAAGAGGATTCAGAAAAATAATGGGCAAATGAATGGGGTGGTAAAACATTTTTCTCACATGGTAGTCCAAATTCATGTGGGGTTGCGATATTGATTAGGAATAATTTTAATTGTGTAATCCAAAAATCCATTGTTGATCCCCAGGGAAGATTTATTATTTTGAAGGCAGGCATTCAGGATAAGGTGTACATTTTAGTTAATATTTATGCGCCAAACAAAGATAAAGTCAGCGGCAAATTTTATAAAAACCTACATAGAGTGCTACAGACAGAAGACTTAGATTGTGAAGAAAATATAATCTTTGAAGGGGATTTTAACTGTCCTCTTGACCCTAAGCTGGATAAGAAAGGTGGCGTTATGGTTCCTAGAAAAATGGTTATTGATAATATTGAATGTTTACAAAATGAATTGGACCTTGTCGACGTCTGGAGAATTAAAAATCCGCAATCTAGAAGTTACACTTGGAGCCAAAAATCTCCACCAATTTTCTTTCGTTTAGATTACTGGCTGATATCAAACAACTTACAGGATTTTGTAAATACAACCGATATCATTCCAGCTATAAAAACTGATCATGCAGCAATTGAGTTGAATCTAACCGACTCCAATCAAAACTCAAAGGGGCCCGACTTCTGGAAAATGAACGTCTCTCTTCTCGAAGATCCGAATTATCTGGAAGAATTAAAACAAAATATTCCACTTTGGAAAACAACAGGAAGTAATAATTTATCAGACAAAAGGTGCATCTGGGATTGGCTTAAGTATAATATTCGGAAGCATGCTATTATGTTCTCGAAAAAGAAAGCCAAAGAACGATCTGCTATGGAAAAAAACTTACAACAAGTATACGAGGAAGCGACTAAAAAATTCGAACAGGACCCTTCCGACTCTAACCTAAATACTCTAAATGAAGCAAAAGAAATTCTAGAAAGTTACTTTGAGGAAAAAACAAGAGGTGTAATTATTCGCGCAAGGGCACGATGGCACGAGCATGGCGAGAGAAGCACAAAATATTTTCTAAATTTAGAAAAGCGTAATCACGTCAAAAAACATATAAGAAAACTGCTAATAAGTGGTTCCATTACATCTGATCCTTTTGGGATACTAAACGAACAAAAACGCTTTTACCATAGCTTGTACAAATCAAACGTAATAGATGAGGATAGGGAAAATGGAAACGAATTTTTAAATAATTATTTGATTATCAGAAGAACAAAAACAATCTTGTGAGGGAGAAATATTTGTTGAAGAAATTACAGCCATCCTTAACAGTTTTGAGAATAACAAGTCTCCTGGTAATGATGGAATACCAATTGAATTTTACAAAAGTTGCTGGGAATTAATTAGTGATCCATTTATGGAGTGTGTGAGAGAGTGTTTCGACCACGGTGAAATGTCAAGCTCTAAAAGAAAAGCAATCATAACTCTTATAGAAAAGCAACATAAAGATCGAACTCTCATTGAAAATTGGAGGCCAATCTCTCTTATTAACGTGGATACAAAAATCATCTCAAAAGTGATTGCGTTAAGATTAAAGAAAGTTCTACCGATTATCATACATCATAATCAAACAGGTTATGTTGAAGATCGCTATATTGGTGAGACTATCCGATCAATTTTCGATATAATGGAATTTACAGACAGTAAGAATATTCCAGGTATCTTGATTTTCATTGACTTTAAAAAGGCTTTCGACTCTTTAGAATGGCATTATCTTTTCAGTTGCCTTGAGGCTTTTAATTTTGGCCCCAATTTTATAAATTGGGTCAAAATGTTTTATACAAATATTCAAAGCTGTGTAATAAATAATGGAATGGCATCAGACTATTTTACTTTAGAACGTGGTGTGAGGCAGGGTGATCCTTTGTCCCCTTACCTCTTTATCTTAGCTGTTGAAAGCTTGGCAATCTCCATTCGTCAAAATGCTGATATCAAAGGAATTAAAATAGAAAATTACAAAGCCAAGCTATTGCAATACGCAGACGATACCACAGCAATCCTGTCTGATGAAAGTTCTGCAAAAACGTTATTTCAAGAACTAGAAGTATTTAAGAACTTCAGTGGGTTGGAGATAAATAGCTCTAAAACAGAAGGAACGTGGATTGGTTCGCTTAAAAGAAAAGATGAAAAACCGTTTGGTATTAAATGGCCCAGTGAACCCATAAAAGCTTTAGGAACCTTTTTTACATATGACCAATCATTACTTTACGAAAAAAACTTTCAAGAGAAAGTTGACAGCATAAAGAAGCTGACAAATATATGGTCATGTAGAGGACTGTCCATTTATGGTAAAGTAACTATAATCAAATCATTACTTATTCCAAAACTAGTTTTTATATCTTCGGTTCTTTCACCTCCAAGTAAAATCATCAAACAAGTGAATAGTATAATTTTCTCCTTTTTATGGAATGGACAGGATAAAGTAACGAGGCTCTCTTCAATAAACAGTTATGAAGACGGTGGCATAAAAATGACAGATATTGAAAGCTTGGTCAAAGCTGTACGACTAGCTTGGCTAAAACGTGTTTTCAGCGATAATGAAAGTACGTGGAAATTTTACTTGTTTCATCTCCTACGTAGTGTTGGTGGTCTTTTACTTTTTAAATGCAATTATGCAATGAACGATCTTTCAATCAACTCGGTTTTCTACAGAGAACTCTTAGAATATTGGTTAGAATTTCGAAATCTCTTTTTAGCTAACAAAGAACGGCTCTGTATAATTTGGAATAACAAAGATATAAGAATAGATGGAAAACCAGTCTTTTATAAATCTTATTATGACTCGGGGATATGTATTATTAAAGATCTCTTGTTCAATCTCGACAATATAGAATCCTTTAATGCAATCTATAACATAATTGAGAAAGCTAATTTTCTTACATGGACAGGTCTCAGGCATGCAATTCCTTCTATTCTGAAAACAATAGAGTATACTACCTTTACAGAAAATACTTATTTTACAAAGGGGAATGAGATTTTTGACATAGCGGAAAAGAAAACGAAAGACTACTACTCTTTAATAATATCAAATAAAGCACAATTACCTAGTAATGCAAAGAATTTAAAACATGATTTTGGCTTATCTGAAGAAGACTTAAAAATTGCTTACAACCTTCCCCACCTGACAACACAGGAGCCTTACGTCAAATCCTTTCAATATAAAGTTTTAAATTCAATACTTTACACTAATGCAAAACTTTTTAAAATTGGATATCTCCAGCATGACAAATGTACTTTTTGCAAGACTGAACAGGAAACATTATGTCACTTTCTATTTTACTGTCAGCACTCAAATATGTTGTGGAAAAATGTTGAACAGTATTATTTAACAATAACAAAGGAATTTCACGGGTTGTGTTTACGAGAGGTTATAATTGGAATAACGATGTCAAAATGCCCCTTGTTAAATTATCTGATATTAATTGGTAAATTGTATTTATGGGTTTGCAGAAAGAAACAGGTACTTCCAAACATCGAAGGTTTCAAATTTAAAGTAAGAATTAAATACCAAGTTGAAAAATATATTTCCACTGAGAAAAATAAATTACAAACCTTTTATGAAAAATGGCCAAAAGACATTTCTTCCCTTTAATTAAGTTCGTGAGTACGTAATTAAAAATGTAATCTTTTATTAGACACTTTTTTTTTTTGTATTTTTGTATTTTTGTATTTTTTATTTTTGTATGTGTGGTTATGTTTTTGTTTTTATTTCAGAGCGTGCTGTAAATATTAAGTGTTAATCTCTCTTTTATCTACATAATTAAGTATTAATTAATTCTTTGTAAAATAAGCCTCATTCGGCAATTGCGCGGCTGTTTTGTGGCTGTAATGTATATAATTGTGAAATGTAGATAATTGTAAGTATGTCTGTTATTGCGGTTGTTTAGAACTTTGTAATTATTTTCTTTTTAAGTAGTTCTTTGTAATTATAGTAATAAATGTCTTGAATAATAATAAAAAAAAAGGCTCACTGTGGAAAGTCATTAATCGTCTTATTCCATCAAATGCTCCAGACACGACACTCATACACTAAAGACCTAAAGGTAGTTGCCGACGAATTTAAAGTATTCTTTTTTTCAGTTGGTAGAAATGCCGCACATGCAGCCGCCTGCTTCGCTGAAGAGAACAAGATCACCTTATCTGAACCTCCTTTCGACTCTCACATCCCGGCCTCTGAAGAGCTGTTCAATTGAAAGCCAGAAACCTGCGGAGACGTGTGACGCATTATTTTTAAGATACCCTTAAACAAGTCTCCTGGACCTGACAAATTCAATGCTGGCGTGATCAAAGATTGCCTGTCCGTTATCCTGGGACTGCTTACAGAGATCATCAACCGTTGATTCCCTCTTTCGCGTAATTTTTACGTGCGTAGGTGAGTACAATTTACGTTCGCAAATAAAATAGAGGCAATGCATGAAAGGTCGCACGTAAGCCAGTAGAACCCGCTCAACTTCATGTTTAGTCTCAACACTTAATATCTCGCCTCTATTTAATTTACGTCGTTAAAATTTACGTGCGTTAACGTGCGTAGCCAAAAACGCATCAGTGAAAGTCAACCTTCAGCCGTTGCCTCCAAGATCTGTGAAAGATCGCGCTAAATCAATTTAGCTCATACCTCACAAGTAACAACCGGCTTTCATCTCAGCAAAGTGGAAATAGGAAGTTTCACGTACTCAACTGAAACTCTCAATATTCATACTACGGATGCGATTTTGGGAGGAGTGGACAACAAGAAGGTTACTCAGTTTTTTCTTTTAAAAGGTTCTTTATAGATTTTAGAAAATGAAACCTGTTTTAAATTTTATGCTAAAAAAGCGCTTGCATAGAGAGGGTCTAACTGGCTAATTTTAGCCTAACATGTTCTTAAAAACCAGGTTCTAAGTCGCAGGTTTTTTCTTTATTAGATAATTTCAGTTTTCTCTTTGGAAAATAATTGTCCTCGTATCATACGGCGTTAAAGTTTATCCTTCGGACTACAGGTACTCGTCATTGCCCTTTTTTTGCACAGACTATTCATTGCCAGTAAGCTCATGTCTTCTCAGAGGACTATTTTTTGTAAAAATGCGGTTTTAAATATACTCCGATATCTCAAACGTTTTTCTACTGACAAGTAAATAAATAATATATTTCTAAAGTTCCATTATTTTTCTTTAAGGATGCCAAAAATCATAGAAATCGGTTAAATTGCTCCTGCTAAAAAACTCGATTCAAAAGCGTAACCAACCCATGTTAATAGGTTCGGGCCACCTTAAAAATTACTGCTTTTGTCCTGAAACATTAAAATTCTATTTTAAGTATGTAAAAGAAACAAAACAACGGCAAAGAAAATTTAACTAAAAGAGGAAAGTAAACATGGTCGTGCCTTGAACACGCTCATACACATGAATGCAAATTAAATTCGCGAGTCCCCCCGCGGAAGAAGAATGGATGGGGGAGATCTGAACAGTGCGTACCACGGCAAGAATTTCTATTACGCCCCCGCAGTGAGATGTGACCCCAAAAAGTAGAGAAAGAGAGTTGTGTGTCCCACAAACACTTGACACGGGGACCATCATGCCCGGAGGCTAACGTGGAAAAGAGAGGACATAAGTGAAGCACTCTAGAAATATCAAGATGGGATGGCTTAAGCGCCACTTGAGGCTAACGGCCTAAATAAGAAATAACCCTAGAGATTGTATACACTTGTATACAGCTATTTCGAAAAAGGTTGTCGGAAAAAGTGCACGCGACAATCGCGAAAGGTATTGTGGATGGTTTTGAGATCACTGTTCTTCACAGAAATTTTGAAAGAATGGCACGAGAGGCCATGGACATATCTTTGCGAGTGTTAAAGCGAAGCAGTAAAAGTAGGTTCGACAGCTACAGTGGCAGAAACAGTGTATTGATCATATCCCAAATTACCTTTCGGGATTGTCGCGTGCACTTTTTTTCGGACAACCTTTCTCGAAATAGCTGTATATATATGTTTGTCGTCCGTTTAGGGAAAAGAACTATTAGATCTTCATGGTACAAATGGCTCATTGAACAAGGGTGTAAGGCTGATTGTAGGTCATTTGCCCTTTGAAGCAGGGTTTCTGACTAACTTAAAATTTTTGTTGATCGGGAGATTTGAACTTTAAAGAGCTTTAGCCAAGTATTTTACTTACTTTGTCAAATGTAGGTGAACCCAACTAAAGTTGAATTTCGAGGGACCATAAAGTTCATGTTATGTTATGTCATCGGATCCTGATAAGAGATCTAATCAGCAAGAAAATACAGCCAAACCTCCACGTACGACCGCCTCTCGTAGGCGACCACCTCAAATAAGCGCCCACCTGTCCAAAAACACCAAAATTTTCCCAGTCAAATCTCTGTAATCAGAACCTCTCGTAAACGATCTTAAGCGACCTTTCTGAGGCATTTGATTATCGCGATTTTGTGTCGTCCAAGCTTAAATAGCCATCCTTCAGCAAAGAATCTGGATTGGCATTTTCCCGCCAGTTATTGCGGGTAACTGATGAGATCAAACGAGGACGAAACAGCTGTCTTGCAGTACTGCAATGCTTCTCTTCCTTCGCTTTATGTTTATGTATTGCGAAGCTTATTCTTCTAAGAAGTATCAGCTTTACTGCCCTATTTGTTATTTTGAAAATGCCGTGGCCTATTGTTTTAACAGTATTTAAAAGTATTATCATGAATGAGAAAAAAAAAAATAACCAAATAACGTCTCAAGACAGATAGTTGACCAACCTTCTGTTTGCTTAAATTTGTTTCACCTCAAATGACTGCACGATCTTTTATGTTCAGGAATGTTAATTCTTTCCCATCTGAATTTTTTTAAATCTCTACACTCTCAACCCGTTTAACCTCCCCCCCGGGGGGGGGGACTGTTCAAGTCACCAAGTCTCTGTCTCTTCACATTACACTCAGACTGTCAATAACGTTTAAGTCACCAGATACATAACACCTCGCAGCGGGATTCCCTACTGCTTCTCAAATAGGTATACCAAATAGGTAATTTAAATATCTTTTTAAAAGAGGTTTAGTTCCTAATTATTTTCGTGATATGTTTACTCTTGCAAGCCCACATAATACAAGAAATTCCAGCCTTTTGTTTATACCTTATTATCGAACTAATTTTCGAAAATTCTCATTTCGGTTTCAAGGTCCTACGTTTTTCAACTAGCTAAGTCGCGAAATTCAAAACGGTAAAAGTATCAGTTTGTTTGGCACACGACTTAAAAAAATTCCTTCTTTCTAAGTCAAATATACTCTTTGTTGAGCTACATACTTTTCTTTTTCGTTTCTTTCTTTAATGTTAAAAATAATCCATTTTTCATTCAGTACCATTAACTCACATGGCGTACCCTATACTGCAAGGAAGCCTATGAGACTCCCGGCTTCTGTATAGGCTTCTTGTCATAACCATTATGAACATTTGTAAAATAATTTACTTAGAACAGTGTCTGTTATCTCTAATATATTATAATTTTCTTGTATATTGTTGATGTATTCTTACGTGGTTAATGGCAAAATAAATGAATAAATGAATGAATAAATGACAGCAGTTCAAAGTTGATTGAGTGAAGTCATGATGACACATGATGACCCTTGATACTGTCAATAGTATTTTTAACCTTTGGGGTAACAGGCCAAACTTTAGATCGAACTTTGACGTATTTGAACGCTAAAGGATAAATACTCATAGAATTGTTCAGAATCGATTCTTCTGACTCTGTCTGGTTTAGATTGAAGATACAAATGGGTGAGCTACTTTCGCGAGATTGCGATGTGTTTTAGTTTCAGAAATACAGCCGTGTTCAAGTAGGCATAATTTCCGCTGTTGTAAAGGCGAACATTTTCATCAAATGGGATTTCCAACTCGACCAGCGATTGCTTTAGATTATTGAGGTCCAGTCGTCGATCTTGTAATAAAACCATGGCTAGAAGTTGCGTGTCAAACATAATCTTCTCTGTCACTGAAATCCCACAGCACTCAAGCAATTCTGCATCTTGTGCTCCGCCATGTGTAACTAAGATGTCTACAGCCTCGATCTGTTCCTGAACTTTTGCAGCGGCTTCCTTGAGAGACATGCGCTCAGATGTGCCAAACTCGAAGCGATTCCTATCCTTGTTTTTGTACCTGTCAAAGAAAGACACATTCAAGTTCATGAATTGAATCTGTTGTGGTATTTACAGGAGTACTGTTCATTGGCCGTACTTTATCTTATAGAGATGGCTATGAGAGTGCACATTTGTTATTTGACAATTAATGAATTCGGCTTTCGTATCATGTGAAGAATTATGGGATCTCGGAGGGTGTTATCCGTCGAGGCCGTAGGCCGAGGCGGTGTCAAGTAGTTGACGACCGTTGACTACTAAGTTGCCAGTAACTCTGGGGTTAGAGCCGGGGGGGGGGGGGGGTACTCCCATACATTACCTATACGGGTATGTGCCGCCCAACGGGGTCGTGATTTTGAAGCTCCTGATTTAGAAAGGGGGTATCCATTTCAGGGGCGTTTTCTAGAACGGGGTATAAAAAATTGTGGATCACGGCTTTATCTTCTGCTTAAAATTGTTGCTGATTATGAAGAAGCATCTATCTGATGTATAAGTCGAACAAATAAAGGAATATCTTTTTAAAAAAACAGGGCTATTTCAATTTACGAACTTTCTAGAACGGAGTATAAAAAATTGGCCCATTTCTAGAACGGCGTATCAGTTTTAGAGCGAATTCTAGAACGGGGTATAAAAAAATTGGCCTCTTTCTAGAACGGGGTATCAATTTTAGGGGAAATTTTTTTTAGAACGGGGTGCCAATTTGGAGTCCCGGGCGGCACATACCCACCCAAAAAATACCCAAGTGCCCCCCCCCCCCCGGGGGTTAGAGCATCCGACTATTATACGAAGGGTCCTGGGCTCAAAATTCCCATCTGGAGCTCACAATTCTTTATACGCAGTTCTTCCCTTCACTCTTATCATCTACAGTAAAAAAATTAGTGGTAATTAACTGTAACGGTCTTTATCGGGTTTGTTATTTTGCCTAAATGACTATAAAAAAATCAGAAAAATCAATCAAACAATCAATCAATCAATCAATCAATACTTAATTGTCCTCTCCCCTTATAAGGCTCTTCAGGGAAAATGAAACAAATAATTCAAATGGAACACAACATGGTTTTAAGAATCCCAAATGGTAGGAGGCAAGCCAGCTGGCTATTTTACAAGTTTGGTCCGGAGGATTTGAACTCGGGACTAACGAGAACAAATCCAGCCTACCAAGAACAAATAGGGCCCTCCGGAATAAAAGTCCAGCGCTCTAACCGCTCGGCCACGTTGCCTCCTTGTTCCCTGTTTTATAGCTAAAATTTTTAAATCCATCTTGTCTCACGACTGAAAATGAAAATAAGAGGTAAAATTAAATTTTCATTATTTTCAGTATTCCGTCGGATACTACGTTGAACGTTTAATCTTACTCAAGCTGCCTATTGAGGCCTTCCAGGATTCACATAACAGGAAACACAAATTAATTTCTACAACCAGTAAAGAGTGAAGTTATGAGGTAAAAATAACATTTCACTTAACGGCTCAAGTGTCGCCGTTTGTGATATAAGTAATTAATAAATGCATTTTTTCGGTTTAAAACTCGCACATATACCTGAGGTTTTCTTTGATAATGTAGTGAAACGTTCGCTTCTGACGTGGCTTGCCTCGCAAAGTTGTCCTAGTGTAGCCAATCTCAAGGACGACATTGTGGTCACCTTCAAAAACCACCAGGTTAAATGCCAGAATCTTCGCTCCTGGACTGGCTTTCAAGGTCTCGCGTAGTCGTCTTACGCTTGTATTTGCTTCCTGCTGTCTCCTGAGACAAACATAATAAAATGTTAAGTCAATTTTAATTTACTTCGTATTGTAAAGCCCTAAAGGCAAAATATAACAGTTAAATACTCGATGCCTTCCGCTCATTATTGGGTTCGGCGCCCGAGGAAGGGGGGTACTCCCTATAATGGCTTAAACTGGGAGGCTCCGCCCGAAAGGGGTATCTTTTTCAGGATTCGGGTCAGTATCAGAGGGTACGGATTTCACTAGTTGAAGAATTTGAAAGGGTTGGGAAATTGTGTCATTGCGACCTCTGAAAGGACCTAAAAGGACAAACAGGCGCAGTTTATGGCTGTGAAAATGAAAACTTTCTTTTCCTTCACTTTTCCTTCGTCACGCAGTCACACCTGAGCGCGTAACAAATTATTTCTACAAACTGTTAATTGCTTTGCTGTGGCCATGAATTAAACTAAAAATTGTAGCCTGAATTTCAGACATTCCCTTCGGTCGAATACTCCTTTCAACAATAAACCAATCAAAATAACTACCCGGTTTTCGCATGGTGACGTCATTGGACGGCATAAACGGTTGGTCGATTCAGACATTGCTGAGAGGAGTATATGACACAAAGGAATGTCTGAAATTCAGGCTACTCAAAAACTGAACAGTTGGGGTTGGCTCGCGCGTGGTTTGGCTCTTGAAAGAAACAAACTCATTCCTTTGAGACCTACATTGGCAAAACAAAGCTGATAAGCTGAAGAGGTATATATTTTTTTCTCTTGGCCAGTTTTGAATTTTTGAGCGATAAATCACATTAAGATTCAGTTGTCAATAATTCATTTCTTTCGTTTAATTTATTCGCTCAGCTTCCGAGCCATGTATAAATTTCCTGATTAACAAAAGCCATGATTTCTACATTATGAGCGGACGTGCTAGTATTTGCTGGATGTAGCAAATACCATCAACAACAAAACTCTGAACTGAACTGAGTATCATGACAATCTGATCAATATAGTTCAGTGAAGGGGCTATTTGTACTCGTGGGCAATCTTTATGCAAATTTGTCACTCAGTCATAACCGGAAGTTCGAACTAATTAGCCAATCAGGATGGATAGTATTTCAAGCGAATCACAAAACAGCTTCCGCTTAGAAAGCTGTGACAACGCATGGGTTGTTTAACTTTTCTCACAACAAGACTTCCAATCTCATGGGTTTAAGGGAAATATCATTCTGAAATGAAATGTTTCTTCGGTTGAATAAAAAAGGAAATGTTTACTGCTGCTGAATCGCAATTGGTCTCCTCAGGTTGACGCAGAGAATAGGCAAATTTCACGATGGCGTTATTTGACTACATCTACCAGAATTCATTTCGTTTTTCTTTTCTTATTTAAATTTTGTAATCCCAGAGGGGTGTCCAAAACAAAAGGCGTAATTTGCACAAGAAAACGAAATCCTAAAGGATTCTGGTAGTTGTAGTCAAATGACGTCATCGTGCAAATGCCCTATTGCACGCTGTACAACGCCGTCGGCAAGAGACTTCGCGACGGTTTTGCGAGACACTTAATATCGCTTTGTGGGACATATGTTCTTCAAATGCGACAAAATGAGTTAAGTACCGCTTTTACCGACAAAACCATGCTCGTTTTCCTCGAATATATCTTTCAATTCTTCATAAATAAGGCTCTAACCTTAAAGCCTTAAAACTCATCTGTTCGGCCCTTTGGGTCCTTTCACAGATTCAAATGACAGATTCCCCACCCTCTTATATATTTCAACTAGCAGGGTAGCCAAAGAACAAGAAAATTTACGATATAGTAAAATCCCTACCCTTTGATATACCAAAAGCCTGACAAAAAGGTACCCCTTTAAAGCGGAGCCTCTCCCAGTAGGCCATTATTGGCAGTACCTTCCCTCACCCCCGCCCCTGTCCACCAGCAGAATTTCATGGGCAAAAGTGATAAAGATAATTATTCAACGCCTCTGTTTAACATTAGTTGTCGTGGGGCAATAGGTAACTCATTGACCTTGCACGCCGTCGGACCGAGATTCGACTCCCGCCATAGGAAACTTTCCTGTTACTGTTTTTTTGGTCATTTTTTTTTTAAAACATATTTTCATTTTCTGACAGACTTTAAATATACCGGTAGACTAATTGCAAGTTTATTATCAGCTTTCATTTCTACGATTATTAATCGACGCAAGTAGCCATAGACACCCTTTGATTTTATGTCACACGGGAGGAAAATCAGTTTTCCGGGAAACTCGGTCGAGAGCAGCTACCGGGACCCAGTTTCCGAGAAACTCCTACCAGTATTGTTGTAAAAATACCAGACGAATCGACTACACTTTTCTTTGTCTACGCTTTTAACGATTATAGAAATGACACAATAAATGATCATAACTTTGCCGTGGGTTTTTATAACTTGATTTTTGACGTCATTTCTTTGATCAATAAGCCGTTTAGAAAACTGAAAACTTGCTGTCGATATAGCGTAAAGGAAGTGGCAATTATTGGTTTTGTCATCAAGTTTTATGTTTGTGCATGGTTTGTGTGATCACCCGCCCGCCGACGTCACATGGGCTGCTCTAAGTCTTTTATTGCTGTAAATATTATTTCACCTTTGAACACTTTTATAATGTTCTTCTTTTCTAGCATTGAGAAACTCTCTAAATAACTGCTCATCTGGAAACCATTTTTCGTTCTCTATAACTGTGGCACCAGTTGTCGGTCGAACGTCAGGCAACGTCTCTTCAATTTGCTCTTCAATTTTCTTCTTAAGGTTTTGGTACATGGTAGGTTTTACGAACAAGAATATTCCATCGGGCAGTTCGCCGATCACATAGGTAGAATGCTTGTGCTTTCTGTAAAACTGTCGGCCAAAGAAGTGTCTAACAGTCTTTGCTATATCAGGCTTATCCTCTTCAAAACAGCGTCGCCATTTCGTTCTCATAGACTCAAATTTATATAAAATATCTGGATTAGCTGAAGCCATTACTAAATGAAATTCTCTAAACCTTAATTCTTTTAAGAATGCAACGGGCACACTCAGATCTTGGTACATGTGTAAAGACGGTTGAGGTCTGGGTTTAGGGTAACTCCAATAGGCGTTTACTGGTGGGTTGATGGGTTGCAATCACACTCAGACAAAGACAGAAATATTGTACTTTATGAAAGCGAGAAGTTTACCAGAACAGGCTGCTAAAGGCTTATAAAAAGGAGTAACTAATACGATAATCCCATTCCCATCCCCAAACACCACCGCGATTCAGCCGATTGCACTAAGGCAAGAGGAAATGAATGAGGTTGACACGAAAACGCAACTTGCCACCTGCTAAAAATATTGCGTTACAATTTTCTCTTCGATTCTTGCTTTATTTAATTTTCCTCAACTTTAAGCTAAGAGGGATTAATTCGTTAGCATTTTGCAAATGTTACCTCTCTCTTTTCAAAACTTATTTCAACTGGAAGTCAAATACATAATTATTCTACTGTGATATCCCTAGTCATACGGTTCTCATGCCTGCAGAACAAACATGAAACAATTTACAATCATTACTTCATCATATGCAGTTCTTTATTTATATAAGTATATATTTAATCAATAACTAAAGTTAGAACCAAATCTAATGTAAAGAAGTCTCACCATAAGCCTTCAGCTTCTTGAGACTTGCTCGCTTTTTGATATTCTTTTCTTTCGAAATGTGTATATTACGTGTAATTTTATGTTTTTCCCCCTTTATTTATGCGTAAAAAACGCAAAAACAACAACAACAACAATAAATCAAATCAATGATGTGGATTTTGTCGGAACTCACTTTAAACGATGCAAAACGTCACATCAAAAGGTTAATAACAGATTGTTTACCGTGATGTTAGTTGAAGATTCGCTCAGGTTCGTCATTTCACTGACGTATTATCACGGAAGAAAACTTTCGTGTTTTTTCTCCTAAAGTTGACATGTACTGCGGATCATTCGTATATTTTGTCTTTCACAAACACATACGAGATCTTCTACATCTATTTGAGCACTCTGCGACAACTCCGCGTGATTAGCGTAATGGGCAGATTTAGACAACGCGACGCCGAATGAGAACGCAAAAGCGCGAGAAACTGAATAATCAACGCGACTTCCGGTGCTCAATTTGCCGCTACGCCATTGGTCAATTCGGTTTTTAGATCTTCGCCCGCTGTTTTCACTGTCTCCACCTTGTTTTTCCTGTAAAATCTCCCCAACAGCGTGATGATGACAATGACTTCTCACATCTCGAAGTCTCGTAACACCATCATGTGATCGTGGTGGCATACTATGGTTAGCGAAATGGTGCATTAATGGTTTCATTCTTGTTCACGAATATACATTCACATTCAACAGCTACGTTGTCATTCAATATCATACACAAATTCACGTTCAACGACAGTTCTCAGTTACGAATATATTTATTTACAGTTGCAACATATCTTCATTCACATTCAAGGTCAAAATTTTTATTCAACACTGTTGCTATATTCATTCAACAGTTTGTTAATGTGCTGAAATTCACGAATACCATGTTCCTTCACATTGAACGATTTAATTCTTTTTCAACACTGTTGCAATATTTATTCAACATTTTATGCGCATCCCTCTTTACGCATTCCCAGGCTCCAGCTTGCACTATCTTTTGGAAACAGGCGACCCACCATGGTGATTTGGAGTGCACCACTAAGGCGTTGTCTTCGAGAAGAGATCCGAACTTTCAATGGTGGAGCACAAGTCTTTTGAAACGAACATGGTAAAAATGGGTTTGAGTCTACGTGCATGACTCCTACTGTGTGGCCATTGTTTCTTTTTTTCAGCCTTCATAGTTTTGCTTTGACAAGCATATCTTTAAGGATTTTTCATTTCCGCTATAAGAGATCAAGGGAGGCTCTTTGAATTTCTCTCTGATGGCTGTTCTTGTATCAAAATTGTTATTTGTCCATTAGTATGTTTTCAAACATGGTAATGGTGGTTGAAATTGCGTAACAAGACTGGCAATGGGGAGGAGCTTTCGATTCGTTCTGTGTTTAAGTATAAGAGCTACCTTTCTGTCAGGATGGTTTATTTCTGAGAGGATTGTCTCCAAACGTTTTCTTAGGATACCCTCTCGAGAGTGAGTGTTAATATTGTCTGTAAAAGTAACCTTTGAGGAGATTGTTCTTATAAGCCTGTGTCTCCTTTGTCAAAGCCTTTTTGACGGCTCGGGTGCTAACGTGACAGCAGTACGTGACAGCTGTGGAAGTGAGTGTACTGAAAGGCTTCAGTAGTCTTTTGAAGTGTGTAGACACAACGGGAAACTTTTTTTAATAATCAGTACACGTGATAGTAGGCTGTTAACGAAAAGGTCTAAACTTTCTTCATTTGCGTCCAAGAAACATAATATATCTTCAATAAACCTTTTCCATATTAACAGTGTGTTAGTAATTTGCCTCAGGATCTTCTTTTCTAGTTTGGCCACAAATATAAGGATTTCTTTCATGAAACTCTTCGTATGTTTGACATACTAAATTCGCTCCTCTTGTGGAATGTATGTATGTATTTTCCGTGGGGGGGTGGGGGGGTGGGGGGGTACTCCTTATAATGGCCTATACGGGGAGGCTCCGCTCTAAAGGGGTATCTTTTTCAGGCTTCAGGTATATGAAAGAGTAGTGATTTTACTATATCGTAAATTTTCTTGTTCTTTGGCCACCCTACTAGTTGAAGTATATAAAAGGGTGGGGAAATCTGTCATTTCGGTCTGCGCAACTACCCAAAACGGCTTACCGATCATTTTATGGCTGTGAAGAAGTCAAAAAAACGTTTTTTTGTGACTTATCTATATCTTAAAGACAGTGCATTTACAACAGTTAAACGGGGGGTGTAAAGTTCTAAACTAGGTATGTGAAAAGGGTATCATTCTTCAATAGAAAAGGGTAAGATGTTGGACCTCGGGGCGGAGCCTCCCCTTATAAAACATTTTTGAGTATCCCCCGGTTTGTATAGGCTAGTGACGTCCATTGAGACTAGAAATACGTTTGGTATTTTGGTGTCTTTAAAAACACGTGTTTCCAGAAGATAGAGTCCAAAGGCAGGAGCCTGGGATTCAATCACTGACGTGTAAAGAGGGATGCGCACAAAATGCTGAATGAATATATCAACTGTGTTGAATGTGAATGAATATATTGGTAAAAAAGAATTAAATCGTTCAATATGAAGGAATATGAAATTTGCGAATTTTGCCCAACACATAATTCAGATTTCAACACTCAAAATTATATCCTTCTCAACCAGCCTTAGGTTTATTCTTACAACTGATATTTTTAAAATTTCGCAATTTTCGATTTTTTATCGAATACATTCTTATGAAAAAAGGGCGTAATGAAAGAAAATAATAATAAACTGTACAAAATCACGTAACCTATCTTTCAAACCACAAATTTCCAATCTTTCAATTTATACCGTCACGTATCCCACCCTGTGCTTAAATACCCATTTTTTATCATTTTACCGTTGACTTAGTCAATCGACGGGTATGGAAATTCTTGTCAACGAATTATGTGAAGGAATTTCTAGTGTGACTGCTGGAGATATAGCTTTTACACAGGTAATTTGTAGGGCTCTTCAAAGTGCGTGCTGCGTCAAGGTTAGAAATACTTTCATAGTATAGACAGCATCATTTCCGCCATTATGGAGAATCTTTTCATCAAATTTAATTTCCAAGTGTTCCAGCAGCCGCTTCAGACTGTAGAGCGGTGGTCCGTCTGGAAGTAACGCTGTAGCAAGGATCTGAGTGTCGAACATGAGCTTCCCTGATATAGAGACTCCACAGCTGTCTAGAAACTCTGTATCATGTGCTCCAGAGTGAGTAACTAAGAAATCAGCGTCTGCAATGTGCTCCTGGATTTTTGCAGCGGCTCTCCTAAGAGACATGCGCTTTGAGGTGCCAAATATGAAGTGATCCCTGTTATCAGGCACAAAATCTTTGTTTGCGTACCTGTAAAATTATGAAAAATAAATGCCAATACTTGCTCTGTTTTTGGTAGGAGGCAGCTTGGCCAAGCGGTTAATTCGCTGGACCGCTAGCTGGATTTGTTCTGCGTTGTCCCGAGCTCAAATCCTCGGTCAAGCTTGTAAAATAGCCAACTGGTTCGCCTCCTACTCGTTAGGATTTATGACCATGTTTTTATGTTCCATTTAAAATTATTTGTTCCCTGATTATCCGCGATAAGCCCCATAGGGGAGAAGATAATTTAAGTATTATTATTATTATTGTTGTTATTGTTATTGGTAGTGAGAAGGTAGTAAAATCCCAAAGAATCAAGAAAGGACCAATCGTTCAGTTGTAAGCCGTCGCTTCGCTCGGTTTTGTAACATAACGCAATAAGCAGTAATCCCTTATTAGTTAATCTTCTTTCGTTACTGCTGACCTAGAGGCAGTCCTTTATTTCCAGCCGAAGTAAACGTTCATATCTTGAATACACTGAGGTAAATACGTTTCTTAGCATACAGCACGCAAGTGTGAAATCTTTAGTAAATTAAATCAACAGGATATGGTAATTATCAACTTTAGCCTGAGAAGTCTCAAGGTTTTCATAGTCGGCCTTCAATTTCCCTCTTAGCAGTTCCAACTCCTCACATACCTTAGATTTTCTTTAATGATGTAGTGGAACGTTTGCATCTTTTTCGGGTTGTTCAATGTTGTCATAGCGTAGCCAATCTCCAAGATGATACTGTGCTCATGTTCGTAAACTTCCAGGTCAAATGCCCGGGGGGGGGGGGGGTACTCCCTAATATGGGCTATATAGGTATGTGCGGCCCCAAAGGGTAGGGTTTTTCAGCCGTTTTGGTCATAAATTGGGTATCGATTTTGGCTATTTTGCCGCCATTTTGGTCATAAATAGGGTAACGATTTTTGCACTGTAGTCTTGAATGCACTTTTTTAGAAGAAGCTACTTCCTTATCATGTCCCCTTCCTTCCATCAGCGCTTTGTCTTCCTCTCCACCGGCTACTTTGTAGGCTAGAAAATACTAGCAACAAAAGCCCTTCACAAAATATGGTATCAAATTTTTGGTTAGGTCATAAATAGGGTAGGGAAAATCGCAGATTTTGGTCATAAATAGGGTAAGGGTTTTGGGAAGCGGGCCGCACACCCCTACCCAATTTTTCTGTGAGTACCACCCCCGGGGTCAAATGCCAAAATCAGGGCATTTGGATCTGCCCTTAGAGTCCTGCGTAGTTTTCTTACATTTTTTCTCGCGTCTGCATATCTTCTAGAATTATCAGAAAATAACAGTTTAGAAGCAAACAAGCCTTAGCTACAGTAGCTATCCGAAATCCGGATTTCAAAATCTACATCAAGATTTCCTAGTCGAAAGCAACCTTAAACGCAGCCGGGACCGTTGTAATAAGGTTATACAGAGCGTAAACGAAAAATCCTTTAACTGACTACAACGCCTGGAAAAAAACTGAATTCATAGTATTTTGATTCAAATATAGAAAATGAGGTAACAGATACCAGTCACCAGTTAGTAGATGCCAATATTTTCTAAATATCCTTTAAATTAGGACTTGCCGTAACATATTCTTCTTCCATTGTTTTTCGACAGGGAACAGTGTACAACCCAAAAATTTGCAAGTTACATTTGTAAGGATATTCAGAATAGCTAGTGTAGTGAACTCAGTTCCACAGTGCTATCAGAACGAACGTTTTAAATCGTGTTACAATGACACAAGTCGCGACTAGAAAGCATGATGCCGTATATACGACAAGAATTTTCTACATCAACAAAGCCTTTGCCAGCAAGCCCCGACTAATTTTACTTAACCCCCGGATGTAATTACACAACAGTTTACGAACCTTCTTTCGACTTCCAGGTTTTTTTCTCTAAGGACGTTGTCAAAATCTCGATACGACTGAAAACCTTGAAATGATATTCTTCTTTTTATAATTGTAACATCCCTGAACTGTGCGACGTCTGGCAAAGTCTCATCAACTCGTTCCTCTATCTCATTCTTGATTTGTCGATATTTAGACTGCTTAACAAACAGATGAGTTGTCCCATCATACAGCTCCCCGACCACGAAGGTAAAACCTCTGTGATTTCTATGAAAGTTGCGGAAGAACGTTTTGATCGAGTCAGCCACATGATCATTTCTGACTTCCTCAAAACATCGACTCCATTTGATTCTCATGGACTCGTATTTATACAGAACGTCTGAATTTCCTGAAGCCATATAAACGCATTCGATGATATTTGCACTAAACGAATGGAGGAACACTTGAACTGATAGCAACATGTCACTATGAGCTTGTTTGTATAATATGAAATAACTAAATATGGAAACAAAAGGACCAATGTTTATTTAAAAATGACATATGACGCAACATCTATACAGTTCGAAATTTAGGAAACCTACGGTTTCAGATTCAAAAGAAAATTTATTTTATTTTTAAGTTTTCGTTTTGTTATCTTTAACCTCCTTGAAAAACCGCATGTTATCAAAGTCATCAAATGGTAAAGACAACATTTTGAATTTTAAACATTTTCTTCCAAACAAATAGGCACGGGCCTTTGGTCGTCTAATTGTTCACATTAAGTAGACATAAAAATAACACCCGGCAGTGTAACGCAGTAGTCGTCACTCTTTAAAGAGTATCGGGGGATTTATGGGGTGGGGACGGGGGGACCGCGGCTGCCCCCTCCCCACCTTTTTCTGTGATATTTCGTACTATTTTAAAAAAAATTGTCAGCGAAATAATTGTATCCCGGCCACCCCTTATTAAATTTTCTTGATCCACCCCCCAAGAACTCGGATATTTAAGACATTTAAACTGGAGTATAGAAACCCCGGTATTGGAATCGCACAGCTAAGGAGTTTTTCTTTCAAGTCATCACATTTCTACTTTTAGCTAGTCAGGTTTCTGATATTGTACATTGCATGAGGGGAAAACGTTTCAACAGCCTGACTACTCAGATTAGTAACGGGAAGAAACAGGTCAAGAGACCAAGAAAAACCTGCGAACAACACTGATCACGAGACAGGCACCGAGATGGGGTGTAGCTACTTGTATGCCAGAGACGTGACGTGCGTGCAGAAAAAACGTGAAAAATAGAAAGATACAAAAACAAAATAGAAAAAACAAAACAAAACAAAATAAAAGAAATCAACAAATGGAAACTAAGTGATTGCTGGAGTAAGTGCGATCGCCTATGTTAGGCCCGTTTCAGACGCGGCCGAACTTTTCATGAGCCGACCCTAACACATTGAATTAAGTATATGAAAAGTTCGGCTTCTGAATCAATCAGAGGAACGCCTGTTTCAATTTGGAAGGGCTCAGCCGTTCTTCCCGCCTAGCCCAACCGGGAATTTCGCCTTTGGATGAACTTTGGAACGGCTTTTTATTCAGACGCCGACCTTTCCATGTACCGAACCAGATGCATAAGTTATTATGACGTATTTTGCAAGCAGTTTGACCGAAATGAATATCTTTCTCCTCTTGAATTTAATACGGCTCGAATTAAGATCGGCGTCTGAATCAATTCAGCCGGTCTTAATAATTTGGGTCAGCCTTAATTCAAATTCGGCTCATGAAACGTTCGGAGTCAGGAGCCCATCATTTGATGGGCTCCTGTCGGAGTCTGAACCGGGCCTAACTCTGCCTTAACTGCTTTCAAATAAAAAAAAAAATGCTGATTAACAAGCGAAGGCCTTAACCGTTGCTCTCAGACAAAGGTCTTAAGCCCAAAGAAGGGAACTAAATCACTACACTAATTCTTAAACGCAAATTTTATTCGTGTCACACCCGCGGAAGAAGGGATAGGATAGATCTGGAAAACAGTGGCGTACCACTGCAAAATGTCTTTACGTCTCAATTGCAGTTCAGTCTTGTTTGAGGGCCAACGAGGCGCTCAAAGTTGATAGGGTGAACATGATCCTTAACGGTTCTCAATAGTATTTTTACCCAGTCTTTGGGTGACAGGTAATACTAGAACGTCGACGTATTTTGTTCAGTTTCTGGGATGCCGTAAACTAAATTCCAATCACTGGTGGAAAAATTCTGTACTTTTCTTAGCGTAGCAGGTTACCATAGCAACAATAACGCACGAAAACTTATTTTGACTCAAAAAGAGAGAATCCTTCATCTGCAATACAATCTCAGTATAACAGTAATGCAACTCTCTGAAAGACCCATAAAAAGTTTAAAGAATATAGAAGGGATTCAAATCCACCTAAAATACGATAACAGAAGGTTTCCTTTACTCATAGAATTATTCAGAATCGATTTGAAGATACAATTTTGAGTGAGCTACTTTCGCGAGATTGCGATGTTTTTCAGTTTCAGAAATACAGCCGTGTTTAAGAACGCATAATTTCCGCTGTTGTAAAGGCGAACATTTTCATTAAATGGGATTTCCAACTCGACTAGCAGTTTCTTTAGATTATTGAGGTCCAGTCGTCGATCTTGTAATAAAACCATGGCTAGAAGTTGTGTGTCAAACATAATCTTCTCTGTCACAGAAATCCCACAACTGTTAAATAACTTTGCATACTGTGCTCTGCCATGTGTGACTAGGATATTAACAGCCGCGATCTGTTCCTGGACTTTTGCAGCGGCTTCCTTGAGAGACATGCGCTCAGAGGTGCCAAACTCGAAGTGATTCCTATCCTTGTTTTCGTACCTGTCAGAGAAAAAGACATTCAAGTTAATGAATCTCACCGCCTATTTAAAAATGGGCGGGGGTATTGGCAGGAGTACTGCGGAGTTCTTCAGCTCCACACTGATCACTATATTTTCACGGAAACATATACCGTAAAAAAATCAGTGGTAATTAATATAACAGTAAGGGTCTCAACTCTTTTGCCTAAGTAACTTTAAAATACAAAATATAATGATGATGATGATGATGATGATGATGACGACGATGATTTCGTCAGATACTACGTTGAACGTTTAATCTTACTCAAGCTGCTTGTTGAGGCCTTCCAGCTAGGATTCAAATAACCGGAAGCGCAAATTAGTTTCTACAACCAGTCAAGACGGAAGTTGTGATAAATAACATTTAATTTAACGGCTGAAGTGTCACCGTTTGTGATATAAATAATTAAATGTATTTTTCGGTTTAAAACTCGCACATATACCTGAGGTTTTCTTTGATAATGTAGTGAAACGTTCGCTTTTGATGTGGCTTGTCTCGTAAAGTTGTCCTGGTGTAGCCAATCTCAAGGACGACATTGTGGTCACCTTCAAAAACCACCAGGTTAAATGCCAGAATCTTCGCTCCTGGACTGGCTTTCAAGGTCTTGCGTAGTCGTCTTAAGCTTGTATTTGCTTCCTGCTGTCTCCTGAGAAGGATAATAAAATGTTAAATCGATTTTAATTTACTTGGTACTGTAAAGCCCTAAAGGCAAAATATAACAGTCAAAATACTCGATGTATTCCGCGCATTATTGGGTTCGACGCCCATGGAATGGGGTACTCCCTATAATGGCCTAAACTGGGAGGCTTCGCCCGAAAGGGGTATCTTTTTCAGGATCCGGGTCAGTATAAGAGGGTACGGATTTCATTAGTTGAATAATTTGAAAGGGTTGGGAAATTTGTCATTGCGGTCTCTGAAAGGACCTAAAAGGGCAAACAGGCGCAGTTTATGGCTGTGAAAAAGACAGCTTTGTATTCCTTCGTCACGCAGTCACGCCGTCACGCCTGAGCGCTTAACAAATTATTTCTTCAAACTGTTCATTGCTTTTTTGTGACCATGAAACTGAAAAATGTAGCCTAATTTTCAGACATTCCCTCAAGTCGAATACTCCATTCAGCAATCAACCAATCAAAATCACTACCCGGTTTTCGGTTTACGTCGCTGAGAGGAGTGTATGACTCGACGGAATGTCTGAAATTCAGGCTAGTCAAAAATGGATGAGGCTCGTGTTTGGCTCTTGAAACAAACAAACTCATTCTTCTGAGACCTGCCTTGGCAAAACAAAACAGATAAGCTGAAGAGGTCATTTTTGTATTGGCCAGTTTCGAATTTTTGACCTGAGGCTGAAGGAATAAAACAAAAGAAATCACATTGAGATTCAGTTATCAATAATTCATTTCTCTTGTTTAATTTATTCCCCACAGCTTCCCAGTCATGTATAAATTTCATGATTAAAAAAGCCATAATTTCTGCATTATAAGCGGACGCGCCAGTATTTGCCGGCTTTAACAAATACAATGGGTAAAAAAAAAACTCTGAACTGAGTATCATGACAATCTGTTCAAAAATAGTTCAATGAAGGCGCCATTTCACACGCCATGTCACACGAGAGGAAAATCAGTTTTCCGAGAAACTCGACGGGGAGCAGCTTCCGAGACCCAGTTTCCGAGAAACTCCAGTATTGTTATAGGAAAAAAAGTACCAGACGAATCGACTATATTTTTCTTTGTCTACTCTTTTAACGATAATAGAAATTACACAACATAACAAACGCTCATAACTTTGCCGTGGGTTTTCACAACCTGATTTTTGACGTCATTTCTATGATCAACAAACCGTTTAGAAAACTGAAAACTTGCTGTCGATAACCAACGTGGCATGGTTTTGTCTTTAAATCCAGTTATGTGGTTTTGTTTATGTTTGTGTGATCGCCGCCGTCGCCATATGGCCCGCTATAAGTCTTCAATGGCCGTTAATATTACTTTACCTTTCCACACTTTTATAATGTTCTTCTCTTTTAGCATCGAGAAACTCAGTAAAAGACTGCTCATCTGAAAACCATTTTTCTTCCTCTATAACAGTGGCACCAGTTGTCGGTCGAACGTCAGGCAACGTCTCTTCAATTAGCTCTTCAATTTTCTTCTTAAGGTTTTGGTACATGGTAGGTTTTACGAACAAGAATATTCCATCGGGCAGTTCGCCGATCACATAGGTAGAATGCTTGTGCTTTCTGTAAAACTGTCGGCCAAAGAAGTGTCTAACAGTCTTTGCTATATCAGGCTTATCCTCTTCAAAACAGCGTCTCCATTTCGTTCTCATAGACTCAAATTTATATAAAATATCTGGATTAGCTGAAGCCATTTTCTAAACTTTTTCGTTTAAGAATGTAATGGGCATGCTCGGATCTTGGCACATGTGTAAAGACGGTAGAGGTCTGGGGTCAAGGGTAACTCCAATAGGCGTTTTGATAATTAATGGTGGGTTGCGATAACACTCAGACAAGACAGAAATATTGTATTTTATGAAAGCGAGAACTTTACCAGAACAAACCGCTAAAGGCTTATAAAAAGGAGTAACTAATACATTAAACCCATTCCCACTGGTCCAACACCAACCCGATTCACGTGCCTCATTCAGGCAAGAGGAAATGAATGAGGTTGACACGAAAACGCAACTTGCCACCTGCTAAAAATATTGCGTTACAATTTTCTCTTCGATTCTTGCTTTATTTAATTTTCCTCAACTTTAAGCTAAGAGGGATTAATTCGTTAGCGTTTTGCGACTACGAAAATTTTAAAAGATCACCCGGCGGCTTTGATATGATCTCTCTTATGGAAAACTCTTATGGAATACTTAAACCATGAAATTTGGGATCGATTTAGGTTTCTGGGAAACTGCCCACCTACCCCTTCCCTAAGCCAACATTTTGCAATAAGTGAGAAGAAAGTGATGATGTTGGCTTAGGGGAGGGGTAGGTGGGCAGTTTCCCAGAAACCTAAATTAATCCGAAATTTGTCGTCATGTTGCAACTTGGTCAAGCTGTCGATAAACAAGAAAAATACCAAGGTCATAATTTCTGTCTTTTTAGACCAAAACAAAAGAAACTATTAGTGACAAGTCCCCTTAACACTGATAACACAGTTATTGAGGAAGTAGAACATATCAGATTTTTAGGTGTTTACATTGATCAGCATCTTGCTTGGAAAACGCATATTAACTTCGCTTGCACGAAAGTTTCAAAAACAATAGGAATGTTGTATAAAGCAAGGTTTTATGTATCTAGGAAATCGCTTCCCTCGCTGTATAATTCCTTATTCTATCCATATCTTATATGTAGCAACGTAGTATGGAGTTCTACATATCCTACGAAGCTTAACCTTAACAGAATCTATTTGTTTCCGAAATATTAAAGAACTGTTTGAACAATCTGTGCTGCAGGTTACAGGGCCCCTAGCAAACCCCTTTTTCAAAAACTTGGCATTTTTGACATTTATAGTCAGTTCAAGTCGGATCCTTCATGTACATGTACCACCATAAAATGTTACCTCTCTCTTTTCAAAACTTATTTCAACTGGAAGTCAAATACATAATTATTCTACTGTGATATCTTTAGTCATACGGTTCTCATGCCTGCAGAACAAACATGAAACAATTTACAATCATTACTTCATCATATGTCGTTCTTTATTTATATAAGCATATATTTAATCAATAACTAAAAGTAACAACCAAATCTAATGGAGGGGGGAGGTAGAGGAGGGTAAATCTCCCTCCTCCCTACTTTTTCAGCCAATTTCTTCTTCCTCCCTACTTTTTGGGGCAATTTCTCCCTCCTCCCTAAAGTTGGATTAAAAATTGGCAGGAGCAACACACAACTCCTGCACTCCTGCACTTATTCGTAAAGTAAGTTTTCTGACATTCGGAACTTCGCCTCTACACCAACATACTGCATGAAGATTGTCTAACCGTCGCATGTCATGCAAACTAGATTTTTATGGAGAAAAAGCCCTGTGGGGTACTCCAAGGAATTCTTGGTGGGGGTGTGCCGCCAGATCTCCAAATTCTGACCCTATTTCAGACCAAACAATGTCGTTATTTACACACATTTTCAGACCTGGCCTCTAAGACACCGGAATACCAAACGTATTTCTAGTCTCGAAGGACGTCACTAGCCTATACAAACCGGGGGATACTCAAAAAAGTTTTAGACGGGGAGGCTCCGTCCCGAGGTCCAATATCTTACCCTTTTCTGTTGAAGAATGATACCCCTTTCACATACCTAGTTTAGAACTTTACACCCGTTTAACTGTTGTAAATGCACTGTCTTTAAGATATGGATAGGTCACAATAAAACGTATTCTTCACTTCTTCACAGCCATAAAATGATCGGTAAGCCGTTTTGGGTAGTTGCGCAGACCGAAATGACAGATTTTCTCAACTAGTAGGGTGGCGAAAGAACAAGAAAATTTACGATATAGTAAAATCCCTACCCTTTCATATACCTGAAGCCTGAAAAAGATACCCCTTTACAGCGGAGCCTCCCCGTATAGGCCATTATAGGGAGTACCCCCCCCCCCCCCCCCCCCCCCCCCCCCACAGAAAATACACAAACATTCCACAAGAGGAGCGAATTTAGTATGTCAAACATACGAAGAGTTTCAGGAAAGAAATCCTTATATTTGTGGCCAAACTAGAAAAGAAGATTCTGAGGCAAATTACTAACACACTGTTAATATGGAAAAGGTTTATTGACGATACGTTATGTTTGTTGGACGCAAATGAAGAATTTTTAGACCTTTTCGTTAACAACCTACTATCAAGTGTACTGCTGAAATTTCACAAATTAAAATAACGTTCTTAAAAAAAGTTTCTCGTTGTGTCTACACACTTCAAAGACTACTGAAGCCTTTCAGTACACTCACTTCCACAGCTGTCACGTACTGCTGTCACGTTGGCACCCGAGCCGTCAAAAAGGCTTTGACAAAGGAGACTCAGGCTTATAAGAACAATCTCCTCAAAGGTTACTTTTACAGACAATATTAACACTCACTCTCGAGAGGGTATCCTAAGAAAACGTTTGGAGACAATCCTCTCAGAAATAAACCATCCTGACAGAAAAGTACAGTCGACTCCCGATAATTCGAACCTTCAAGGGAAACAGAAGAAAGTTCCAGTTATCGGAGGTTCGAGTTATCGAGGGTAAAATTATATAGAAAATGTTCTGAAGGGAAATGAAAATTGCTTCGAGTTAGCGGGAGGTTCGAGTTACAGAGGGTTCGAGTTATCGGGAGTCGACTGTAGCTCTTATACTTAAACACATAACGCATCGAAAGCTCCTCGTCATTGCCAGTCTTGTTATGCAATTTCAACCATCATTTTACCATGTTTGAAAACATACTAATGGACAAATGGCAATTTTGATACAAGAACAGCCATCAGAGAGATATTCAAAGAGCCTCCCTTGATCTCTTATAGAAATGGAAAATCCTTAAAGATATCCTTGTCAAAGCAAAACTATGAAGGCTGAAAAAAAGAAACAATGGCCACACAGTAGGAGTCATGCACGTAGACTCAAACACATTTTTACCATGTTCGTTTCAAAAGACTTGTGCTCCACCATTGAAGGTTCAGATCTCTTCTCGAAGACAACGCCTTAGTGGTGCACTCCAAATCACCATGGTGGGTCGCCTGTTTCCAAAAGATAGTGCAGGCTGGAGCCTGGGAATGCGTAAAGAGGGATGCGCATAAAATGTTGAATAAATATAGCAACAGTGTTGAATAAAATTTTTGACCTTTGAACGTGAATGAATGTATTCGTGAAAAAGAATTAAATCGTTCAGTGTGAAGGAACATGGAATTCGTGAATTTCAGCACATTAACAAACTGTTGAAGGAATATAGCGACAGTGTTGAATAAAAATTTTGACCTTGAATGTGAATGAAGATATGTTGCAACTGTAAATATATATATATTCGTAACTGAGAACTGTCGTTGAACGTGAATTTGTGTATGATGTTGAATGACAACGTAGCTGTTGAATGTGAATGTATATTCGTGAACAAGAATGAAACCATTAATGCACCATTTCGCTAACCATAGTATGCCACCACGATCACATGATGGTGTTACGAGACTTCGAGATGTGAGAAGTCATTGTCATCATCACACTGTTGGGGAGATTTTACAGAAAAAACAAGGTGGAGACAGTGAAAACAGCGGGCGAAGATCTAAAAACCGAATTGACCAATGGCGTAGCGGCAAATTGAGCACCGGAAGTCGCGTTGATTATTCAGTTTCTCGCGCTTTTGCGTTCTCAAACGGCGTCGCGTTGTCTAAATCTGCCCATTACGCTAATCACGCGGAGTTGTCGCACAGTGCTCAAATAGATGTAGAGATCTCGTATGTGTTTGTGAAAGATAAAATATACGAATGATCCGCAGTACATGTCAACTTTAGGAGAAAAAACACGAAAGTTTTCTTCCGTGATAATACGTCAGTGAAATGACGAACCTGAGCGAATCTTCAACTAACATTACGGTAAGCAATCTGTTATTAACCTTTTGGTGTGACGTTTTGCATTGTTTAAAGTAAGTTCCGACAAACTCCACATCATTGATTTGATTTATTGTTGTTGTTGTTGTTTTTGCGTTTTTTACGCATAAATAAAGGGGGGAAAACATAAAATTACACGTAATATACACATTTCGAAAGAAAGGAATATCAAAAAGCGAGGAAGTCTCAAGAAGCTGAAGGCTTATGGTGAGACTTCTTTACATTAGGAGGGGGGTACACAATAGGGAGGAGGGAGATATGGCCTGAAAAAGTAAGGAGGAGGGAGAAATCGGGACGAAAATGTAGGGAGGAGGGACAAAATGAAATGTTGTGGGAGTAGGGAGATATCGATGAGAAGGTAATTTTAAGGCTTTTTTAACTTGCGTGAGGACAAGGGATGGGGGGATGGAAAAATTGACATACACTGCAATCCCCTTGGGTCACCTTTGACTCCCTTGGTCAGACGTAACCGAGAAAGCATGGAATCAAACTTGACACATCTCAGGTTACCAGATTTAAAAATTGGCGACGGTCAACACAGGACCCATGACTTGGTCGTAATCTGACCTTCATAGCTTCGCTCTAACAAATAGTTCCTCAGTGTATTTCCCTTGCGATATGATATGAGGGGAGGCTCCTTAAAGATTTCTATTAGCCATTGTTGGTTTGGTATAAGGTGGAATTTTCCCATTAGTATTTTCGTTAGGCTAGGTTACACCGGGTGGTATTGACTTTGTGTAATGAAAGGTAGTTTTTTTTTTTTTTTTGGGGGGGGGGGGGGGCGGATTTGTTTCTCCGTTTAAGGAGCTGTTTTCTTGTCGGCGAATTTTACCTCAGAGGGGTACTTTCTCACAATAGCGGCGGGGTAGCCTCTTCCTGTCAGGCTATTTTCGAAATTTTTGGATATTTTTCTCAAAGGTGGTTTGAGTGGAATAGGTCCTTAGAAGCCGGAGCACTTCTCCTTTAATGAAGCCTTTCTCCACACCTGATGGGTGACACGAGTAGAATTTTGTGTACTGAAAAGTTTCTGTGGGTTTGTAATGTGTTTGCAAAAGCAACGGCTATCTTTGTTCCCATGGCAGTTCCCTGGGTCTGTAGGTAATTGCTACTACAAAATTGAAATGCGTTTTCTTTTAAAATGAGTTAGAGCATTTCTGTTAAATACTTGGTAGGTATAGGGGGGATGGGGTACGCCCATATATAAGCCATATAGATATGTGCCGCCCCAGAGGCAAGGGTTTTTGCCCAGGGGGGATACTCCAGATTTCAAGGGACAGGGATGATTGAATGGGACTAAAACTCAAAACCCAAGAAAATCCCTAGGGCTTTCAACCAAACCCACAAAAACATGATCCCTTGACCAAAAATTAACCCCCCAAAAATCCCATGCCGTTCTGAGCCTTAAAAAATCTCCAGAGAGGAAAACAAGTTTGCCGGTTGAACTTTAATCGCAGAACAAGAACAGAACACTATCAGGAATCTTCAGATTTTTGTTGTTCCTGCATAAATCAAGCCACCCAAAACAATACTTGCCAAGTTTTACTACCCGAAAAAAATCCCGGATCTAATTTTTTTTCTTTTTTTGGGGGGGGGGGGGGGGGGGACGCGTTTTGGTCTGAAAACGGGTCTAGACTTTGCCTATCGGGTATGGTTTTCGAGGGAACCACGGGAGTGTATGAACTTATTTATCATTTCTGTTTCAAATGTCTAAGAAAGAAAGAAAAATATGCAAATTGGAAATGGATTTTAAAAAATCTTTTTTGCTGCTGTTCTAATTTAAGTACCGTAATGATTCGATTTAGCGCCCGGGGCGCTTATTTACTTTTGGTACCTTAAGGGAGGGCACTTATTTCTCTTTTGAGAAACAACCGAATGCTCAAAACAAAACTTTAATATTCTTTAAAAATGGAACAATAACAGAAGCTGTAACGATAAAAAATATACGGTGAATGTTCATGATCAGTTAACGTGAGGGATTTTCGATTTATTTCTACGCGGATATCTTTGACAGTGTCACTTACATAAATACCGTAAATAAAAGCTTTCTCAGTGTGCTTTCTTCAACATCCAATTCGATGATTCCGTCGAAAGGATCCTTGTTTTGTACTGTGACATTACCGTTTGTGAGCAGTTAAAGGAAAATAAACCTCGGCTGGTACATACCCGTTCTCTAATATTGTAATATTAGATTAGGCGCGCTTAATAGAACTGGGTCGCTTATGAGAATGGAGGCGCCTAATCATAATAATAAACTTCAATTTATACCGTCACGTATCCCACCCTGTGCTAAAATACCCATTTTTTATCATTTTATCGTTGACTTAGTCAATCGACGGGTATGGAAATTCCTGTAAACGAATTATTTGAAGGAATTTCTGGTGTGACTACTGGAGATATAGCTTTTACACAGGTACTTAGTAGGGCCTTTCAAAGTGCATACTGCGTCAAGGTTAGAAACACCTTCATAGTATAGACAGCATCATTTCCACCATTATGGAGAATCTTTTCATCAAATTTAATTTCCAAGTCTTCCAGCAGCCGCTTCAAACTGTAGAGCGGTGGTCCGTCTGGAAGTAACGCCGTAGCAAGGATCTGAGTGTCGAACATGAGCTTCCCTGATACGGAGACCCCACAGCTGTCTAGAAACTCTGTATCATGTGCTCCAGAGTGAGTAACTAAGAAATCAGCGTCCATAATGTGCTCCTGGATTTTTGCAGCGGCTCTCCTAAGAGACATGCGCTTTGAGGTGCCAAATATGAAGTGATCCCTGTTATCAGGCACAAAATCTTTGTTTGCGTACCTGTAAAATTATGAAAAATAAATACCAATACTTGCTCTGTTTTTGGTAGGAGGAAGCTTGGTCGAGTGGTTAATTCGCTGGGCCGCCAGCTGGATTTGTTCTCGGTTGTCCCCAGTTCAAATCCTCGGTCAAGCTTGTAAAATAGACAACTGGTTCGCCTCCTACCCGTTTGGGTTTTTAACCATGTTTTTATGTTCCATTTAAAATTATTTGTTCCCTGATTATCCCTGATAAGCCCCATAGGGAAGAAGATAATTTAAGTATTATTATTATTATTATTATTATTATTATTGTTATTGGTAGTGAGAAGGTAGTAAAATCCTAAAGAATCAAGGACGGCCCAATCGTTCAGTTGTAAGCCGTGGCTTTGTTCGGTTCTGTAACATGACGTGATAAGCACTAGTCCCCTATTTAGTTAATCTCCTTTCGTCACTGCTGACCAAGATACAGTCCTTTATATCCAGCCGAAGTAAACGTTCGTATCTTGAATACACTGAGGTAAATACGTTTCTTAGCATACAACACACCAGTGTGAAATCTTTAGTAAATTAAATCAACAGGATGTGGTAATTATCAACTTTAGCCTGAAAAGTCTCAAGGCCTTCATGAGGCTTTAGTCAGCCTTCAATTTCCCTCTTAGCAGTTCCAACTGCTCACATACCTTAGATTTTCTTTAATGATGTAGTGGAACTTTTGCATCTTTTTCGGGTTGTTCAAGGTTGTCATAGCGTAGCCAATCTCCAAGATGATACTGTGGTCATGTTCGTAAACTTCTAGGTCAAATGCCAAAATCAGGGCATTTGGATCTGCTCTTAGAGTCCTGCGTAGTTTTCTTACACTTTTCCTTGCGTCTGCATATCTTCTAAAAATTATCAGAAAATAACGGTTTAGAAGCAGACAAGCCTTAGCTACTGTAGCGATCCGAAATCCCGATTTCAAAATCTAAATCAAGATTTCCCAATCGAAGCTCCCTTAACAGCAACCGGAACCGTTGGAATAAGGTTAAACAGAGCGTAAACGAAAAATCCTTTAACTGACGACAACACCTGGCACAAAATGAATAACATCTAATTCAGGCAACCGTTCCACTAAAAAAAATTGAATTTACACATATAGAAAATGAGGTAATAGATCCCAGTAACTAATTGGTAGATTTTTATTTTCGTAATCATCCTTTAGGAACTTGCCGTAACATATTCTTCCTCCATTGTTTTTTCGATAGGGAACAGTGCACAACCCAAAAATTTACAAGTTACATCAGTTTGTAAGGATATTATCAATATTAAGAACAGTCACTGTTCCACAGTGCTATCAGAAGAAACGTTTTCACTGTGTTTATAATGAAACAAGTCGCGACTAGTAGGCTTGATGCCGTATAAAACAAGAATTTTCTACGCATCAACAAAGCCTTCGCCAGCAAGCCCTCTCTCCCCCGGCTCTTTTGGCATGACTTGAACTAGAGAACAGCAAACGAACTAAGCAGGCTGCTGCCAACGACTCAGTTTGTTTAACTCCGGATTTAATTACACAACGGTTTACGAACCTTCTTTCGACTTCCAGGTTTTTTTCTTTGAGGATGTTGCCAAAATCTCGATACGACTGAAAACCTTGAAATGATATTCTTCTTTTTATTATTGTAACATCCCTGAACTGTGCGACGTCTGGCAAAGTCTCATCAACTCGTTCCTCTATCTCATTCTTGATTTGTCGATATTTAGACTGCTTAACAAACAGATGAGTTGTGCCATCATACAGCTCCCCAACCACGAAGGTAAAACCTCTGTGATTTCTATGAAAATTGCGGAAGAACGTTTTGATCGAGTCAGCCACATGATCATTTCTAACTTCCTCAAAACATCGACTCCATTTGATTCTCATGGACTCGTATTTATACAGAATGTCTGAATTTCCTGAAGCCATATAAACGCATTCGATGATACTTGCACTAAACGAATGGTGGAACACTTGAACTGAGAGCAATATGTCAGTATGAACTTGTTTGTATAATATAGAATAACTAAATATGGAAACAAAAGGTGTCTATATTTAAAAATGATATATGACGCAACATACCCTATCATATTCCAATCAGTTCGAAATTCAGAAAACTTACGGTTTCAGATTCAAAAGAAAATTATTTTGAAGTTTTCGTTTTGTTATCTTTAACCTCCTTGAAAATCCACATGTTATCAAAGTCATCAAATGGTAAAGACAACATTTTAAATTTTACACATTTTCTTCCAAACAAATAGGCACAGGCCATTGCTCGTCTAATTGCTCACATACTAGACATAAAAATAACACCCGGCAGTGTAACGCAGTAGTCGTCACTCTTTAAAGAGTATGGAGCGGGGGAGGGTAGGGGTGTGGCCAGGGGGGACTGCAGCTGCCCCCTTCCCACCTTTTTCTGTGATATTTCGTATTATGTCAAAAAAAAAAAACTCTCAGTAAAATAAAAAGTATCCCGGCCACCACTTATCAAATTTTCTTGATCCGCCCCCGAAGAACTCGGATATTTAAGACATTTAAACTGGAGTGTAGAAACCCCGGTATTGGAATCGCACAGCCAAGGAATTTTTCCTTCAAGTCATCTTATTTCTACTTTTAGCTCGTCAGGTTTCTGATATTGTACATTGCATGAGGGGAAAACGTTTCAACAGCTCGACTATACTCGGATTAGTAACGGAAAGAAACAGGTCAAGAGACCAAGAAAAACCTGCGAACAACACTGATCACGAGACAGGCACCGAGATGGGGTGTAGCTA
>OZ037778.1:25213995-25241495 GCA_964035525.1 Porites cylindrica | reverse complement strand
TACTAAACAAAATATAAAATCATGTAACGCCAAGCGGCGAAGGCAGCGAAAACAGCCAAAAAAATCAGTAGGTCTAATTAGCCGCAAAAAAATTGCACGTGCAGCAAACATTTTTTCCGAATTGGCGAAAAACAACTTTTGCACGATTTTTTTACATTTATTTGCCGTTGTTTTGCACGACTACAACGTGAAACTTCCAGAAACTTCCTAGTTACACGTTTTATGGAGGAAATGTTGTATGTGTTCCTGTTCACTTGTTTTTCGCTGCCGCTCATTTTGACCTTGGTGGCAGCTTGCATTTCCCCTTTTCCCCACCGCCGCTATAATTCTTTTTTTATGTTTTTCTTCCAACGAAATTGGCCTCCTTTGATCTTTATCTCTCGCCCCAGCTCTTTCCTGTTATCCACGTTAACGTAGACATTGAAATTAAGTCGAAATAAAGAATCGGCTTTCGTTGTTCTTGTTTTTATCACTAAAAGGCCGGGAAGCTATGCGATTTACTGCTAAAACGCGAGGGTGCTTGAAATGCAAAATTTCATCCCGGCTTACATGAAGGGGTTGACGTACGTACGTACGATTTTCTCAGAACCAAAATTTTTTGGATGCATAGATTACAAAATTTTCTTACCCATGGTGCTCCGCTGCGCGCGCTTCGCGCGCCCGAGAGCTCCGCTATAAAGACGGGCATAAGATGCATTATGCGTCTGGACGAACTTTCCTTCGAAATGCGTCTTGAACGACACACTACGAAAGGTAGTTCGTCTGGACGCATAATGCGTCTTGTGCCCGCCTTTACACTAGAGGCGCATAACCAGACCAACTACTATAATGCTTCCTTTGTTACTGTTTTATTAGTACAGTAGAAGCCCGGTAACACGAAATCTGAAGCGAAACGAGAAACAGTTGGAGTTAGCAGGGAACATCAAGTTATCGGAGTAAATTTCAGTGAAATTTTGCTCAAGGGAAAGGAAATTAGTTTTCCATTTCGAGTTAGCGGAGGTTTCGAGTTATCCAAGTTCGAGTTATCGAGATCGTACAAGCATTGTCGACACGTATACATTACATACATTTATTTTAAAACTTCCAGTGTGGCTTGTACAGTCAGGTTACGATAGATTTCTGACTAACGACTAATTAATATAATTGTTAACAGAACTGAGCATCACGCTTGAAAGTGGAGTCTTTGAAAACGCGGTCTACGCTGTACAGTACCGCATAGCGCCAATGAAGCCGTAAAATCGGCTAAATTACCTTGGGATTAGTTCACTTGTAACCACATGTTACCACGGTAAACTAAAGACCTGTTTACATGGAGGTGGGGGACCCTAGATAGGTGAGGTAACATGCGGCGGGTCACCCCACCAAACCTGTAAACTTGATCAAATTAAAATGAGAGATTATGTGGACAGGCGGGTTAGCTCACTACCTGGGGTCCCCCACCTGCATGTAAACAGGCCCTAAACCCACGTTAACTTTTACCGCGGCTTCGTTCTGACGTGGGACATGCCTTTTACCACGGTGTTTGTAACCGCACCTAATAAAACGTAAATTATTTCGTGCAATTACATATATTGATCAATCACTAACAAATCATTTTAATTAATTACTGAATTGACTTAAAAATCAAATGAAGAATGATCCTCGCAGTTGTGAACTTAATTTACAGAATTTATGCAATTACGTAAGAAGCCTAAAAAAAATTCAGGACTTCAACGGGATTTGAACCCTTGACCCAGCGATACCAGTGCGATGCTCTAACCAACTGAGATATGAAGCCACTGATGTTGGGAGCTGGTCAATGATAAGTTCATATGTTTCCGTGGAAGAGATGAATGCGATAGACATATATATATATATATGAAATAAATCATTTTCTTATTAATTACAGTATAAATGCAAACCCAGGTTTATATCAGTTTGGTTGGTCCTCAAAACAGCATGTATTGTATTTTTTTTCTTTTCTTTCTTCATACTGTCTTTTCTTCTAAATTTCCAAACTATTTAGAAAATACCAGTATTTGTGGAACGTAAAAATTCCCTGAAAATTTATATTAGGGTCGAAAACTCTTTCTTGACAGTGAAATCATTCGCTTACGTATAAACAGTGGCCTTTAATGGCCCAAAAATCTTGCGAATTTTTTTTATCTGAACTCCACTAAAATATGAAAGGCACACTTGCGCTCCTGCTTCCCCCAAAATGGGCTGCGACTTGTTTCAGCCTTTTATGAAAATATATATGATATTCTAAATACTCGAGAAAAAAATCTGCGAATGGTCTTTCCATAATCCTTTTAGCCCCAATAATTTTTGGAAACGCCTTCCCGTTGGACTACACTTCCTAGGGACTAGTTGAAAATTTTGTCAGCCAATCCTTCTTTTTTTTTTGGACATTTGTGTGTCATTTCCATGACAGGAGTTGACAAAGATGGCTAGGAATGGACTAATTGCAATTTTATGCAGCATTAGTCAACTTTCCTAGAAGTTGTGTGAAAGTTAGTTCTCAGAATCGTTTGTCTAACACTCTTACAAAGGTCCTTTGAGCCTCAGTTTCATCTGTTTGTCTACATACACCCTGCCTCCTCCTGCGACAGTAGTCCCCTGTTAGATACGCCTCTTGCTTTCCCGGTCGGCGTCCATTTCTTGTCAGAGTACTCCCAGGGCTTTGCTCGTTTTTTGTCAGCTCTCGACAGGGTCTTCCAGTTTCTTGAGTGGCTGATGCTATTGTTTCTGATCGGCTTACATCGAAGGTTTGTTGTATCGGGGGGAGCTTTGTATAACTATGTAATGCCCTTAGAACCTGCTCTGTTGGCGGCGATCCTGTCTTGATCCTACGTCTTCCCCTTATTGGTGGAGTCGGTACCCATCTGGGCTGTCTCTGAGTTTCTTGATTTGGTGCTAAGCGTGTTTCCCTTACGCGTTTTTCGGAAGATTGATAAAACGAAGGCGATCTTGTGTCCCTTGCAGGTTGTACTGAGCTTTGTTGAATATGTAATCGTCTCATTTGCCTCTCAAGCTGACGCGAAGTTTGTTGAGTAGCTGCCCATCGCGACGTTTCCCTTGCCGGCGATCCCAAGGGTCTTTGAATCTGAGTCTGATCTAAGGATTCATACTGAATAGGTATCCACATCTTTTTTCTAGCGGGTTGCCCCGAAAATTGCCCAGTCGCAACCAGTCCCGATTCTGTCATCGGTTCTCTAGAGATTTGGTTAGTAGGAACCACCTCTCCTTCTGTTTCCCGCAATCTCGAGGATCTATGAATCTTGGGCTGTCTTACAGTGTGCTGCTGAATTGGGTTCCACCTCATTTTTATTACGGGAAGCCCCGTGAGTTCTTCAGTAGCAGCCGCTATCGATTTTCATGTCAGTTGTCCAGAGATGTGTTGATTCGCTAACCATCTCGGCTGTGAAGAGCCTGTTGGAATACTGAATAGACAATTTTCTTCTCTAACCGGCTGTTCCGAGACTTGCTGAATAAACGCTTTTCTACTTTGTCTCGGGGCTGAACGTTTTGGCATCGAACTGCGGAATGAAGTTTCATTTCTTTGTCGGTCCTTGTCTACAAACTGCAACGGAAATGGCTTTGTTTGTCTCGCTTGTTGTTTTGGGAGTTGTCGAGACGGTAGTGATTTTATTTGCCTCGAAGCGTTTTGGTACAACGGCTTCTCCCTCGAAACTAAAATTCCAGCAACTTGTTGAATGGAATGAGGTGCTGTGTTTTTCGTGGATTGCTGAACCGATTTTTCTTTACCTATCTTTTCCTTATGTGAAACATCAGATGGTGTGGTTGGTGAGCGTTCCCTAGCGATGTTTTCCAAATCATACTTTTTGCACCATTCGTCGTTTCCCCAGTTGTTTTCGCCGTAATTGTGATATGTTTCAAAGTGATCATCAGAACAGAGTTGGAACGTGCATCCATGGTGTGAGTTAGTCTTAGCGTCAGTCGATATATTGGTCCTGTTCAGTTCTCCATTTCCCATACAGCACCCGCCGTTTCTTCGAGTTCTGTAGCCATGATCACCCGGACGTGACAATTCGCCAGCGTTCCAAGCATGGTCAATCATGTCATCTTTGTTTTCAGAGCTGAACGATCCAATCACGTTGTCGCATTCATTGACTATACACCATTCGCCATTTCTTTGCTTTTTATATTCATTCTTCGTTCGGATAGTCCCTGTATTGGGAGAAAGAGTTTGCTGTGGAATACCATGATGGCCTTCATCACTTTTACTGGCCTTCTGTTCATGGACATGGTGTATCCTTTCTTTGAGTACGCCACGATTACTTGAATTACGTGAATGACGCATTTCAATTTTTCCGGACCAGGAATTAATCTGATTCTCATTGCACCTGTTCCCGTGCAATTGCTGTTCTAGTTTTCGCCGATAAAATTGAATACGTTCGTGCAAGGATGAAGGTTCGCGTTTTGATTCCATGCTGGACTGAACTGACTATTCGATGAATCTTCGATGACAAATGTTTCGGAATGTGTCATGCGAATCACGCGGCAGGTTTTTATAACGAAACTCACCATCTCACTCACGTTATTTAAAAAAGCGGTCGCCTTTTTGTGACCATATAGTGATTGAAGACCGGAAGAGGCGGTACTCCGCCCCATGTTGTTATGCAGTAATGATCGGTAGTTCTCTTAGCCAGGAATAGCGTACTTTTGGCAGTAAGGTCCCTAGTTGCTATTTCTGTTTAAGTTCAAGCATTTGAGATAGAACTGTCTGGGTCTTAGCGAGATTTAAAGCATGCAATTTGATTGTCTAGTAATGCTAATATAAGCGTGCCATCAGAACACGTGTAACAACATGAGTGAGGATCTTTCTTACTTAACATAATCAATTAGGGCCTTTCCGCACCTGGAGACAAAATCGGAATTGTCTTTAAAACGTCTGGCCTGGTCTGGACCAAAATTTATGTGGTAACAATTTTTTTATTGAAAAAATTTATCCTCACTGGAAACTATTTACTCTTATCAGGCGATAATGGCTTTACAACAAATGATTGACAAGGAAAACACATTTTTGTTTATTAGTCGAATTTGCCCAGTTTTTACCGGGGGCAAATTTTGTTCTCGGCGCCTTTGAAGATTGTCCTGTCTGGGACAAAGTTTGTAAAATCGCGACAAACTATCATCATTTGTTAAGCGTTGGTGATGACAGAAAATTTGTCTGAATAACCAGTTTTTTCGCTAGTGCGGATCGGCCCTTTTTATTTAACCTAATTTAAGTTAACGGATGAAATAAATATTTGCTCGACGTTAAACCCCATGATTAAGAAACAAAAGTTCAGTTACAAAAGACAAATATGAAATACTGGACATACATACATCATTACACTGTGGATATACAGGTTAGTGAATTGCAATTTGATAATTTTGCAAAACCCACCAGTTGCCACAGAACGAAAATCGGTTTTATGCGCCAGACATTTTTCCACCAGCAAACTTCCATGCAAAAGCCAGCACATTGCGGCACCTGATTGGTTCTTCTAGAGTTCTATTGTTTATTAGCCATCTCAAGGGGTTTAAGGCCTTGGTCAAAGGTGTCTTCGGAGCACAGTACGATTGAATGACAATATCTCGCCCCAGGAGGCCTAGAACTTGAAATTTCCCATTAAAGTTAAACGTGAGGTCTTCTTGTGCTTTAACGTTTAGTTTTGGTCACATGACATGTCACGTGACTAAAAATTGAAAATGAAGGAAACTGGCGAATTGGTGGCGAATTTATTTTGTTGGATATTAAATAAATGGGCATTTCTCGACAGGGCTGAATAACGTACTACCCATGTCTGTGACATCATTTTTTTACCTCGTTGTTTGCCAAACTTAGCCCGTGCGCGAAGGACGTGCGAAGTGAAATTCAACTGAGACCATCTTCGACCATCTGTTAAACCAATATTTGTGAATGCCAACGAAGGAGAAATTCTGTGAATACGTTAGAAATGCAACTCATGGAAAAGAGTGTTCAAACAAGGGATCAAGGAAAATTTTTTGACCGTCCTGGCGAGGTTTTTCATTGTTTTGTTCGTCAGTAGGTTTGCAGAAAGATGACTGAGAAATAAAAAAGGAGCAATGTGCTGGAGTTTGGGCGACTTTTTTTTGATAGCTTTTGATGGTACGTAAACGATTTACTTAAACAGTACTTTATTTATTGTGGTTAAGGAGGAGCAAATCTTTGAAATGTAGCCGAGCGATAACAGTTGTTGGTCGTTTCTTGGTGGCAAGAAAGCCGGCTTTGAGCGCGGCGATGAAACCATCAGACATGGAAGTCATGAAAGTCATAAACTTATTAAACTCTTATAACGTAAACAAATCTTAGTGCGATTAAAGAAGCTTTTTCTTACTTCTAGCTTTAGCCGGCTTTGAAGTGCTGGTTGAGCTGTAGAATCAGTATTTATACGGTTAAGTTTGTTTAAAATTTAATTTGCACCTTTAAGCTTGACTAATGAATAAACTTTCAAAGTTTAAAGCTGGTGAAGTTTTGAGAAACAATCACAAGTTGACTCAGCTTTATATGAGTTTTCGTATTAACTAGAGGTTTACCATTTATAACGGGTTTGAATGAAGCAGAACAATAAAGGAATGAAGATCTAGACTTCAAAGAGAAAAATAAATAAAAGTTTATGAAGAGTCAGATTGTGCTTCTCCCTTGGAGAAGTGTTCGAAAATTATTGCGTCATTGTGGCGGAAAACCTCGTCACGTGATCTGAAAACTGAGCTTTGCTTTGAGTTCGGAGTCGTGGAGCTGATCGAGTGTGTGGATTGAGTGTAGATTATCGAATTTTTACGCGAATTGTTGTCGATGAATCTTTTAAGTGTAGAACAGAGTACAGAATTCTAAAATATGAACATGTGAAGAAATATACTTTCAATGGAGTGAAGAATTAAAGCTACAGAGAACTGATTGTATCACACATAACTGGTGACAAGAAGCTTTGAGAGAACTTCAAGTCAGTGATACTTTTTACCAGCGGGCATCGATTGTATTACTTAAACATTTACTCTTTTCAAAATTAATTTTGCCTGTTGTCATATACAAAAATTTATAATAGCGCTTGTGAGCTGAGCTAAGAATGAGTCATAAATGGAAATAAGTTTGGAAGAAAGAGGAGAATGCGAAATCTCGGTGATTGTTTTGTGTTTTTACAGTTTTTATAGTGAAACCTAGCGAGACCTAACAAGAGAACTAACTTAAAGGCGATCATTCAAGGAAAAATATAAGTATGGATATCAAAATGTGCCTTTAATGCTGATACTGATATGAGATGTCCGGACGATTTCTTAGAACTAATAACATGTTGATAGGCTGTCTTTGACTACCGTTACTCTTGAACATGTACACACTCGAATGAAAGAACTGTTCTCGGCTTCGTTCGTGCGTCTTCTTTGGTTCATAGAAAATAGTACGAGAAAAATTTCAAAGGTAGAAACGAGAATTGAATAAAGTATGAAATAATCTACCTTTACTTTAAATGGAACCCTTAAATATTCAGAATCCACCTTAGAAATCGCCAAAATGTAAGGATGTTTAGAAAATCCTTTGGCAAACGATACTATTATAGCGGGGACGCTTCGTCCGTTCGTCTTCTTTTGTTCATAGAAAAAAGCAGAAGAAAAATTACAAAGGTAGAAACGAGAATTAATTAAAGTTTGAAATAATCTACCGTAAAATTCCGAAAATAAGCCCCTCCATGTATAAGCCCCTCCAAATTAAGCCCCCCAAACCTGTCACGTAAAAAACCTTCCGTTAAATCGTCCCTCCAAATATAAGCCCCCCGGGGCTTGTAATTGAAAAATTGCCCTCAAATACAAAGTAAAACAAAGCAAAAATGGTAAATTTACTTCCAACTATAAGGCTGGCCCAATCGATTTTGAGACGCAAATTTCCCTCCGTAGATGAGCCCGTCCGAATATAAGCCCCTCCAAAAATAAGCCCCTCAAAAAGGGCCTTTGAAAAATGTATACCCCGGGGCTTATTTTCGGAATTTTACGGTACCTTAGGAGCCTTAAATATTCAGAATCCACCTTAAAAATCGCCAAAATGTAAGGATGTTCTGAAAATCCTTTTGCAAACGATACTAGTTTTGATCCCAGACCTCTCTCGTCTATGCACTGGCGCAGACGTTGATCAGCTCTGTCGCATTTCTTGTAGAGGATAAACGTACCCAACTTTCCACGTTTGGAATGAATGTACGCGAATTTTAAAATTAAAGTTTTGAATAAATCAAGGTTAAATTAAGGCATTTAAAATGATGTTTCCCCTCATAGTTTTTTATTGAAGTAAAAGCTCCATTTCGTTCTTTTACACTGTGTTTACTACAACCTACATCGCTTTCAGTCGATCAGATTCATGAAATTTTGTCATGTATATAAGTCTACTAGCCTGAAATTCATCCGATTGCTTCGAGTCGTTTTCTCCTCTCAACTACTGAGGGAGTAATAACGATTCGAAGTAATCGGATGAAATTCAGGCTAATAAGTTTACCTGGATTTATGAAAACCGGGTTAGCAAACATTTTGTAATTTTCGTCAACTTCCCCTGTCTAATAGCTTGTTTACTGTGTTGCTGGCTTATGTCGTTTTTTTTTTTTGGCTTGTTTTGTGGTAAGGGATTTGTGTAAAAGTGGATGTAGACAGAAATACTATCTTAACCCCCCCCCCCCCCCCCCTCCCTTCCCTCCCTATTTTTTTTTCGTCCCTACCCACAATTCTCTCTTTAATACAAGTGACAGTTATTTGAAATCAGTGCGCGCCGAAAGCTGGTTTCGGTGCCGTTTAGCAGTTTACTCAGGGGCACCCAACGTCATTTTTCGGAAAATATCTGTTCGGAAGGCGATTTGAGATCTAGAATTTTCGGAACATTTTTTGTAAGATTTCTTGCTTGCCTGCCTCTCCTAGGATTTTCGAACATCTAAAAATTGGTATAATTGCCCATTTTTAACGGATTTTTACCCTAAAAAGGTCCCCTAGAATTTTCGGGAGCCTTTTTTCTGGCTTAAATTTTCGAATAGGTAAGTTTTGATCCCTATAATCTTCGGATCTCTAGACTTTCAGCTAGGAAATCCGAACAGATGAAAAATGTTTAGGGGATAAAAATATGCCTATATCTACCGTTTAAATACTAAAATACGTTTAACAAAACTACGTTTAGGTGGTTTTGAACTATATTCTCGTTGGGTACCCCTGGTTTACTTTTAGATATTGGTCACCTTGAATAAAGTTTTCCGAAGAGCATCATGTAAAGCTCTGAGATGGCACAAATCAGCATAAACTGATGTTAATAAACCTGAGAATTAAGCCCCAGGAAAGCATACTTATTGACATACTAGCAACAATCATGTCTCTGTTCTTTTGTCAAACAACATTCAACATTTGAATAAGCTTTTTTACTAAGTAATGGTAGATACTAGTTCAAAGTACAAGAAAGAACAATGAACAGTGATAAACTAGTTGTTTGATTACAACGTATCCTTCTCCTTTGGCAAAGTCCACTGTAACTTAGCATGATATATTTACTAGACTCCACAAAGGTTCCATATTATCACATGCTTATCATGCACATGTGCTCCTCTTTCTGCCGTACACTGTCCTTTCCCAATCAGTTCTCTTAGGGCTTCGGTTCATTCACAACAGGTTTTTTTTCTCGTTTCGTAGCAGGTGAATGGTACCAGGGCCACTGCCTCCCCCACCACACCCTCAGCCAAAAAAGGGGTATTAGTATTGAATGGCAGGAACTATTTCCCATATACTCCTCATTCAAGCCATCACACTTCAAACGCTCCTACATAACTTCGCATTCACGGCTACTCACATCCCTGGCTCAGTCAATTCTATTCCTGATTCCCTTTCCCGTTTTCAGATGGACCGCTTCCGTACCCTGCCCCCCCCCCCCCCCCCCGGCCTCTCCCACAGCCTCCACCATCCTCCGTCAGCGATGAACATCTGAAAGGTTCCGTACAGCGATACCTTCATGCTCCCCTTGCCCCTTCCACTCGACGCACCTATCAAGTTGGCGTTAAGCACTTCCTCACCTTTACACTCATGCATGGTTTAGTAGGCCCCTCAGACCCCCTCCTAACGGCCACGGAAACTACCCTGATATATTTTGCATCCCATTTAGCCAACACAGTATCTTATGAAACAGTCAAGCTGTACTTTGTGGCAGTGCAGGACCTTTATCGGGAGCTTAACTTTCCTCTTAAGTTCAATGACATGCACAGGTTACAAAAGGTCCTGACAGGCATTAAGCGCCTCACTCCTACCAAGCGGCTTGACCGTTTTCCCGTTACCCTACTTTCCTATAATCTGGACCATGTTATGCTTTGGGTAGCCTTCACCCTTGCCTTTTTTGGTTTTTTAAGATCCAGTGAATTCACGTGCAATGACCCATTCGACCTCTCTGTCCACCTCACTTCCAATGACATCAAACTGGTACCCAACTCTCACTCACCCAGCCACGTGCTAGTCTACACCAAAGAATCCAAAACTGACCTCTTCAGACTGGGCCACACAATCACCATTGCAAAGTCCACGTGACCTATCTGTTCCGTGATGACCATGAAAGACTATCTCCTTCAAGCCCAGCCACCATCAAGCCGCCCTCTGTTCGCCTTCGTCCAACCCAGACAATGGCTTACACGGAACAATCTCACATATACCAGCGCTTAGGACAATTTTTCAACACTGTGGTCTCCCTGCCAACAATTTCTACTCCCACAGTTTCCGTATCGGAGCTGCCTCAACAGCAGCCAAAGCTGGCCTTTCACCCTGGCTTATTAAAGTTCTAGGCCGCTGGAGCTCAGACTGTTATGAACGCTATATGAGGACACTTAAGAAGTACCGAGACTCTTAGCTAATACTAGTCCATAACTAACATAAAGACAGCTAGTGTCTTCTTTAGCTTTCATTAGAACATTTGCAAAGTCTCATAGGAGCAGACGGTACGGCTCCCTCTTCTTACAAGAAACCGACTTTATTCGCCTTCTACTGTGGGGGGATTGTGTTCCCTGTCTCCCCATGCTCCATAATCCGTGGTAGGGAAGTGCATCCCCTGGCTGTACTTTACCCCACAGTAAGGCTTAGGCCTTGGAGACAGGTCCGGAAAAATATCCACTCCGGGGTGTGGACCCCTGGTCTCACCTGATCTGTACTCCACCCAGGAGGGCCACCCCTCCTGGTTCCCCTCAGTTCCTGTACCGGGAGATATGGGCCTCAACCCCGGAGACTGATCAGGACTCCTGTCCCGGGTGGCTACCCCCGGTACCACTCGATCTTGTCTCCCCCAAGGAGGTCTTCTCTCCTGGTCCCCTTACCCCTACATTAAGCGCTTCCCTGCAACCAGAATTTTGCCCATTACCTTTTGTGTGTTTTCTGTGTAGTACCTGGCATAGAGCCTTTATGCGAAAACACCGCCAGTTGGAAGAGTTTATTGATAGGTCATTTGCGGTTTCCAGCTTTCGTAGCATGCTAAACCTCGATACCGCTGTTTCAATATATTTCTGTTAGTCTCTCGAAAAACAGCAAAAACAAGCAAAAAAAAATCACGGAAACGATAATTTCCAGTTGTATATAGTTCAACAATGAAAACAGTAACGAAAAGCAAACTAGCCGACATGTCACAGTAAGTTCCATGTCTTAACGGAGATTAAAGTCATAAAAGCAAAGCTCATGTATGTTCAGTTTCGTTGCATAGAGATCTTGGTTTGTTGACTGGCAGTGTTCTCGCTTGGAATGATGACATTGCCAATATCACCGCTAAGGCGAATGGCACTTTGGGTCTTATCAAACGAACATGTCGGGATGTCAATGATATCACATCTCTTAAGGCTCTGGGTCCGGCTGATCAAAGGCCGATTAGCGCTAACTCGGGGTTAAATTTTAATCCGGGTTTCTTTTTCTTCTGTTCAAAAGCATTTTCTTGGATGAATTTCTCTCTTGTTTGTAGAGTATCCAAACATAACTTGATTGTCGACAAAAAAGATTAAACTGAGTTTCAGGAATTTGGTTTCTCAGCTTTCCTATCTGAGTTCAAATTTCGCACTAAGTTGGTAGTCTTAACCAAGCTTTGAAAAATCTGGCCCTGTACTGTAGTCTAGTTAGACCTATGGTTGAACACGCCTAACAAGAGTGGAATCCCTATACTAAGAATAATATTAGTCGTATAGAGTCGATTCACTAAAAGGAAGGGCTATGAAATTTATTCCTAAAAGTGATGAAGAATATCCGGTTAGACTACGTGAACTTAGCTTGTTGTCTTCTATGTTTGTCTTTAAAGGATAGAAGACTTATTGCTGATGTTGTTTTCTTTTATTCTGTTAGGGATGTTAATAGGGAATATATACTGAGAAGTCTGGATACTCCAAATCTTGTTACCTGCTATTCGAGGACTAATTTTTTTAAATATAGTTTCATGAATAGAATAGTTGGACAAGAGAATCATTCAGCTCCCTCATGATACCAGAGGAGCATCTTCCGTAGCAGATTTTAAGTTGAGGGTTTCTAGATTTTTAGCTAATTTGTTTAAGTTCTTTACTGTATTTTTTTGCATATTTATATAGGCTTTAGTTTCCTCCTTGCATGGTGCTGCAGCGCTTTTTGAGAATTCTTTTGCTTTTCAACAGTTAGTCTTTGTACTGCCGGAGGAGTGTAGTTGAAAAAAAGTTTGAATAAATGTGATAACTTACGCTTATTAAAAAGTGCGATGGGCAGTTATTACGAATTACGACAGCACAGCTTTTTTCAGTGTTACAAAGTGAGACACGGTTTATTACCAGTGAATTGTGATTAGAACGTGCTACAGATTTATTACAATGCAAAATGGGACAGCCAGCCACAACAAATTGCAATGGAGTTAAGTTATTCCCCTGAAAAATTCCTCTCCTTATATTAACACTGCATAATGCCTGTCCTCCTGCCACTAATTCTGTTTTCCACAGATTCATACTTTTTTCCAATAACCTGACCACATTCTCCACGAATATGGGATCATGTATCACGCGCCTTATCACGGCGTCCATCCTCGTAGTTCCAAGCCCAGATTGTCTGATCTTCTTTTGCAATTTCGCTTTAATAACTATCTTATCAATTAATAGCTGATCTTTTGTGCCTTTTTAGTTTCTTCTACAGCCCTTCTCCTCACCAGGTAACAGCTGGTACAAGAGCCCCCCAAGCTCGTAACGCAAAAAACCCTCCGATTAATCGCCCCTCCAAATACAAGCCCCCGGGGGCCTGTACTCGGACTGATTACCCTCAAATTCAAAATAAAAAAAGCAAAAAGTGTACAGTAACACAAAAATTTTTCCATTTCCCAAAGAACTATTACGTGTGCCAAATGATTGGAGTCAAAAAGTGTCACAGTATATTGCTGTTTGCGTAGTTCAGTCTACAGTCTTTGCTTGGATTTCCTCTATCCATATAGATAAGGTACTTGCACGGCTGAGTCATTGGAAAGGCGAATTACTGACATAAATTTCCTTCCAACTATAAGCTAGCCCAACGGGATTTTTAAGACGCATATCCCGATCCTTAGGCTCATTTCCCTCCCAGTATAAGCCTAGCCGATTTTGAGACCCAATTTCCTTCTGTATATAATGCACCTATCAATGTTAAGCTGCAGGGGGGGGAGGCCGGGCATAGGCGGGGGATTTGAACTCAGATCATTTTTTGTGTTCAAATGCCCGACCCCAGGGACGTTATCGCTGGTCAAAAGAGTACAAATTCCCCATCCCCCTCCCCTTCCAGAAAAAGGTCAAGGCATTGGTCAAACAAGAATTAAAATAGGGATATACAGGAATTATAAAGTTGTAAAAAGCAAGAAGCAACAACTTCAAAATGTAACGTCCGTTTAATAGAAAAATGTCATGTAATTTATCTGGAAAGTATATAAAAATTTGAAGACTGTCTCAACTGATACTATTGAACAATACAGCAAAACAAGGAAATTCTGGTATCTTATCATGAAATGTTATGCTACAGATAACTTTTATTTGAATTGACATCCGTTTATAACTCATGGCCATTATTCATATTTACATCACCAAGTAAGACTAGTTTATTTCAACTTCAGTCCGTAACACTTTTCTGATTTTTAATAGTACCAACAGACCTATGTCCTAAAGTAACTAAAAAATGGAACTGCATACTTTGTAAACAAACCAAGATGTGACATTTTGACTGGGTGATGTGATTATCTATACTGGCTTTTACATTTAATTACTTTAATTGTAAACAGGAACGATGGAAATGAAATATTTATAACCTCTGATTCGAAATAGAAAAATATTAAAACAGCCCCATAAGAGGACTTCTGATGTGAGATGTACATAGTTACTTGACATACTGCACATGGTGAGCCCATGAAGATGAAGTTCAGTGTTTCAGTCTCGTTTTTAGTACTATATAAACTTGCTTGTAAACAACATACATTGTAAATTGAATGTAATAAGTTGAAAAACTGACTGAACTGAAGAAAAACAAAAACTGAAAGAAGGACCTGAAAAAGTAGTTCCATGTGATCAACCATGCGTGAATTAACATCTCATAAATATTATACCTGCCAACTCTCACGCCTTAGGCGTGAGTCTCACGCCTGCGGGTTGAAAACTTCGATCTCACGCCGGCTCACGCCTGCGGGCCAATTTCTCACGCCTGATTGAAAAATGTAGTTGTTGCCGTCTTGCTTGACACAATTTCCAAAAATATGTTAACTCAGACCCATGTCAGGAACGAAAACCATGTGTAAATGTAAATGAATAAATAACAATACCTTCCTCGCGATCTCTGATTTTGTGGATAAGCGTTTTCTCGATAACTTCGCCTTCGGCAGACTTCGGACGTCTTCGGACTTCTTCGGTAATCTTCGAAAATGATCGTGTCGTCTGCAAAAATCCCAGAACTCCCAGGATAAAAATCTCACGCTTATATCTCAGAAAAAGTTGGCAGGTATAAAATATGTATTAAACAATTGTATTAAAAAACAAAAAGAATATCGCAATATAATCAATCATGGCACTGATGACATAACAAAACGCAAAAAACGGCCCGATGGGCTCTTTAAGCGACAAAATTTCACAGATTTCTTACCTTCTTCACGGAAACCGAAGCAGCCTCCATTTTGATGTCTGCTGGTTACCAGGTCTCAGTGCGCCGAAAATCCAAGATGGCGTCGGTGGAGCTCAGGCCACTAACGGTTAAAGTCAAAAGTCCCGACCCCCGGGACTCGACGAATGATCAAAGGTCCCTGCCACGGGCAGACTTGTTACGTCAAATCCCCCGGCTACACCCGGCCTCCGCCCCCCCCCCTGCGGCTTAACATTGATAGGTGCATAAGCCGCTCCGAATAAACTCTCCTCCAAAAATAAGCTCCTCAAAAAGGGCCTTTGAAAAATATAAGCCACAGGGCTTATTTTCGGAATTTTACGGTAACTACCTCGCGTATGAATTCACTGCTCACTACGCATGCAGAAATACATAGATGAATCTGACCAAGAGAGGATAAAGGGGACAGAGAAGGCATCCCCCATACAAACCCTATTCCATAGGTAATTCGTCTCGAGTTATTTTTAGAATCGGGATGAAGTTACCTCGCGCGAGGCGTGGATGTTTCGTGGAGGTTTCGCATGACTAAACGCCGTGCAAAACATGTCGGGGGAAAGGCAATGAAAGCGTAAAAAGATCGAGAGCATTCCTGACTATTGAATCGAAATGAGTCGGCGCTCACCTGGGAAAAAGGAATCGCTGGACTCTTTGACAACCCGTGAAATCAGTTTAGCTCGAAGTTTTCGTCACCTCACTGCTTTAATAAAATGAGAAATTTCGCCGGTCTATTGAAACCGGTCGTTTGTATAATAAAGCAAGTAGGACGCCAAGTGTTATTTTTGTTGAATAATAAAAGACCAATAAAGGAATAAATATCAAACCAGAAATTGCTCTCTTCAAACTGTAAATTATAAGTGATCCTGAGAGAATATTCAGTGTGGTAAGGATTTCCTGCTGTACTGTTAGCTCTATACAAGAGAGGAAGGGCGATTCTTTTTTAATTTCCGTTTCCCTGACACAGCTTTCGCAGAAATCTCGCTGTAGTCGTTTTCGTCGACAAAAGGAATAGCAAAATCGCTCTCCACGTCTTCCCCCATTTTGTTCTGCGTCATTTCGTGAAGGACGCTTGGCTCTCAGCGTAGGTCATCCACGCGGAACACATTCGCGCTATGTGATTGGCTGATGTCTAATCCCCCTTGAGATCTGTGGTGTTAAAAATAACTCGAGACGAATCACCTATGGAATAGGGTGTGTATGGGGGATGCCTTCTCTGTCCCCTTTATCCTCTCTTGATCTGACTGAAATCTACAAAACAGGACCGGGATGCAGGAATTTTAATGACCAGCGATAGCGGGATTTCCTATTTTTATGGTGATGGGATGCGGGAATCGTAAGGGGAAAATAGCGGGATGTGGGAATTTGGTTTAATTTGTCTTGACTACAAATTTATTAGCGTTGACTGAAAAAAATGGATCTTTAGTGTGTACACCGCCAATGAGTGTCAAGGAAGTGAAGCTTGTCAAATTTTGCCCATTATCACTTTTTTGTGTTGTTCGTCTTTTCCGGTTTTACTATTTTCGTCGTTTTTGTCACTCGGAAAGAGGAATCAAATCACTGACGTTAGAAGTCACGTGCATTGATCTGCACTGATTCCTGTTTTGTTCAGACGGATTTAACCTTTTCTGCTTTTGCCTGGACGGACTTGTCGGACTTGGACGATGCTTTGGACTGAGCGTTTGTTAAGTAAGTCTGAGCACGGTATGGCCACAACAGAACTGATGGAAGTGCACAATGACGACAATGTGGTAGACATCCCCGGGGGAATACTCCCATACATCACCTAAACGGGTATGTGCCGCCTAACGGGGTCGTGATTTTGAAGCTCCTGATTTAGAACGGGGTATAATATTTCGAACGAATGAAAGCTCCAGTTTTGTAAGCAGCCATTTGAAATTATTCAAGGACGAATTGCTTTTAAAAATGGTTCAATGCGTTAACAAGCAAACTGTTGTACTCTTGTTGCACCCTGTGTTTTAACGTGCAGGGCGGGCGTATTTTGGCGCGAGCCGCAAGCGCTGACTCCGCCATCTTGGATAAATAGTCCTCAAAAGAAAGAGACAGGGGAGGAGAAGGAAAATCGTTAGCTTACGAGCGTGGTTCTGTGCGTGGTGAGAGACTTTGCGTCATAATTAACCGCATTGTATCCACATGCACAGGAAACGTACTCTGGATGATTATGCAGAAGCATTTATTTGATGTATCAGTCGAACAAATTAAGAAATATCTTTTTAAAAAAACAGGGCTATTTCAATTTACAAACTTTCTAGAACGGAGTATAAAAAATTGGCCCATTTCTGGAACGGGGTATCAGTTTTAGGGCGAATTCTAGATCGGGGTATAAAAAATTGGCCCATTTCTAGAACAACGTATCAATTTTAGGGAAAATTTTTTTTAGAACGGGGTGCCAATTTGGAGTGCCGGCGGCACATACCCACCCAAAAAATACCCAAGTGCCCCCCTCCCCCTCGTAGACATCATAAATTGTGTGGCTCTGTATTAGGAAAAAGGCGCCAGTGGGAATGCATTTCTTCGGGAAGAAAAATTTAGAGCTCCTTTTTCAAGGCAAGTGAAGACCTTGAAAGTCTTAAAAGAAACAGTCAGGTGAGTCGACCTGATTTTACTGCTATCTAGACTGCTTGCAGTCCGCCTTTTCTCTTAAAATCCGTCTAGTTCTTATCTCAGCCAGCGCGATTGCAAACCACGACGTTACTTTATAATAAGGGATTAGGACCAGACGTTTATCGAGGCTCGCGTGCTTGGGTCGTGCAGTAAATTTGCAAAGAAAAATACGAGACTGCTCGCAGTCCAACTGCTATCCATTATTAGTTGTTTTCAACGACCTCATTATCCCTGTATTAGAGCTATTGTAACCTGGAATATCAATGGACTTTATGCCCCGCGCTGCGGTCGGCGACTAAAATGGTCTCGCTAGCTTGCGAAAGTTGACTATTGCCACTTTGGATGGGGAAGCAAACTTCCTGCTTAGAAGGGTGCCCGCATTTGGTCGTGCTATTTGATTCAATAGCAGGCTTATGTTTTCATAAAAAAGACCATTTTCTCAGTCTTTTCAACCAGTGTGTTTATATACATTTTCCATGTCCTACACTCCACGTAAGCAAGTGACAGAATTAGAAGGTAAGTCTTATATTTATAACGTCTATTTCAATAATTAAGCAAAAAATCTCGTAAAAAATGGGACGGGATCGGGATTCGGGCAAAAAATAGGGCGGGATGGCGGGATTGATAAGAAAAAAAGGCGGGAAAGCAAGATTTGCGAACCCCTATTGTGGACCCTCTACCAACGGATTCAACTTTCGAATAATGAATTCATCATTGGAATCTTGGGGGGTCACAGGTAGCCAAAGCTCGACATATGAGCATCGGCATTGTTGCGTAACATGTTTAAAACGGTTTTAAACCTTTATATAGAGAGAAAACCGTTTACAAAAAAACCCATAAAACGGCCATAAATCGGCCCGTGGACCACACAGGAGAGACGTAACACACATTTTAAGTAAGGTAAGCTGTTTTTTATTGAAATCCTTTCATTTTCGTAGGTTACAGAAACGGTAGGTTTTTTTCCCTTACAGATCCTTATATTTTGAATGTTACGCAACAATGCCGATGCTCGCCAATGCTCATATTTAGAGCTTGGGCTACCTGTGGGGGGGTGGGGTACGCTTGACCTGGCTTGACTGAAATTATCGGGAATTTCGAGAAACGGGCCCCTGGAGTTTGAACTGAGAAGCGAGGCTGGAGATGACCTCGTTTTTGTTACAAGACCGTGAATATGGTTATTGACATGTGAAAAACAGGAAGGTTTGTAACAAAACAAGGTCAACTCAGCCTTACGTCCACGTTTTCACCTGTTTAGTGTTTGTTTCTACAGATTATATAACTTGTAATTAACTTATTAGGTGCAACCGGCAAAACTCTATTAGTGCTCCTGAGTTTGGCCCAAGAAAAGAGTTTGAAGGGTATTTCTTTTCCCTGATCTGCTGCCGTCAATACGGTAAATAGACAATAATATATATATATATATATATATATACACTTTCAGACTAGAAGGTACTCGCTTGTAACATGTAATGTAAAACAGAAAATGTCAGAAAAACGGCACGTGTCGTGTCACGGGCGTAGTCCTAAAACGCCGTGTTTGTTTTATAATTTTTTTACATGTTAAAAGCCAATAAGATTGCAATTCTCATCCTGGAAAGCATTTTCGATCCTCTAGTTAACTTCATTTAATCAGGCCCATGACGTAATTTCGGTAATTTCCCTCCGAAATTTGAAGGCGTCTTCCAAACGCTGCCAAACAATTACTTGTTTTGGCGAATAAAAATCTACTATTTTATCGATGTCTTTTTTTGGTCTATATAATAAAAAGAACATTACACGGCGGCCTGAAGATATCAATTTTATTTTCTCGTGGCAAAAACAACATTTCACTAACTTGCTGCGCTCGTTCGTAAAATATTGTTTTGCCACTCGAAAATAAAATTCGTATCTTCGCGCCACGGTGTAATATCCTCTATTTATTATATAGACACGAGTGTTTTACTGGAAACTATACCACTCGTAAAATTCATAAAAACTACATCCGGGACCCGAGTGGTTTATTTTCCATAATCTCACACGTGAGTTTATCGATGACGTAATTTCGGTAATTTCCCTTCAAAATTTGTAGGCGTCTTGCGTCCTTTGAATTTTAATTAGACACATTTTTCAAAGCTTTGCTTATATTTTGTCATTGTAGAGCTTTATTCAGCTCAGGGTTATTTCTCAAGATTATTGTAAACAATGTCTTATATTTGCTGTACTGTAAATTTGAGCCGTCACAATTACTTTTTGGCGAATAAAAATCTTTTATGTTATCGATGTCTTTTTGTTTATGTAATAAAAAGAACATTACACGGCGGCTTGAAGATATGAATTTTATTTTCTCGTGGCTAAAACAATATTTTACTCACTCGCTGCGCTCGTTCGTAAAATATTGTTTTGCCACTCGAAAATAAAATTTATATCTTCGCGCCACCGTGTAATATCCTCTATATATCGAATGTTATGCAACAATTCCGATGCTCGCGGATGCTCATATTTCGAGCTTGGGCTACTCGTGCTGAAACAGCCAAACAATGCAATAATAAAAACATAGGGATAAGCTGAGATATTTTGCTTCTGTATTTTCGTTTCCATATATTTTGACACGGCTAAATATTTTTTAAAACAAACCTTACAAGCTATGATTCACCTGCAAAAACGCTAGGGTCGATTATCACCCACCCCCTCAGTCCGTCGGCGAGTATCAAAGACCGCTGTGAATTGTAAGTCTTACGTAACACTGAGTTAAATTGGCAGCATCATGAGAAAGCTCAAAAAGCCGCGTATAATTAGTTAAAATGCGAAGCGTTATTTTGAATATCCAGTTGACACGGAACAGTCGACAGGCAACAGAATAGAACTTAAAAATTTAGTTGTTACGTAACTTATACGGAGGCGATGTAACTATTCTTTAGTTTGCGCCCTGTAACGATAATCTGTGTGTTTGTCATTTGTGGCTAATTGCTAATTGACCAAGCAATTACTTTTAAAGAAAGTCATTATGGTCAATTAACGGCGACGTTGGAATCCTATTAACAACTGTCTGAAACAGCCAAACAATGCAATTATAAAAACATATAATATGGATAAGCTGAGGTATTTTGCCTCTGTATTTTCATTTATATATATTTTGACCTCTAAGTTGTGATGGCTAAATATTTTTAACAAACTTTATAAGCTATGATTCACATGCAAAAACGCTAGGGTCGATTACCAGCCTTTGTTTGGGAAATGATCCCGCATACACCCTCTCCGTCGGCGAGTATCAAAGACCGCTGTTAATTCTGAGTTAAATCGGCAGCATCATTAAAAAGCTCAAAAAGCCGCGTATAATTAGTTAAAATGCCAAGCGTTATTTTGAATATCCAGTTGTCACGCGGAACAGTCGACAGGGCAACAGTTGATCGGCCAGAAGCGATTTAGCTTCAAAGCAACAAAGGTCAAGTAAGTGAGACACAAGCACAACGTCAGTTAGTTTCAAACTCTTGGCTATCATCGCACAGAAACATGGCCAACAATCTGAGAAAAGAGCTTTTTCAAAGCACAGCCTACAAGGGGAAAACGTCCAAGAAAGTTTGCTTCGAATTACCCCAGTCGCAAGGCAGGTACGAGTGGCTGAAAGAAGTCCAGGTTAGTGAGCCTACACATTTACAGGAACTGAGAAGAAATAGTCGAGAGTTCTTGGAAAAGGTGAAAGTACGGAGAAGAGCCTTGTCAGATTCAGCTGACAGACCAAGTGAATCCACCAAACCCGCAGTGCTTAAAAGCTTTTCACCACCGCTTCCAAACAACATGCACCTACAACAGGAAGAGAAACGTCTTGGAAAAGATGCCCTCCACAAGAAAACGGTTGAGTCACAACCATCGGGGTACGAATGGTGGAAAGAAGTCGAGGTTGAGTTGCCCACATACTTCTTGAAAAGAAGAAAGGAAAGGATGTTAGCGGAAAAAGTCGGATGGTCTCGTGGAAATGGGGCAGAATAAAGAATAAGAAAGTTTGTGAAAAGAGAACATTTAAACTGAAAAGTAACGTATCATGTTAAGAAGAGAAAATGATATTTCTTTTATTAAAAAAATCAGTGAATCAGTTTTCATTCAAAATATATCTCTATTTTTGATTAGTCCATGTAGTCGGTGACTGTAGTAATTTCATTTTGTGTGACGTGCTCTATTTGAGCTCCGAAAAAATTAGTTTTCTATCGCAAACGAGCGTCAAGATATCCCGTAAGGCTTTTTATCAAGTTGTCAATAATGACGAGAATTCTTCCTACGGTACTGTACAATACTCATTTTGCCAACAAAAAAAGTGCTTAGAATTATTTTGGCAAGATGTGGAGACATCTCTTTTGAGTTGTTTTTGCAGATTTTTGAAATTAGAATGAAGAATCAAGATTTCTTTACAACAACGTCTGTATATTATTTCGTCTGATTTTAACTATCTTTCAGTAAGATTTCTCCACTCTTCCAGGAGCAAATTGAAGTGTTCATCACATTTGTGTGGTCAGACGAAAGAAGTGCGCTATGCTAGAGTTGTTTTCTTTTGGTCGTTTTCTTTCCAAATGGAATGATGCATATTTTCCTTCCTGGGGTCCTTTCCAGTTTCGAAAGTTCCTATAACAGCCCATGTTCGGCATTCCGAGGCTTTCTGGTCATTTTTCTATATTTGGTTTGGTTCAGTTTCTTTGTGCTTAAGTCTCCCCCAGGAATTGCGAGACAATGGAACAGTAAAAAAATTGCCATTTTGCCCCAAAAGCCTTGGAGTCAAATTCGAGTTCCAACATATCGAACGTGGGCTATTAACATGAGGGGCCCATAAAGCTATTGTTGTTTGCATCCAAGATAGAGGTTTCAATAGTTTTGCAGACAACATGGTTAAACTATCAGTTACGAAACAGAATGGGCTATATATTTCGATTTGAATTTTTGATTTCGGGCCCGAAAAGTTACCTGGACTTTTAAGTTGGTAAGCAGAAACGTCAGCTAAGGCAGACCTTTCCACCGATACCTCGTTTTGGAAATCCTTACCAATCCTGACAACGTTGTATGCGAAAAACCAAGTAATATATTGGGGAAAAATCGACTGCCAATTTCGCTGTTTACTTACTAGTCTTTGCAGATTAAACTTGTCCCTTTTCTAAAAGGTTAGCCAGCCACAAATCCATGCGAAACAAAACTGGGTATAAAAAGGAAAGGCAAAGGGGAAAAAGAGGGCCAGAATTGTAAGAAAGATGTAAATAGATTTGCCAAAGAAGTCCATATTTTGGCTTGTGCGCATGCGCGAAAAACAAAGAAAAAGCAGTATTTAGGGCAGTAATACTAGTGGGGCTGAGAAAATGACTGAAACAAATAATTTAAATCAAGCATAACAGGGTTTTGATAAGTCGGAAAATATGCCCTGAATGTTGCAAAACTCATTTTTAGCCATTCCCAGGCCAACTGGCCGAAAACCAGTCCAAAACAGTTCTGGTGAAAAACGGGGGTTTTTTTGCTTCTAGCTGGCGGTCTAATTAGCCTTTTTCCATAGAAAACCGTAAAATTTACGACGAAATGCAGCACGAAACAGGTTTAAAAAGAGAAAAAGAAGCTACTCTCATATTTAATGTTAACACAGACAATAGAAAGTCTTTCTATTATCCATGATGTAGAGAGTTGTAGTCACAAGTATTAGAAGAAGCAGTCCCAGAATCAGGACATTTTGGCGCTAATAAACATGGCGCCAAATGGCTACATGTATTTCTCCCTACTTCTTGAGTACTCTAGCCGCTTCCTGCGTGCTTTACAACAGAACAAGAGCAAAGCCAAGGCTTCTTTACTTGTTTTATATTAAATACTCCTTTAAATTCCCCACGCATTACTTTCTAATTTTCAAACCAAACTATTGGCAGATGGCGTGACAACTTTAGCTCCGTGTTTTATACTCTCATAAAGCACGCTTTTCCAACCAATCAGAGTGCACATTATATCCGAACCTTATTATAACATAAAATCAAAGATGGCTGCCAAGGAAATACGATCGTAATCGAGCAACTTCAATCCGCCCGCCCTAAAAATACGCCTGCATTGGTTAGGTGGAAAATGAGACGCACAGAGTACAGAGTACGGAGTGTCGAAAAGAGTGGAATGTAGAAAATGAGGAGTGTGAATAATGAGGACCCTAGAACATGCGGAAAATCGTGTCCAGTCATTTGGCAATCTAACATAAATCAAGCACCTGAGCTTCAAGTGAATAAACGAAAAACGTCGATCCAAAGACAAATCAATTTTTGTTTCGCCCACCGTCAACTCGTTCTACCCACTCACCCTTAAAAACGAACATGCTGATTATAAGCAGAAAACCTTACAACCGGAATGACGGAATCCTTTATTTTCAGTTTTTACACACATATATTACACCGGTACAAGATATTAGACATTAACACTAAATAAAAGATAACCAAAGTTTTGGGCTGTTACTCGTAACCTCTGTAAATAAAGTAGGGAAAAGACAGAAGTCAGTTATGCAGTCAACAGAGTCGACAGACCGATTGATTGCGGTCAACGACAGAAAGAGGCATAATTCGCCACTTTAGAAACGAGAGGGGGAACTGGCGCCGAAATGCATCCCGCAATTGTTTCTGGGATCGCTAATGGGAACGTGCCGGCCAGCTGTTGGCTAATTTTTCCCGCCTTCCCTAGTAACGGTCCCAGAAGTCTTTGCGAAAGTTGACTCGACCCAGTTTCCTTGTCGTTTATGCCAACTAGTACTTTAAAGCTGTGATTAACATCCTTACTGTTTATAGCATGATATAAGCAACAACGACGACCATGGCAACGATAACATCAGCTCTGCACGTGCATCACGCTTCAGCTAGTACCTTTCCTTGACATCCACTGTACGACTAGAACGTGGAACTTCCTTATGCGACGTTTTATGGAGGACGTGAACACACGAGGATGAATTCTCCCTTCATTTTTTTAACCTGGATAAAGTTCTTAGGAATTCAACTCCAGGAAAAATCACCCACATTTGACAAACAGGGCGGTCTAAAGTTTGACAGAACGAAATTCAGTTTTTTTGTTTTCACTGCCGTTTTCACTCCCCTCGTCGCCGTGGTTGCTTGAACTCCCTACTTTATAAGTACCCCCGACACCGTTTATTTATTTAACCTTCAGAAAGTTTACTAAAAAGGACGTTCTAAGCGTTTGATAAAGGAAAACGGTCAACGCCACTTGGTAGGACCGCGATGCATTTTTAACCGTTGAAAAAAAAAATAGTTTCAGTATTTGATTTGTCAGGTGATCAAGTCCAACCGTTGGTAGGTTTAAAGGTAAGCCTTTAAGAGAAGCGGACAAACTTTGAGGATAATTCAGCCAAGTCGAATACCTTCTGAGAGAAGGGCCTGTTTAGTTGAAAACTTTATTAAATGGTCTGTTTAACGGCTGTCTAGGTTCATTTTGCTTAAATTGCCATTTACACCCTCTTATTTGCAACGGAACTTAACGTTAGTGACGAAATTATTGGTAAATTACAAAATCACAGCTTCATGTCAAAGAAATATGTCTCCCAAGAACTGTAATTATCAAACATTACAAAAAGAATAAACTTCGAAAAACTTTTAGACTAACAAGCTTTCAGAAACAGCAGGTGCAGTTTGTCCATCCGTGACTTCTTTCGTATTTTGTATTTTTTTGAGCGGTTATTTTTTTTGTTTCACACAATTTCGTGGCAGTACTCACTGTTTGAATTTCCATGAATTTCGTGACACAGCTCCTTTAAGTTCACTAAACTTCATCAATCCTGATAAACTTTATCGATATATATTGTAGTTTGAAGGATTTCAACAAGATTCATAATTTAACAATGCACGCAGGGCTTAATGGCTCGGCCAAAGGAATCTCAGCTCGGTCAAGTCTCTTTCTTGACCAGTCATGTCCAAAATATTAAAAACAATACTAAAATGATTTAAACCAGGAGCTTTAAAAGTAATATCTTAACAAGCAAAAATATAATTCCTCCAGCAAAAAAGGCGTACATGGAAAGTAGAACTTCGAATAAATACATTCAAATCCACTGAGAGTGAACGTTTCCGGTCAAAAATCGTTTGTCCAGAAAAATGATCATCTTAACCAGACGTTGTCCGTTGACCGACCCTCCCCCTCCCCTTGCTCCCCCACCTCCCCCACCTATGCCATAAGAAGAACTGGAAAAAGAAGAGGTTTGAACATACTTAACCAATGGGGCGATGTCCCAGTTTGTGTCCGCACTTGTAGCAGGTTCAATAACTGCACCATCCTTAGTGATAACAGCAACTTCATACTGAAATATTAAACATAAGCAAACTTTAAATTTAAATTGAGCGGATATCTGTCATTGTGTAGTTCCAGATATTCATACCACCCTCCTCCCCCCTTGCGGGGAACTTTGCTTTCTTTTATTCTTAAAAAAACTTGTATCAAAAGGACTGGTATTGAAAGACGAATTTGTATCGAAACTACCAGTATCCAATCTGATTGGCTATCACAGTGCCTCAAAGATCAATTTCTAGCACAGGCGGCTTTTATAAAAATAAAATTTTATAAAGTGGTCGCCAGACATAAAACATTGGTCGCAAGGGGAAAAGACACTTTGTGCAACATTCTTAAAATGGCCGCTGCCCCACTATCGCGGTATTAGGTCGTTTCGATAAAACTGTCGAGGTGTAAATAGTTTGACGTGCTTTGCTTAAAGATATCCATTTTAAACCAAAAATCAACGATATATAGAAACATCGACGTTTCGATGGCTCCATGTCATCATCATTAAAAGATAAGAAATTAGCATGATTCGAGGAAATATATAATTTTTTTTATAGAAAAAGAACATGCGAAAAGTGCATGTATGTAGGATACATGAACGCGCGCCGTCACGTTCATCAACATCTAGAGGAACATTTAAACATTCGGTAGTTGGCAAACATTCATCGAGAAACACGATGTTTAGTAGGTGAACCTTGGTGAAAACTTTAAAATCCTCAAGAAATGAAGAGGAAAACTAGAGTGTCTGATTTTCGAGATGTTACTCATCCGCGGTAAAAGACCCTCGCTAAACACTCAAGCGGACTCCATTCGTGCGAAACTCTTTATTTCATTGTTATTTACTTTGCCAATTTTCATGTCAAATTTCTTCCCTTTTATTTCCGGTCTCCCGCACCACTCCCGCCCCATATTAGGGCTGCCGGTCTCTGTACCTCAAAATCAGTTCATTTATAGTCTAGTTATTTGTCTGCCAATGGAAAAAAACGCTGATTAACCGGCACGTATAAGAATTCAGCTACTTAGATGGGAAAAAAATACAAGAGACGGGATACTCTGTGGTTCAGTGGGGGAGAATTTTGAAGAAAAAAGTGACAATACATGTACATCTTAATCAGGATCTTGTTAGGAGTACAGGTACACATAAGGCACTGTTGGTACATGTATCTGCCGAAGGAATAAGCCCTAATGACACGACAGGTGCAAACGAATGATAACCGTACACACCTTGTTTAGAGATCTCGCATCTCTGTAAAACAGAACTCGTAGACAGTTGACTATCACTTGCCGCGCCTGATCAAGAGACATGCCAGGGTTCTTCTCAAAGGCATCACGAAGAATTGGCTGCGTATAACAAGACAAGCTAGATTGAAAATCTCCGTAATTATATAGTACCAGTAAACTTCAACAGGAATTTTTATGATGATAATACTACCTTGGCTTGCCGTCCCTCATTTTTGAATCTATAGCTAATAAATTCCACAACTATTCCTTGACTACTGGGAAGTACATTGTGTGTGCAAAAACTT
>OZ037778.1:25196495-25208995 GCA_964035525.1 Porites cylindrica | reverse complement strand
CATCTCAAAGGAAAGATTTTTTGTTCAAAAAGAACTTGACGATTTTGCATTGTCGATGGAACGCACATCATCAAGACCTGGACAGGATTGATGAAATGAAACACTTACCACTGAGGGGCTTGAATTTGAAAAACCCTCGCTATTGTTGTTGTTTGCTAGAAGGCGACCTGATGTCTGATTTTGATTTCTCATTATTGCAGCCAACAAAAATGTCTCAGTACTGTTTGTGTTCTGAAGTTTAGGTCCATTTAGTAATACATGTCTGCTCCAATGGTCATTTCCCAGGTATGCTGTGATCTTAAGTGTCTGTACAGTTGTGACTTTGTAATCTCAGAGAACAATGTTTAGCTTTTCATCATACACAGCATGCATTTTTTAAACAATATTAATTTTTGACTCTGTTTTTTCGTATTTATTGAGCCTTCGGTTAAAAATGGTTTAATGCTGTGGTTATCATCAGTTTATTAATCCATCACTCTCAGGGGCGTAGCGTGGGATTTTGAAGATGTAAGCAGAAGAATAAATTTTTCTTAAGCGCCAAAGGCGCTTACATCTAGAGGGGTCTGGGGGCATGCTCCCCCAGAAAATTTTGAAATTTAGGGTCTCGGAAATGCCATCTCCTGGTTTTTCTGGGGGGCATTTTCAATAAAAAATGCGGCAAAAATGCAGTAGACAGTTGTACAAAAACAATGAAGACAGGTCACAAGCAAAGTGCGAGGCGTCGACCCTTAAGACGGGCAAACTCCGTTACCAACCTGTCAATCCACGTTCTTATGTTTATGTATATGAGGGATTGCTAGGGAGCTTAATCTTTCGTCCGTCATCGTACTTCGCAGAGGAGATTTTAGTCTCTTCACGCTACTGAAGCTACGTTCGGCAGTGCATGTAGACGTCGTTTAGTTGTCTTGTTAATTGCGTTGAAGTAATCGTGTATCGATTTTCGAGCCATATGTGTGTACTTTGTCTCACGAAGCACACAAAAACACTACAGAAGCCAGTGATCACACTCCTCAAGTCGCAGAAATATTCATAGGATTCTCTAACAGTTTCTTTGGAAAATCAATCACTGGGGCTTCACTGTTTGACCTCACAAGTATATTCCTAATATCCATTGATGGCAAATACGTTTTGTTCTGAAGCCACACGTCATGGCATAGTAACCTCTCCTTCAAGAATACCTGCGGGGCTGGGAAAACTGGTGAGGCTGGCTGACCTTGAGGGAGGGGTACATGAGGTGTTTTTCCTATTTTTGCTTACCACCCAAATGCATTTTGCCATTATTAGTGGCCAGCACTGAATGATTGATGCTTGGATAATGGGAATTCTAATAAAAAGCCAGTCTAATGTGAAAATATGAAATTATTAGCCAGCAAATTTAATGAGAAAAACATTTTTCGCAGATCTCAGCTGTACGCACGGGCATACGTGCGTATATGGACGCTACGTCCCTGACTCTAAAATCAGATAACCTTGCTGATGTTTACATCAGATAGACCAAGGATATAAATGTACAACACTTTTGCATGCTTTGCTTGTGCAACGTCACTTCTTTTCTGTCAAATATTTTTGACAGATCATGCAGCGGCTGCCAGGTAATTGGACTGGGGGCGGCAAATGATTTTTCTGGGCCTCTCGGGCAGGTGCTCCCTAGTCCCCCTCGTGTGTCTCTCTCGTGCGCCCTGTTCTTTCTTGCACCCATCACTTCCAAGTGCCTGCCATGCAGGCTAAATACAAAAATAATTATAATAGGAAAAAAAAAGAAACACACGAAAATTAAAATCCGGCTTTAGAAGAATTGATTATGGAAAACCAACAAATATAGACCACTCAGGACAATATTTGCATTTGATCGTAATTATACCAAATAATTGCAGTAGTGAGGAGGACATTATTTTGAATTTTAGTAGTTGACAAAAGGTATTCATGGTATATGTACCAATGGCAATCACTTGTAAACTCTCATTTTAAGCAGATAAAAATTACATGTATTGTGGAAAAATTTAGAGTACTGTTATACATAATGTTTACATACAGTTCATCTTGAAGGTGAGAAGAAACTACATAGGTGGTACAAAAAGAAACTCAACCTGCCATAGCAGACTTACACTTTTTGTTCCAGTTCTGATTTGAGGTACTGAAAATCAGCATAATCCCCTGAACCACCTATTACTGTGTTATCACCAACAGCCATGAGCCTTGAAACCTCACGAAATCTTGCAAGTGATCCATATGAACCTAAAAATTGAGAAGTGAAGAAGGAGTTGTACAACACTACACTAAACTTATAAGTAAAGCCAAAATGAACTTATTGAATTTACTTGAATTTCTAAGCTTTTGCATGACATGGCAATTACATGACGGCCGAGAAGGGAATTTTGCTATCTGAACAGCTCATGAATATTAGAAAAAGTATAACTTTAATGTTATCAGTTCCTGGAGACATAAATTCACACTTTAATGTAGCAAAACTCAGTGACAGATGTTTCTGTTGCTTTCTGCCACCATGTTGGGGCCCATCTGAATGGGCACAAGCATGGCCTCTCCAAACAAAGCTCTATAAATTTGGGTAAAACATTTCTCCAGATATCTCGCATATGAAATATTGCTCTGACCTGACCAGAGTCTATGCATATTTACCTCCTTTCATTTCCCTGATTCTGACATTTATCTATTGAACAGTTTTGATTTTTATTTTGATCTGTTTTGAAGGGTGTGACATTGAAAACCAGCAATATAAGTTGCTAGGGATGCATGGCTTGAGCACAGTGCTGTGAAGGTCAGTGAAATACCAGCATGAAGCTTGCATAAAGGTCAATATATTCTGTGTTTTTACAGATACAGGCACGAGTTTTCAATGAGGCAAAAAAATAAAGGAATTCCGCTAGATTGCAGAATACCTGCCCCATTAAAATATCTAATTCAAACAACTGCTCCTGCAGTCCCACAGTAGTCTGATTTGTACAATAAATTCTGACATTGACAGCAGGACTGCAAAGCACTAGTATACCTAATTCTATATAAAGCACACTAGTTACTTGACATCAACTGTAGGAGTACAGGACTGAGGGAGTGCATGACTGTGGGAGCACTCATTTTAGAACACAACTGTGGGACTGTGGGAGCACCGCGGCAAAACGCACTGCTCATGAGCACAAAATTTAACATCCGGTCAGCTTTTTATTTCCGGTCTAGTATATAAACCAATTGTGTAAGTATAACATTGCCGTCACACCAAGTTTAAAAGCAAAAAGGGAGAAACAGACAAAAAAGGGGGCGAAGAAAATCACTTCATTCGAAAGCTTAATATATATTAATTTTTTCAAGCGTCAAACTTTTGCACCACATGGTTATCTATTTGCACCAACGGTGAAAATGATGTTTGAAGTTTGCAGGTCGCAAGCGCTCAACAAGACGAATTTGTTTTTACTGGCTTTCTTGCAGGCTACTGGTTTGGCATAAGTTAATTTGGGAGAAGGCAATAACTAAGAAAAGAATAACAATACTTATGAAAGAAACCAAAATAAAGATGTCATCATTATCATTAACACTAAAACCAGGAAATAAAATTTTAGTCTGTTTAATAATTTTTTTATTATCAGAGAAAAGATGGGCGGAATTTCAGTGCCGGGAAACTAAACATGCCTATAAATGACTTTCATTCAAGAAAATGCCTATTTAATTCTTCTACATGGTTTTTCTTTGGTTGAAGACTTCAATAACTTCAGACTGTGCGGCTCGGCTGCATCTCATGCAAACACAAAACTTCCAGCTGCTAAATACATGACATGAAAATTTCAACTTCTTAAAGCCTTAGAACCAGCTTTCACTCTCTGATTCTGAGAATGAAAAAAAAATAAATAGAGTTGTCAACTGACTGCCAACCTCAACAGTATAATTAAGCTTATGTTTCATGGCAATCAACTCTGAAGAGTTTCATTTCAAAACACGGTAAAACTCAATGGTAAATATACTACAAAGCGATTGTGTGTTGTCGTTTTCCAAATAAATCTCGAATCAGCTTTAAGACATGAAGACTGAGAAATTGAAGAACTGAAAATTAGAAGTACAATACTCAAGCTTGCAATGATAACTTTTTATGTCTCAGTTTCAGCCAGGTTAAGTGAAAAATAACAGTCAAAAACTTTGTTTTCGTGAATGAAAATCAGTTTACCTGACGCTCTAGCCAAAATTACACACTGAGTTATTATCATCTTACCTTTTCTGAATCTAATCGACTAATTGTTTCAGTGATCTGTGCCTGGCTATTCATAAAAGCAATTTCAATAACTACAAAATAGTCAAAAACATGAGCAGCATGAAGCAGAATAACTGAACCACAAGCTGCATGACTGAAAAAGAGACCGGAAATGCTCAACCTGGTGCATGCGTAGACGTTTCGCCGCAGTGTTGACTGTGGGTATTCTTCTCCAGGAATTTTACAAGTACAAATTTTATAATTTTATACTGAATGTGTCATTCCAGAAATTGTCCATACCCCCACCACTACAATGGTCAATGGAAATTCTTAGGGGGTGGGGGGGCTAAAGGGTAGAAACTTCTGAGGGGTATCGCGGGTGCCCACGAGGAGAATTCTCCAGAGGGTTGTAAAAGACGTGATCAATCGTATGAGCCATACATGGATTATTTTGATTTGTAGCACAACAACGACTAGAAATAGATGCCCTTTCAAGAAAAAACTGAAAAGATATTTGTCTCAAACGTCTTCTTCTTTGCTGGAGTTCGCTATGCATCTCTCCGATGATAAAAAGTCACTTCACTTTGGCACGCACTGTGTATGCAGGAGAAAAATCAAGATGGCTGACCATAGCAATTAATACCCAGACCCCTAGGTGCTCATGCCGACCAGAAGGTCTTTTCATTCATTCTTCATTTCCCATGAAGTTGATCTATAAACTAGAACTTTAAATGTGAAAAATTATAGAGAAAGCAAGGACTTTAACAATTTACAAAAGATTAAGTTTATTTTATTGAAAAGCCCTTTTGTAGAAATAATACTTTCCCGTTGTTGCTGAAAAGGAAGAAATGTCAAGGGTGAGAATTGGTGAACTTGAAAAATTTTACCAGAACAGAAAATGACGGAAATCTAAGCAAGAACGCTAAGACACTGACTGTAAAGAAAGAAAGGGTCTTAAACATGCAGAAAAAACAAAGGTTAAAGAACGTCCACGCAGGGAAAGAAGACCACTGGTGAAACAAGGACAGCAAACAGAACCAATGGAAGGAAAACAGGTTTTTGCAGTCAGTCAAACAGTGGGGGTTTTGTGGAATGAGAAAGACTTGAAAGGCACAAATTGCACAAGTTATACATAAGTTAAAATTAATTACAAACACCGTCTTTGTGGTGACTTTGGGACCCAAGGGCGAACATTTAACAACAAATTTGGTTTGTAAGTTACCGTAAAATTCCGAAAATAAGCCCCTCCAAATATAAGCCGCCCAAACTCATAATGCAGAAAACCCTCCGTTAAATCGCCCCTCCAAATAAAACCCCCTCGGGGGCTTGTACTTGGAAATTGCCCTAAAATACAAAGTAAAACAAGGGTTAGGGTTAGTTTCCCTCCATCTGTAAGGCTAGCCCAATCGATTTTGAAACCCAAATTTCCCTCCGTAGATAAGCCCCTCTGAATAAAAGCCCCTCCAAAAATAAGCCCCTCAAAAAGGGCCTTTGAAAAATATAAGCCCCGGGGCTTATTTTCGGAATTTTACGGTAGGTTTTTAGTAGATCCAGTTTGAAATTCGAATATCTTCACATAGTTTAATGTTAAATCAATAGTTAACTATGAAGTTATGCTGTAAATAATGCATTTGAGATGAAACTGACTTAGACTAGATGTGTACGTAGTGAGACTTAATTACAGTATCAGAAATCAACTTTACCGATAAACTTTGTCTGTAAGTTAGTTTTAAGTAGATTTGTTTTGAAATTTGAAAATGTTCACATAGTTTTATTTAATGAATAGTTCAAATCTGAAGTTATGCTGTAAATGTTTCCTTGAGATGACACAAACTTATTAATCTCTGTTTCTGTGCCTTGTGTGTTTCACCCAACCGACTTATTAAAAGGAGAGACTGCTCATAGTCTATCAAGCGTGCTCTACCTGCATAAGAAATACGTACATACTGCCTTGTAAAAGATTACAAGTAGATCAAAGATTAGAAAAATTGTGTTTAAAGATGAGAACAGTTAATTTTAAGCAGTACACGGTTGATAATCTCTAAGTGTGGCCAATAAGGCCATGAAAAGGAAAATAGGAAATCCCTAGGGGTGGGGGTTATACATGATTCCTCTGGAACAGAAATTCTGACGGGGTGGGGGGGGGTGTTATCGGAAGAACCATCCGTGGGGGGGAGGGGTATGGATATTTTCTGGAATCACACAAAAAACCTCTCTAGTGAGTTTTTACTAACCTAAGGTATCTGCAGCCATGATAACTCCATCATTAAATTTCAAACCGAGAACAGATGTACCAGTGGTCGTAGGATACCTGGAAATAAAACAACAAAGAATTCTGTACTGTAAGCTATGTCCAGCAGACTCAACTCACACACAGTGTCTCTAGCTCTTTTTTTACAGCCAATTCTTGAGTTTTAAAATTAAGATCACAAGAAAGATTCTGGCAAGTACTAGCGTGCCATTTTGATTTTATGAACGGAAACAAGTAGCATTGTCACTGTTATCGTATCTACATTTGTATCGTTCAAGAAAAAATACTTTCCCTGTCAGCATGTTTTAGAGTTTTAAAAGATCTATAATAAAAACAGAAAGAACACTTACATGGTCCTTTTTGCGGGAGAAATCTGTTCAGCTGTTTTGTAACTATTCTGATTTCCAGGGAAATTATAAAAACTACCTGGAGACGGGCCATTAGCCCAAAGACGATCTGTAAACCCAGGAACGTTCATGGCCGCCATGTTGCTTCTTTCTTTTTCCTGAGTCATTCCCAGCATTCATTGAAGTCTCCGGTTGTCGGGAATCTTTTAGGGGAGGGAGGGAGTGATAAGGTTAACAAAATGAGCTGTTTTTTTAGAAAACTGATTAAGAAAACTTAATAAATTTTTGAAATAATTTTTTATTTGTACTTCCCTTTGTTCATTTTGTATCATTAAAATTACTTTTTTCCGAGTATTTTCTAGAGAAATGGGATGTGAAAATTAAATTTCTCCCTTCCCTCCCTAGCCTGACCATTGTTGTTGGATCACGGGCTCAACTTCATTTGCTGTTTCAAAAATGGCGGACAAAGTGGAGAGTCTTATCAAAGGTCGAGAAACTCGGCGAAATGCGGGAAACTTGATGTCTAAACTCATTGAAGATGAGCAAGACGTTGACGAATTCTATAAAACAGCTTTTGGAGGGTTCGAAGAAGAGTCGGGAGATGAAAAATACGAAACAGAAGACGAAGAAGTTGATGTTGTTGATTCTGATTTCAGCTTATCTGAGACGGACGAAGTAATTGATGACCAGGGAGATGACGAACCTAAACGAAAGAGAAAAAAGCAGATAATCAAGCCTTATAAAGCTCCAAAGAAAGAATCAGACTCGTCAAAGGCCGCGAATAAGGATTCGGAAGTGAAAAAACGGAGAGTGTTTGAAGAAGAACCTCGCGAGGGAGTTAGAAAGTCAACCCGTGCTTTAACAGTGGAGCGTGCTCAGGCCACAAAGAATCGTTTCAAACAAGAAAAAGAGAAGAAAACGCTGTTGAAGCAAAACCAGCCGAAAAAGTTTGTGAATATGAGGCGCCTGACTCAAGAGGAACTCCTGGCGGAAGCCAAAATAACAGAGGAAGAAAATGTTGCTTCCCTACAAGCTTATCAACAGTTGGAAGCGGACAAGAAGAAGACCAAAATACAGAAAGTGGCTTTCAAAGGTCCTGTTATCCGCTTCCACTCGCTGTCAATGCCAGTCTTGGAAGTTACAGAACCAGTGGTGAAAGTTGATGACAATGAGGATGATGAAGTTAATGTAGATGCAACCAAGCGATGCTGCAGAAATTTTCTGATTTTTACTGATGCAAAGAATTTTCCTGCTACATATTTCCCAACCAAAAAACCTAAAATTCCTCACAAGACTTATTGTCCTGTCACAGGATTACCAGCCAGATATCATGATCCTATAACAGGCCTACCTTATGCCAATGCACATGCATTCAGATACATAAGAGAACGGTATGCTCTACAGGCTGAAGAAATGAAAGCAAAAGCATCAGAAATTGAACAAAGGCGTAGTCGGAAACCTCAGTAACTATATACAAGCCTGTGATATTTGTGTTGTCACTAATACAATCAAACCAATGTTCGCAGTTGTCGTTACATGTATGAGAGCCTTCCCAGCCAGCCTTATGTTGTTTAAAGTAGACCACTGTATTTTTATGGCAAGTGTTTGCACCACCACATCTGTACCATTGTAAATAATGATGGGTAGTTTCTGTCATTAAAAATTCAAGAGAACTGTTGTTGACCAAGCTTGATCAGCACCTTTTGTTTTCTTATCATAACACCCCCACCCCTACCCCGGCAGTTATCAGCATCAAATAATTCCTAGTTAAGCCAAAGCTTTTGAATAAAATTACTGAGAAGCTTTGGACCAGAAAAAAAATATCTGCATAAACCTGGTTCTCATATACCACCAAGCTACCTGCGACATAATACACTGTAGGCAGTACTGCCAGCGATACTGTTCTGATATAAGAAAAAAAGTTATCAGCAAAAAAAAAAAACGCCTATAACGAGTCTATAACGAATGGGATGCCTGCAAAGTTGACTCAAGTTAAACATGGCATGCATGCTGGGCGATTAAGACCTGCAATCTTTCTTGTTACTAGCAGTGTGTGCTCTCGCTCTTATATTGAAACAGGTCACAGGTAGGTTGGCAGCATAGGCATGAGGTCCTTGCTTAATGGAAGTTAATAATATGATATTTTAAGAGCAATACTGTTCAATTTCATGGAGTTAAAGAACCTTACAAATCACACAACTCTGTCTCTAGAACATTTCTGAGCTGGATCGGTTCTACCATAATTACTATTGTCAACAAAATTTCAAGAAAACAACATATCAAAATTTGTGAAATGGCATTGGTAGTATGATCATTGCTGTAGGGATTAAAACATTAATATGTACATCTACAATGATCCGAAGTTGTTTTATGTTTTGTTTTATCAACTTTATTGGACTGAACCTCTCTAAATAAATAGTTACAGTAACGAAAAAAAAAAAGAGACCAAAAGGTAAGGTGCAAACGGGACCTGGAGTCACATGCAGGGCACCTCCCAACTAAATCAGTAGAAATCTTAAGAAGTGCATATTAAACTACTGTTGCCAGTGACACCCACAATTATGTGCAAGACCCCATGAACATGGTTTATTGGGGTCAAAGACATTTGCTAATTCATCTTTGTACAAGTTAGTTATACTATTCTTATAGAAAGTCACTGGGCTGAATTAATTTACATATTTGGTTAAAAAAGGAGGACTGATACATAGCTGATTTACAGAAGGGCGTTTCCAAATACTTTATATCACTTGATTGAGATCGTCGGGTATGGCCGTGACTAACACTTTTAATAAAACTAATATCAATGTCAATATAGCCATATAAGGCCTTATAAAGAAATACTAAATCCTTGACGTCATGGTCATAGGTAAGTGGTAGCAGATCCAGATGGATCAATCTCTCTTTGTAGGACAGTTCACCTTGCTTGATTTGTAGAATCCAGCATGTAGCTCTTCTCTGAACTCTTTCAGCTTTCTTCTTTAAAGTTGAGTGGCTGGGAGACCACACTTCAGTTGCATAGCTCATTTGGGACTTCACAAGTGCCAGGTACAAGGATCTTCTGACCTTGACGTCGGTCAGCATGGGACAGGTGCGACAAAGAAGACCAAGTAGCTTATTCACTTTAGCAGTTACCATGAGAACTTGAGTTTCCCATGTAATTTGCTTGTTATCATGACACCGAGATCTTTCTCTTCATTCACGTGTTGGTAGTCATAACGTACTGGATTTTCCTCCTTGTCACTGTTAAGACCTTGCACTTTGATGCATTGAAGTTAATATTATTATGAAGACTCCAGGAATCCAGGTTTGTTAGTGCTTGCTGCAATTTATCTGCACCTAGATATGATAAGATACTTCTATACAGCTTGGTGTCGTCTGCTTAAAGGGCTGTCAGGGTACCATCAGGCAAGGCACTTGGCAGGTCGTTGGTAAAGATGATAAAGAGTATTGGGCCAAGCCGACTTCCTTGAGGCACTCTGGAGGTTACAGGGGCCCAACTGGAGGTAAATCCATTTACAATTACTCTTTGCTGATGGTCCTCCAGATAGTTCTTGAACCAATCATGTAAATGTCCAGCTACTCCATATCTCTCAAGCTTCTCAAGGAGGATGGCGTGGTCCACACTGAGAATCAAATGCTTTGGCAAAGTCCAGATACAGGATATCTGTTTGAATGTTGTTATCAAAGTTTTTTTCCGATGAAATGTAAGACTGACAGTAACTGCGAAACACAAGAGCAATCTTACTTTGTTGTTTAACTCTTAAAGTTTTTCCCAGTTTGTTAACTTCAATGAATTGCCAACAAAGTTGATATGAGCAGCGTTAGACCGTTACTGGACAATCTCCAAGATGAAAGTGGGTTTATTCATCAAATGTCCTGGCACACTTTGAATTGGGAACAGTGCAATACAAAAACCCGTACAGTGAACTGGGGAAAATTTAGCCAAGTGCTTTGTCTTTGGTAATACTCGACAGGTTTTTTTGGAATAGGGGGGAAAAAACACCTATTTGGTTGTTTTGCAGTTATTGGATGAGGCTGCTGTTCTTGCTATGATTTAAGGCAGAAATTCAGCTATTTCCTCTTTATAAACCGTGTGAAATTTTTCATCATTTTCCCCTGCTCTAACTAAAGAGCTGTGCTCACGCAACCTCATTCCCAGGGATTCTCGACTGCCATCTCTTTTACTGGCAATATCCTGTGCTATTGACGTCATTTTATCGAACATAACAAACATCTTCCCAATTTGGTCAACGTTAAGTTGCCAACATTGTAACGAACAAATGGCCGAGGAGCTTTTGTGACTCTGCCGGCTAATGATTACCCAGTTTCTTTTGTCAAATCTAACTTGACCAGCAAAGTAATTGACCGAATTTTGACCCCCGTTCCGCTTTTGGACTAATACAAACTTACAGTGCACGCCCTGCGATTGAAGTGAACGGCGTGCTGTTCCACCTGTTTAAGATTCCAACTACTCAGAGATTGGTAGATGAGAAACTTAAAAATCCCTGTTTTCTCGTTCGTACTCATGACTCGATCATAGTTCTGGTTTAAGGCCGGAGCGCGAAAGCTGGCTGGGGCGTGAACCAGGGCCTTTCAACTGAGTTTAACCGAGAAAAAAAGAAACTTGGTCCGTAACTTACAAATACAGACTGAGAAAACAAGACTAAAAAGAGAATTTCAACAACCCTCATTCACGCTCTCTGACCTCGGAAATTATCAGTTTACTAACCACCTTCCTTTGTTGCACGTACGCAAATGGAACATTTCTTTTATTTTTCCTTGCAAAAAGCTAAAATCTCAAATTATCGAACAAACACTGGTAAAAACGATTGAACTCTGAAAAAGTCCCGGCCTTAGTTTATTGGATAAAAAGATAGTCATTAAATTTGCCTGTTAAATAAAGCACCAACAATCGTGGAGTTAAATACTGCACGCGGCACATCAGTAATAAAACTGGTCTTTAAGAAAATATATCTTATTTCTCTGACTTCCCGAAACAGGCTTCCCTGAGTTCTCTCTTTCAAAAATAAGTAACTAAACTTTATTTTCTAGCCAAGAAGACGTCATTTCTTTACTCCTACGCAAATGAACATCTTAAAGTCAAAGCGAATTTCTGGCTTATCACAGAAAAGCCAGTGCGAACAACAAAATTCGAGTAAATATATACGTAACCAGCGACTAGAACGGAAAGACGTGCTCATATCGGAACATAGGCGTACGGGCAATTTTTTGCCAGGGGGGGCGGTAATCCATTTGCCCAAAAAATTCTTCCAAGTTGCCCAAATTTTTACTAAACAGTCGAAAGGAAACTAGGGCCATGCAACAAAACAGGCCGTACTGGCATATGAAGGTGGCTCGATACAGTTTTTCAGAGTCAAGACCTGCCAAGTTTGAGCATAAACTACGTCGCCACAAACAAGCATTTGGAAAAAATTGCCATCGCAGTTGCAGGGGCGGATCCAGGATTTTTTTTAGGAGGGGCTGCACTCGTCTCTTGCTCTACTTCAACACCAACAAACCACATATTTTTTTTTAGTTGTATTAGATAAAGAGGGAAATTTGTCATGATCAGGATTGCAATGACATAGGAGCTGTCATAGCAACGAAATGGCGCCATTACCTATTATACTTGCAGCAATATTTCTCACTGGGAACTGTTCTTACAAAATCGTTCAGGGGAGCTCTTTCCTCCAATAGTCGCCTCGAT
>OZ037778.1:24931495-25193995 GCA_964035525.1 Porites cylindrica | reverse complement strand
CGGTGACAATAGTGATATGATTCTTCACAGTCCTGACTTTCAAGTGAGAAAACCACACATCCAATTTGCCGTATTTGGTTTGGGTCATACTCAGAGATATTCGCGCTAAAAGCTAAAAATGACGGGTGTTTTAATGACATAACGTCACTGATCCTCTCCAACACGTACACTCCATTGACATGCCTTTGTCGAAAAATGGCACGATTTTTACTGCGAAGTTGTTCAGCGAAAAGGGTGAATTCCTTTAAAGATGTGAAAATTCTCATGATTTGAGGGGTTTTCCTCGATACCATAATTGGAGAAACCTCTGACAGTTGGTCTGCTAGCTCAATGGCCTTCTCCACTTTTTCCTTCAAAAAGCAATGAGCCTTAAAATCAAGAAAGATTCTGGCACAATGGTCTACACCATAGGCTATGACAAAAATGATGTCTTTCAAATGACGGTTGAGAGAGAATTTGAAGTAGTATTTGATTCGCTCATGGTACTGTCTGCCCTTATTCTGACAATCGCGAATCCAGGTTTCTCTTACTGTCTCGAAGCTGTACAAGTATCTGGGGCAGTTTTCACACATCTTAGACAATGGTGCAAGTCCTATGTCCTCCTTTAGACGCCTTCGACGACTCATGTTGTTCTAGCAAAGCCTCGGAAATTTGCTATCTGAATAAGGAAAATGAGAGCAAATCTTTCAGCAAAATAATCTTTGACTCCAAAAGAAACTTATTTGCGTAGCTGTAACTTCTACACAAGTAGTTCCTGATTTAGTATAAGTTTATTACATGCAATAAACAGCGAGAGGCTTTTGTGAATTTTTAAAAGACTTAATTTATAGGGGTAACACAATTACTGGCAATCCAGTAGTTAAATCCTGGCTCATAAATAAGGACAGGAAAAAAAACTAGTTTGAATTATTTCACACTGTACTCAAAACCTGTATTTGCATTGCAAAGAGCCTGCAATTAATTTTGGAAATTAGCGCAGCCTACAGATATGTTAGCTGACTGATCGGCATGTTGCGAGCGCAATGCATGATACTAGGATCAACAAAGTGTGTTCCGTGCGACGGTGTACTTGTCTTTACGTTTTTTTTTTTTTTATCATTGTCATAACAATGTAAAATAATACAATTATTAGATTCGTTCTTTGTGATATCCTTACTGATTAACCTCTCGGTAAATGAACACCTCTATTAAGCGGTCACCTAATGGCTATTTCGTTCCCGAGAGTCACCGCTAGAAGGACTGTATTCAAACCTTATCTGCCTTAAACCGAGCAAGGCATTAACGGGAAAGATAAAAAATGTAGAGACATCATTAAATTTTTGTTTTTTAAAGGCGCAAAACTATATCACCGCGTTTGTCATGGTTGGTAAAGTAGATTCAACAATATTCTCCCGTGGTACAGTTTAGAACCACCTCGTACAGAGTTCTAACGTTTCACTGAGTCTGTCACTGTGACGATACAAATAAAATCTACTGAGCAGTTATTTCCTGTGGAACTGTATGCTGGTGTAAAGTGCATGTAACCAGTTGCAAGTGCGGGTCAAAGTACGAGCCAAATGGAAGAAGGCGTCGGCGTCATCAATTCTTGACTGTTCAACCATGTTTCAAGATGCTAATATGGCGAACTATTCAGCAGTTATTCCTTTTTATAAAAGCAGTTTTTTTAAGTTTCTGAAGTTTTAACGAAAGAAAACGGTTGAAGATTGCTCAGAATAAACGCTAAACAGACTAAGTTTTCTCCTGTTGCGCACTCATCAGTGATTCAATTAGTGAAATGAAACTCTGCTATTCTGCTCTGGCTTGAACTTTAAAAAATCGATTTAACAATATATTGGCCTTTGTCTAGACATCCCACAAAGAGAACACTTGATATATTTGTAATTGTTTTTGTTTGTTTATTCTACCAAAGCGCATTTTGAGAACAAGTGAGCTCGTCGACACGAGTTGGTTCTTGACGGGTAAAAGTTTATGATTATAGTTCAGTGTTGCTCGGTCAAGTAAAACGGTTATTACACTAAGTAATGTGTGCAATTACGCTACCAATAATGGCATATTTTTAAATAACTGAACTATGCATTTACTGTGCATATTTCTGTGCATATTTGTACATGGCTTAATATAAAACTCTTCTTACCTGTAAGAACGAAAGGGTTAATTCATTTGCTTTATGGCTTATGACTCAATCTTGTTGTCAACCCAAGCAAACTTATTTGACTTTCAAAGTATATTCCATTGTTTTGTTTAATTGTTGTTACTTAATATCACGATTAGTTTTTTCCTTTGTTTGAGAGCACTTCATAATACATTGAATAAAGGGGTGCCTGTTTCGCAATCTTGTTTCCAAGGCGATCTCTTCCATTTTATATCACTAAATGATAGTCAAGAAGATAAAGGACTTCAGCGAATTGCACAGCTAGGCCGGAGAAATAAACTAAACCAGGTTTTAAGTCAAGAACCGTCGTTAAACGCCCTCATTCAATTGAAGAAACTCTTGCTATATACCAAACTGGTTTTTCTCTTTCTAGTCTAGAAATAACTGTATATGAAATAAACTTGTTTTAGCACTGATTGAATTCACGACCTTATCTTTCAGGAGGAAAATAAAGTATAAACAGAGGAACCTCGTGTATAAAAACGAATCCCCGGTATAAGACGAGAAAAATATAAGGGAACAATTTGAATTTACAGTGTGCCCAGGCTTTCGCTTTAGTGTTAATCGTATTTTCGAGTAAGTAGTGTGTGTAAAAAAAAGACTCGAAGAAAAAAACCTTCAAAGAACCGGTTTACCAGAAATACATCATTTTTAAACACTGTTTGCTTTGGCCTTGTATTTTTCTCAATATCTTGAACGATCGACACCAAGAGGTCATAATATTATGGCACTTGTCGACACTGAATGTTTTATGATTTATAACGATAATTTCATTGGAATTTTTAACAAATCAACGGCAGCAAAAGGGCAAAAAAAAATAAAAATATTATTTTCTTTGTACATAGACAAAGCGTGTCTGGTAACAAACAAAAGATGAAATAGTAAAACCTTTAACTAACGAATTAACTTATGCCATCGTTCCATCATATGTGAAGTAATCTAAGACCCAAATAGCTTATAACTCAACTGTCCCCTCTTCAGGGGATAGGAGATATATAGGTATATTTTTATCCCCTAAAAATTTTTTATCTGTTCGGATTTTCTAGCTGAAAGTCTAGTGATCCGAAAATTATAGGGATCAAAACTTACCATTTCGAAACTTTCAGCCAGAAAAAAGGCTCCCGAAAATCCTAGGTGACCTTTTTAGGGTAAAAATCCCCTAAAAATGAGGCATTATACAATTTTTTAGATGTTCGGAAATCCCAGGAGAGGTAGGAAAGCAAGAAATTTAACAAAAATGTTCCGAGTATTCTAGATCTCAAATCGTCTTTCGAACAGATATTTTCCGAAAATTGACGTTGGGTGCCCCTGCCTCTTGCTCTGGTGCTAGTTTATGCGGATTTCTTGCTGGGAAATGTATATTATCCTGATCATGGCAACAAATGTTTATTATGTTGTGTTGGTATACAGCTGTACAGTCGACTTCCGATAACTCGAACCTTCAAGGAAAATCGAAAAAAGTTCGAGTTATCAGGCGCTCAAAGCAAGAAGCCGGAATAAGGGAAAAACCAGTTTTTACTGTACAGTGAACATTTTAACCACATTTAATTGTAGAAACGTTAAGTGAAATTGAAAGATACTTCTAGATTATAAATCAGTCAGAATCTAACGTAAAAAACATAGCCTAAATAGAGCATGCGTTTTACTGTTCTGAATAGTATTAAAAGCTGTTTCACGTTAGATTTGTGACAAACAACATCAGCTTCCACTAGTAAACTATATGCCTACAACACTGAAAGGGAAATTCAAACTCAACGTTTCGGACGAAGGTACCCTGTTTTTTTCTGACTTTTTTAAGCGCTCAAAACATGGTTCGAGTTATCGAGGGTAAATTTATATAGAAATGATCTGAGGGGAAACAAAAAATTATTTCGAGTTAGCGGGAGGTTCGTGTTACCGAGGGCAAAATTACATTAAATGTATGAAGGAAATCCAGGGAAAATCGATTTTGGTCCGAGTTAGCGGGAGGTTCGAGTGAGCGAGGGTTCGAGTTATCGGGAGTCAACTGTACTCATCCAGAGCCTATTTGTAGCATTTGATTATTATGATCGTTGGGAAAAAATACAACTCCGGCTCATAGCGAACTCTTCTCGTAAGCGAACCCCTCCGGTAAGCGACCACTTTGTCATGTGCACCAAAGGTGGTCACTTGGAGAGAGTTTGAATAAAAAATTCCAGTTTCATATATTTTCATTAAAAAATTTTTCTGGCTTTCTTTTCAAATATCACGCAAAATTTTATGTAACAATATGTGGCTTTATTAAGTTCAGTTGTAATACCAAATTAACATCCAATTGCGATTTGTCTGTTCCTTTCAAGTAAGTAAAGCTGTTAAATTTCAATTATATTTGAACAAAAACAAGGATTTGACGTACCTGTTTCGCCGGATTTTAAAGATCTGTCGGAGAAATCGGTCCAACGCATGGAATTATAAAAAGGAGAAAGCCAATGTGATATAAGTCAGCCGATTTTTTTCGACATTATATTATTCAGTTTTATGCTGGCGCTCAGAGTTCAAACCGAAAGTTAAAACTCTAGTATAAACTCTTTGCTGATTCTTGGAAAATTAAACAAAATTACCCTATCAGATTGAAACATGCTATAGATGTCATAGATAGATCAGTTTTATGTTAAAAAGCCCTATGACTGATAAAAGCAATATCTGCAGCCTTGAGGGTTTGATGTCATTATGGGAAAGAAATTATACCTACTAGTTGTATTTTTACTTACATGAATGCATGTTGTGATGTGTCACTGATCGAGTTTGAAAACAAATTTTGACTTCTCGCCGCAGGAAAATATGATCGTAGAGAAAACCATAGCGAAAGCCTTTGAAGAATCAAATCTTCTGAACATCTACGCTGGATACATTTTGCATGAGATAACCGAGTGTTTACTATTTATGCTGGTTGTTTCTCTGCCGATTCCTAGATCCACTTTAGTTTTGTCAATAACAGTGCGAAAACGACGGTCATCAGTTTACTTCAGTGACTAATATAAAATAAAAATGTTATATCATGTTTTCTAATATGCATCGTAATGAGCATATTTTGACTTTATAATTTGCAAGAACTAATTATTTCGAAGACCAAAAATTCTTCAATTAAACTCTCTGCGGGTTGAAACGTATTTTTTTTATGTGCAGTTTATAAGGGAGCAAAAACTCTTTTAGGGATAAGATTTTAAAATTACGTCCCATCTTGTTAATAAAGAAAAGGATGGGAAAGCGAGAGCAAGCTTTCATCGTAGTTTTATATTTGGCCGTTGTACTGCAAGGAAATCAACCACAACAAAATTCACTAGTCAAAACACCCTGAAGCTTGAAAAGAACGTAACACTTTGAATTATTAATCAGCTATGGTGAATACAGAATAAAATTATGTTTTAGAACAATGCTAATATAATCAATTTGGATTATACTCTGTGAGAAAATTAAAGATAACAAAATATTTTTTGAGGTGCTATGTACCTACTAATCCACGAAATTTGCTTCTCTTTGTATTTCTAAAGCAAATGGCTAAAATTTAATTGAACAACAGGTATTTTAGGTTAAAGAAAGGCTAACATTGATCAAGTTTCAGCCAGCAATTGGCTGTGGCGGTTTTCAACAGACAAAATAAGGCAGGCACAATTGGTTATGCCAAGTTTGATATGGACAATAGCCAATATCGTATTCTTGACAAACCCACTCTTCTGAGCGAACAGCGCACGTGTACAAATGTACAATTAAAGTCGTATCTGCCAGATCAATGTACCAAACAGGAAAAAAAAAAAGAAAGAAAAAATAAGCCAATTTGAAATGCATTTTAAGCAAGCAGTGCTAATATTCGTCACTATCGTAACTTTAACGCAACTTGTGCATTGTTAATACAATTAGTGCGTCGTTTTATATCTTAATCTCCAGTGATAACTGGGCCGGCATTCACCTTTTTTCACCTAGACAATAATGCACCTTGTTTTATCCCCAAACATTTTGCATAAGCATTGTTTTATTACAGTCATGTCAAGAGAAATCGAAGACAATGCTTATACAAAATTTTGGGGAAAACAAGGTGCATTAAGGTGTATGTGCTAATGGTTAATTGCTTACATGTATTCTGGTTTCAGTGGCATGAAGCAGGAGTTTGTCTCACCCAACGGATGGGATACTTGTTACTCGTAGGGTCCGGTTCCCCAGCAGTATGTCTCCGGTTCTCATTTTAACACACCTGGCTGACCAAGAACGACAAACTGGAGAAAAGATTCTTCTTCCCTAACGGAAAACAATACGCGGTACGACGATGAGGCGGCCCAACCTAAAAACCCTAAGTTCGAGGTGTTAACAGCTAGGCCACCACGCTTCCGCAATTACATCAAGTGTTAGGTACCAGTAAATAAATAAATATATTTTGAAAGAAGGAGAAATCTAACAGAAATTAAAAATTGTTACATTTTGAATTAAAAAACAACGACAATGTAAGTTGCATAATTACAAACTGCTATACGGTATGTAAACAAAGTATTGTAGTGTTGAAAACGCCACTTATAATTTTGTATAATTTTGATTTGTCAATTAATTAAAATAACTTTTAAAAAAGAGACAGAAGCAAGAAAAATAAAATAAAATGAAATGAAATATATAATTGATTATTTTCAACTATTCTTAAAGTAGCATGTATTACTCCGGACACAAATTTGACTCTCATTCCGAAGCACTGATGAGGATGAAACTAATAAAGAAAATAAATAAAATGTTTATAAAATAGTTAGTAAAATTCATTAGATGTATACGGATAAAGTTTCATGTTATAGTCTAGTCGTAGTAACGAGGCTTTAGGTTCTATTTGGTAAAGAACATATCTGTTACAGACGAACAGCTTGCGAATTGCTGGTGGGAAATTCTAATGAAAAGTGAGCTTCATCTTAAATTTTGTTACAGTTGCAGAGACCGGATGCAGAGACTACATTCGAGATGCCTTCCGTTGGGGACCATCAGCGGGTATCATTATTCTTGGTTTTCAAGTGACGTCACAAAAATCCAAACTCCAAAATCGTAAGAACTTTTAAGGTTTTATCTCCATCTAGCAAAAGATCTCTTTAAAAGAAACTTCTGTGCAGGTTTTCAACCGGGGATGAATGGCGTTTTCCGTTTTGAAAATATAGCTTTTTCTAATTTTCCAAGTTTCATTCCGCGTGACTTAATAGGGCCATTTATACGAGGAAAAATAAGACGAGTCTTAAATAAGACGCGAACTGTACCATTTATACGAGCATGTCTTATCTAATAAGACGCGTCTTAGCTAAGCCGCGTCTTATTTTAGACGAAATGTGCCGTTTATACGGAAAGTTCGCGTCTTATTTAAGACGCGTCTTATATAAGACGCGTCTTATTTTTCCTCGTATAAATGGCCCTAATATGGCGACCGAGAAGGCCTGGTCACATATGCTAAAAAATAATTTTATCGCATGATATTATGCCCTTTTAATGGTGAAAGTATTAGAAAATGTGTTTATGGGAATAATTTGCTCGTTCGCGGTGAACAACTGATCAAATTTGTGGCGATACTGAAACCAGATGATTGCATATTTGACCATATTTGTGCTCCCCGAAGGAACACCACAGGGCACCCACACAGTGTGTGTGTGTGTGTGAGTGTGTGTGTAAGAGATTGTTATTTTGTAGTAAATGTACTGGATTTACCGTTCGCCTCACCTATAACGATATATCGCTAAGTATGTATATAAATCAATGTGAAATAAACCTTGAATTACCTTACCTGTGGTATATCGTGGTCCTTTTACCTCAAAAGCGATTTTGAGCGATTTTGAAAGATTTTGAGTTCGCCATTTACTGTAAACGGCGAACTCAAAATTCTTCAGAATCGCTCAAAAAAACGCTTTTGAGGCAAAAGGACGACAAAAGTACTTGTATGGTCCTGCAGATAAATGTTGTTGTTGTTGTTCTCATTGTGTATGTAATAAAAGTTACGTTCATTTTTGTGAGTGTTGAAGGGTTGCGTTCCAATATGAAATATATTAACTTCTTCTTTAGGATATCTATGTAATGCTTATAATTTTACATTCATTCGGTTAATGACAGTTCAATTCAGATACACGGCCTAGTTACTCCAATTGTTCGATTGACTTCGATTGGGTTCGGTAATCGAATATAATCGAGCTCTCGCAAAACTTTTGTATTTGGAACATAATCGAACGTTGGAAATCGAACATTTAAACAATCGAACATAATCTTGGAACGTCCAAGAATTGAAGCTTCAACAATCTTGCACAAAACCAGTTTCACCTGATTTAAAACAAGGCTTAACAAATAAGTTAGGTGTTAGTTTCATACACGAGTACTGACACAGGAAAGATGTCGGGGAAAGCGGAAAGCTTGAAACCCAGCGTGAAATAAACTAACATTTCTGGAAGCGATTGTTAAAGGCTACCACGATATACGAGAGCTCTTTCGCCGTCGGTGATTGTTAAAAAGAAAATTGGAAATAGGGATCCAGCTCTATTGATGACAGACGATGGTGGCGGCCGCCATGCCAACTTTGAGTTCGTAGGCCATTGACAGTAAGGTTGAAGTGCAAGTCTTATTCCCGCAACCGTCGTTAAGCACTGCTGGCCAGTATTAGTTGTAAGTTTATCCATTATTTTAACAATAAAAATTTTAGTCAATTGAAATGTGTTTATGTTTTCATGCCTACCTCACACACATAAAAGAGCTGAGAAATCTTTCCCATTCAATTAACTATTATAAATGCTTACCCAGTGATTTTATACCGTTTTGTCTTTCTGCTTAACAAAATCGAACAAATCGCGTCAATTTAGTTCGATTGGTTCGATTGAGTTCGGTAATCGAACTCACCGGAAAATTCCAGTTCGATTATGTTCGATTACGGAACCAATAGAACAACAATCGCCGATTGGTCGGACCAATTGATTGAGCTCGATTGATTTTTGGTTCGGCATTGTTCGATTGCCCAGGCCGGGCTTCTTTAGTCAGTCATCTTCATAAGAATAGAGTAAAACCGGTTATAATGAAGGTCAACAGATAATTTTAAAGATTGCCTAACTACAGAATTTTCATCCTCTCCTTGTAGTTAGTCTAAGTAATTGAATTAACACGCAATGAGGTGTTCAAATGAAGGAGGAAAATCAGGTTTCGGAAAATCAGAGGAGATGCATGTCCCTTTTAGTAACTCTAGGTCTTGTACTATGTCTTGTACATTTTTTTGTGCGTCTTTGAAAAATCATTATCTTTGTTCAGATTCACCACTTTCGAGCTACACAAATGCCAAAATGTCTTATGAGGGTGAAGCCCTGTTGTTAAACCAGAGTCATATGAGATTGAAATAACTCCATCTTAGCTCCTCTACTAATGAAGAGGAGTTTGCCTGAGCCTGACCCTCCCACCCCCCAAAATGACTGAATTCAAATTTTCCTAGATACATTATATTCATTTTGCAACTCTTGGATACTTGAATGAATCTGAACAAAGATAATGATTTTTCAAAGACGCACAAAAGAATGTACAAGACATAGTACAAACACATATATATGGGCTTTTTTGTGCGCACATATATGCGCGTTTGTAAAAAAATGGTCATATACTTGGGAATAAAAACCCCACAAAGCAGGAAAGAACGCAAGTATACGTGGCAAAAAAACGCACGTATATCGTGTAGCAGGAATGATTGCAAGTATACGTGGGAAAAAACCGCACGTATGTCGTGTCATAATTTTGAAACAAATGGCCGACCATAGGTTATAGCAAGATAAGTGTATTTCACTTTAAACGTCATAATGCTGGTATTTTAAAAGGACAAACTAGCATGATACATGTCAGCTTATTTAATATTTCATTACTTCGATCTGTTAGTGAAAGTCTCATCCACTTATCTAAGTCACAGCTCATTACAGGAAAGTTTTTCTGCCCTCTTTACATTACTAGCACCAGGCCTACAATACAGCAAACAGCCATCGAGAACACGCTTGAGAAAACAGCTGAGCCTGCGTTGCAGTAGTCAGTGTCACAGCAGGCCGCGTCGTTGCAGGTGTCAATTTTGTCGCAAGCAGTCTTCAAAGACTCACAGAGGCCTTGAGTGGCGCAGGCTGCATTTATTCCTTTGATGTCAAGTACCTCGTTTTCCTGCCTAATACAGCGGTCGGAGAGATCACCACAGTCCACCGAGTATTTAGTTTGATTGCTCTCCAGTTTACTCTTTGAACAAGCATCGGTACCCACTTCATTACAGATGTAACACTTCAGAGCAGCAACATCTGCAGAGAGTTAGTAGTCAAAAATCTTTCTTCAGTATTGGTAACAAATACGACTTGAAAGCTAAGGGTTGAGTATTTTATACATATCAGCTTTATAATCTTTACAATATATTTAAAGAGGAAACTCTTTAGAATCCAGACTAAAAAGGACTACATCTTCGAGAGTTTCTTAATTCAAAGCAAAAGCTGATTATTTGATCGTAAGCATAATGAATCCCGAATTATTTTTCACATTCATCCATCGCATGTTGTTATGTCAATACAAAATGTTCCCGCAAGTTAACACCATCATTCAGTAAAGGGATAGTGTCATGACGGCAATTATTCATTGTTTTTGTTCGAAAATATGCTCGGTTATATTTCAGTACAGGTTCTAATAAATGAATAAACACAACGGCGTGAATAAAAAAAAGGCCTTTCGCAAAAGTTGGTCACGTGATCAAGTTTCTCTAAACACAAAAACAATGCGTTTTGGAAACATTTTTTGACAGGGATAAAACGAGCACATAAAAGTTAGCTAGCGAGTGTTGAGAGAGACCTGCATCAATTATCTCCACTGACTCAGAGTTGCTACTAGCCTACGTTCGTTATATTAAAATTGTTTCATGACTCCAAGGCTTTCGGTTAAAAATTGCAAATTTTTCACCACTCTGTTGTCTCGCAATTCCCAGAAGAGACTTGAGCACAAAGAAAACCAAACCAAATATAGAAAAAAATTACCAGAACTAAGTCTCGGAGTCATGTTAGAATTTTAATATATCGAACGTGGGCTATTTAGACCCTGTTTACATGGAGTGGGGGACCCCGGTCTAGTGGGGTAGGTTTCTTTTGTTTTGTGTCCGCCAGAGCGTGAAAACAAAAGAAACCAACCCCACTAGACCGGGGTCCCCCACTCCATGTAAACAGGCCCTAAACATGCTCTTTCCATTTCTGAAAAAGGGATAGCTCGAGCTTTATGTTTTTATTGTCACAGCTCACGTGATCATCTGATGGAAAAAAAAGGCCCACAGAGCCGGTTTCACATGACGTCAAAACGTATCGCTTTCTCTTGCCACAAAAATTGTTAACGCTCTATCATTTAACTCAGTCGCCCCTGCCTCCTAATGTCTGACGAAACTGCTAATGTCGGCGCTAAAAAAACAGGTCTGACCGGTATGAAAGTCAAACTTTGTTACTTAAGCAGCCAGTGAGGGGTTTTCTCCGTACACTATATATTCCTGAAAATCCATAGCATGAAAACCACAACAAAATGGTCTGTCGACCGCTTGGTTGTGAAAGTCTGCTGTTCGCCATTTTGAAATTGTTAAACCAGGTTAAACCGCTGGCAAATGCTTCGATATGATCCGCTTTAATGACTTACCGAGAAGTTTATTAGTTCTGTCTGTGGCCAAGATATAATTTAGTGGAGCCGTCTCTAATTCTAACAATGCCCACAGAGAACAGCAGTGCCAAAATGTAAAGGTAAATGACGAGCCAAGCATTTAGGCACGTGTTCCCAGCAGGGTGAGGGTTGTGATGCCCAAAACAATTGTTGGATAAACCCAGGCGTATATATATAAAGTTTGGAGGTCTCTTTTCTGTCAGTAGTTTCCTGCTATGCATCCCTTTTTGTCTCAAGAAGAGCGTTGAGAGAGGACACAAAAACAGTTGCGTTGGAGACCATTCTGGCTCTCAGTCGCCTTAAAATTTTAAAAGTCACTAAAAACATGACCACAAAACTGGAACACATGACCGTCCGTATAAAAGTGCATCGTTATCTTGGCTACCCCTGAGGTTAAGAATGTGACCTATTTGCTTTTTTTTTTAGAAAGGTATGAAAAGTGACGTCAGTTAATGAGAAATGGAAAAATCAAATAATGTGGGTACTTTTTGCTGAAACCTTGTGCTGTCACTTAAAACTTGTAAGAAATGAATTGTGGCACAAGTTCTTTGCCATTTGTAGAAACTAACCTGAACTTATTCGAAGATTCAGTGGCCTTAACACTGTTTTCCTCGCTGTTTCAACAAGAATCAGCTTAAACATAACGTCAAAGTTTTTCCAATGGGTTTCTCGAATTGAAGAACTAAGGCTTTACCACCCGTGCGTATAGCCTTACGAAAGTGACCACCCCTTACGAGATTCGAACTGCAATGGGTCCCTTTCCATGTCTTCCAACAAGAGATCCAAACACTTATACATTTTTCAAGACAATTCACTGCATGCAGCCTCTAAGTTACGATATGTACATGTGTAGTTTCATCTTTTTACAAGAAGTACATCTTATTCTCTTAGTTTTTAGGTTTGAATGCGAATAACCTGGTTGTTAAACTCGTCATGGTTAATTCGCTAAGTCAGAACTCTGACGCACTCACTGCATGCATGCTTCAACCTTACTAAATCTTTTTAGCGAGATGCAATACACGCTTAAAGACCCTAAAAAAATAATTATAACCAGTTCACCAAATTAGTCGTCAAGCAATGGCTTAGTTACTGTTTTCTAATAAGCAAATAAACTTTCTGTTATGCGTTGCTATGGTTTTCTGACAAAAGATGTACGTAAAACGTCGTTTTGTCTTGAGCGATCGGAATGGAGTCAGCCTTAACTTGGCTATAAAATCCATTAATGAAATTTACTGTTTCGTTAGTTTTGAAGTTAACAATAATTACTTTTTGAGTCAATACACTTGGGTACAAGCAAACTAACTGCGCTACAAAATAGCGAGTAAATCCATGCAATATGTCATGGTTAGGAACGCTTTATGTTCCAACCCCTGAGTAAGTATTAGCCATAACGCAATTCAATTACACTGTCATGTATGAAGAATTCAATCGTGTTCAATACTAGCGAATAACTCGAGGAAAATCTCGAATTACTGTTCGAGAAAAAATGGCAATGAAATTAATTATATTAAGAGAAACTGGCTTGTAACAACAATCCACTTGGCGACGACACTGTAAAAATTGTGCTAAAATGGAGCAGAAACTGTATATTTTTAAATAATCTGGCGTTCTGAAAAGAAAAAAGATACACTTACTAGCTGTTGTAGTTACCAAAATCGCAAACACTGTCAACAAGAGGGAGCGCATGATTGCAACAGTTGGATTTTTTCTTCTCAGGTGAAAGGATCGTTTGCATGAACAACCTTGCGCTGAACAACGCCTTTTTGTGGCGCGGTTTGATACTCCTTTCTCCCTGAGCAATGAGGCGCGAGAATTGACCCACAAAAATTTCTTTCAAGAGAATTAAAACGGAATGTATAAAGGTATTAAAAGTGATGTCAGTTAATGGGAAATGGAAAAATCAAATGATGTGGTAAATACTTTTTGTTGAAACCTAGTGCTGTCACTTAAAACTTGTAAGAAATGAATAGTGGCACAAGTTCTTTGCCATTTGTAGAAACTAACCTGAACTTATTCGAAAATTCCGTCTATAAGTTATATTGGCCTCCCTTCAGAGATTCAGTGCCCTTAACGCTGTTTTCTTAGCTGTTTCAACACGAATCAGCTTAAACATAACGTCAAAATTTTTAAAAGCTTTTCCAATGGGTTTCTCGAATTGAACAACTAAGGCTTTACCACCCGTATAGCCTTACGAAAGCGACCACCGCTTACGAGATTCGAACTGCAAGGGGTCTCCGTCCCATGTCCTCCAACAAGAGATCCGAACACTGTCTTATACATTTTGCAAGTCAATTCACTGCAAGCAGCCTATAAGTTACGATATGTACATGTGTAGTTTCATCTTGTCACAAAAAGTGCATCTTATTCTCTTAGTTTTTAGGTTTGAATGCAGATAACCTGGTTGTTTACGATCGAGTATTAAACTCGTCATGGTTACTTCGCTAAGTTCGAACTCTGACGCACTCACTACATGCATGCTTCAACCTTACTAAATTTTTTTAGCAAGATGCAATACACGCCTAAAGACCCTAAAAGATTAACCAGTTCACCAAATTAGTCGTCAAGCAATGGCTTAGTTACTGTTTTCTAATACGCAAATAAACGTTTTGTTATGCGTTTCCATGGTTTTCTGACAAATGATGTACGGTATGTAAAACTTCGTCTTGAGCGATCGGAATACAGTCAGCCTTAACTTGGCTATAAAATCCATTAATGAAATTTACTGTTTCGTTAGTTTTGAAGTTAACAATAATTACTTTTTGAGTCAAAACGCTTGGGTACAAGCAAACTAACTGCTGCGCTACAAAATAGCGAATAAATCTCTTATGCCATGGGTAGGAACGCTTTATGTTCCAACCCCTGAGTAAGTATTAGCCATAACGCAATTCAATGACACTGTTATGAATTCAATCATGTTCAATACTAGTGAATTCTCGAATTACTGTTCTAGAAAAAATGGCAATGAAATGGATTCTATTAAGAGAAACTGGCTTATAACAAATTTGAAACAATCCACTTGGCGACGACACTGTAAAAATTGTGCTATATGGAGCAGAAACAGTATGTTTTTAAATAATCTGGCGTTCTGAAAAGAACAAAGAATCACTTACTAGCTGTTGTAGTTACCAAAATCGCAAGCACTGTAAACAAGAGAAAGCGCATGATTGTAACAGTTGGATTTTTTGTTCTCAAGTGAAAGGACCGTTTACATGAACAACCTTGAGCTGAACAACGCCTTTTTGTGACGCGGTTTGATACTCCTTTCTCCTTGAGCAATGAGGCGCGAGAACTGAGGCCATTTGCACGATGATATCATTTTACGACTACGACCAGAATCCTTCAGGGTTTTGCTTTCTTGTGCAAATTAGGGCTTTTGTTATTCAAACCCCACTGGGATTACAATTTGAAAGGAAAAACTAAAAGGATTCTGTTCGTAGCAGTAAAATGACGCCATCGTTCAAATGGCCCATTGACCCACTAAAATTTCTTTCAAGAGAATTATAACGGAATGGATAAAGGTATTAAAAGGGATGTCAATTAATGAGAAATAGAAAAATCAAATGATGTGATTTGTTGAAACCTTGTGCCGTCACTTCAAACTTGTAAGAAATGAATAGTGGTACAAGTTCTTTGCATTTTATTGAAACCAAATACGGCAAACAAGAAGAAGCGCATGATTGTAACAGTTGTATTTCTTGTTCTCAGGTGAAAGACTGAACTGTTCTTAGTGCATGAACAACCTTGCGCTCAACACCGTCTATTTTTTAAGGCGGTTTGATACTCCTTTCTCCTTGACCAATGAAGGGCAAAAAGTGACCCACTTAAATTTCTTTCAAGGGAAGTTAAAACAAACTAATTTTAATTATTAATGGCTAGGTGTGCCCCCCTGGGCACCCAATATGCCTCTGGTATTTATCGAAATACGGTATAAGTTCGGTAAACCACCGGCAGCTATTCAGACGACAGATCATTTTTCCAAACGGTAACACACAAAACGATTTTTGTGCTGAAGTTTGCAACAAACAAAACGTGCAATTTCTCAAAACCTGGCCTTAAGACTACGGCATATTTGCTGAAGACGATTAAGTTAATTCCTATGGCAAGCGACATTAGGGCCATTTATACGAGGAAAAATAAGACGCGTCTTACATAAGACGCGTCTTAAATAAGACGCGAACTGGACCATTTATACGAGCATGTCTTACCTAAGACGAGAACAGCTCGTATAAATGGTTCGTGTCTTATTTCTGTTCTTGACTCGTTTTCATGTGAATGTTGCGTAGCAACGGCAATCCAACGTGGCGCGCCAAAAATTAACGCATGCGTACTATGGGTTCGCGTCTTATGTAAGACGAAGTTTTTCTCGTCTTAGCTAAGACGCGTCTTATCTAAGAACAGGTGTTAAGGGCTGTTTTAAAATAAGACGAGTCTTAGCTAAGCCGCGTCTTATTTTAGACGAAATGTGCCGTTTATACGGAAAGTTCGCGTCTTATTTAAGACGCGTCCTATGTAAGACGCGTCTTATTTTTGCTCGTATGAATGGCCCTATTGTTCAACATTCAAAAACTGGTTGAAAAGGGAAGATTGGTATAAGCGGCTCAGATCAAATGATGAGCTGGTTCTGTTACCACCTGCTGTAAAGACTCTAACAATCCTCGATGCAGGGTACGTGCAGTTTTTTTTTAAGTGCGACGGCCGTTGTTCAAGTGCATAGGGAAGCGAGGGGGGAGATGGTTGTCCGAGGACGCCCGTTCAAATGATTCAACCTATTATAAGAATGTTTGTTTTCCTCTGACAAAGAAAAAATCGATATTATTGACAAAAGCTGAATGCAGTGTGTTTTCCACTTTTCAAGAAAGAACCTGATATTCCGATCGCTATTTTTATTTTTGAATACCGATTTATTCGTTAAGATATCTGACTTGTTACATACGGTCATAATTTGTCATTCAATAGACCTAGAAACCGCTGAAAACGGTTCATAACAAACACCTACAATAGCTTGCCCTGTCGCGTTTGTTTTTTGATCGCAATAGGTCTATTTATACCAGGAAAAAAATGGCGCGTCTTACGTACTGAGACGACAACTCCTCTGTAAATAGCATATTTCGTCTAAAATACAACACTTGAGGCAAAAAACTTAGCTAAGAAGCATACTACTTAATAAAAACCTGTAACACTTGTGCTTAGATAAGATGCTTTACGCTGTGATTTTGAGCGATAAAAATAGAATACGACTTTCATCCGGTTGGTGCCAGACATTGTTTCGTGCCTCTGTCTTTATTTTTGTCTTTTTAAAATGACCTCCTCTGCCTTGTCACTGTTGTCATCTTTTTTCAACAGCAACAAACACAAACGAAGGTAGGGCTTCCTTAAAAACTTATGTAATGACACAAGGTGAACATCATATCTGTATAACAGCATTAACAGCTCTTTTGATTCTCTCACAGTGAGACTTACAGTGGAGCTCGTTAATGTTGCTTTTCCTTTCATTTCCTTTTTTCCTATTTTTCCTATTTTTTTCCTCTTACTTTCCCCGCGGCCACTTTCTTCCTGTCCCCAAGGTGGCCGTTGTGGAAAGGTAAAATAGTTCATTTTTGTTACTTGTTATGTTTTACATAATTGTAAACAATATGGATTAACCAATAAAATGAATGAATGAATAAGTATACTTAATAGACAAGAAACTGTTATGTGTCGCTTTGAAGAAATTTATTCATAAACGTGAAGTTCAACGTTGCATATTAAGGAGATATATCAGTACTGTTTTCCTCGAATAAGGGCCGCGGGGCTCATTTACTTTTTTCTCACCGTCTTTTCGCGCGCTAATAAGCGCAGCGGCGCTTATTAACTTTTTATCCCAATTGCTGCGCTTGTTTTAGAGCGATGCTTACGCGCATAAATACGGCAATTGGTATCTTAAGAGTTTATTACATCTAGGGCAAAATGTTATTACATTTAGGACTTTATTCTTTATTCGATCTTGACAGTTATGCAAACCTGAGACGACGTCGAGGGTTTGCATAACTGTCTCGAATTCTCCCAACCCCTCTAGTGTTTATATCAGGCTATTCAAACACAGGAAAAAAGTTTTCTATTGCTTAAATATTGCTTTTTTAGAAAAAATACTGTTACTTTGCCGTTTACAAGCAATTTATTTGTAAACGTTAAGTTTCACAGTGCATAAGGAAATGTACCGAATTTACGCGAATTAGCGCCGCGGCGCTTATTAACTTTTTTCTCCAAAAATGCGGCGCTTATTTGAGAGCGGAGCGTAATACCATAGCAATACCGCTTAGTACCGTATTTACTCGAATAAGCGCCGCGGTGCTATTTAACTCACCCACCCGCCCCCCAAATGCGGCGCTTATTTGAGGGCGGGGCTTATTCGAGTAATTACTGTAAATGGCAGCTTAAGAGTTTAGTACATTTAGGGTAAATTGTTATTACATTTAGGACCGTTTATTACATTTAGGCCTTCTACGTAAGCAAGTCGTAGCTCGTTGCAGAAACGTTTTTCTGTTTCCTTTGAGTTACTTAAGCACCAGGCCAAAAACACAGCAAACGGTCATCAAGAACATGCTGAAGTAAACCGCTGAGCCTCCGTTACAGTTGTCATTGTCACAGCAGGTGGCGTCTTTGCAGGCGTCAAATTTGTTGCAAGTGTTTTGCAAGCTTTTGCAGGTGATTTCAGTAGCACAGAATGTACTCACTGTCTTGAGGCCAAGTACCTTGGCCTCTTGCCTAAAACAGCGATCCAAGAAATCACCACAGTCCCTCGAGTATGTAGCCTGATCGCCTGCCAATTTACTCTTTGAACAAGCATCGTCACCAGTTTCAGTACAGACGTAACACTTCAGAGCATCCACATCTGCAAATAATTTGGTAGACAGAATGTTTAGAGGGTAGGGGGGCAGGGGATCCAAATCTCTTGCCTTCTATACCTTGTATTTCCGGCTTCCACCCCACTTTTTTTTTTTTGGCTTCCTCCCTTTAGCCCATTTTCGATTGCACAATATTAAGCATTGTTGCATAATTTTTCCCCATTTCTTCCACCTTCCCGCACTTTCCTCTTCTACCTCCCGTCCCCCTGCCCTTCCCCTGTCTGCCCTGCACTCTCCCACCATAATGAATAACTAGTTCCATAACATTGTTATAATGATAAATACTCTGCAGAAAAACACCATCATTTTAAAAAATAGACTGTGTCATGAAAAGAATTCTTGACTCAAAAGCGATGAGTAGTATAGTCTGGACTCATGTGAAGAGGCCATTCACCTATTGCTTTTTTCCCTTTCTCGCTGCGGCTAACAATGTCACCTATTTACATTTTATATACAGTCGTTTCAAAAACGTTGTCGCCGGGAGAAAAGCAAAAAGTCTTCAAGCCAAGACCGCAATGAATGTGGGTTGTTTCAAACCCGTCTTTTGCTGGCAAACAATCACGGTAGTCACTTGAAGGGATAGACGAGAGGGCTCTTTCCCTCTCACGTACGCTTACATAAAATTTCTGAGTTTTTTTCTACGTTTTTAAATTTCTGCTCAAGAAGTTTTATCAAAGTCTAAGTCTTTTCGATTTAAAACATGAAAAAGAAGACAAAGTGCGACAAGTAGGTTTCGTACCCGGGCACTAGGTCCACAGTCCACCATCCTATGAAGAAACACTTGTGAAGGCAAAACCACAACGACAAACTAGTAAGGGTCAGCCGGATCTTTAGTAGACCTGGATCAGTAAATATCTTCAATACCTGCGAATTTTGAAATTAGAGCAGTAAAGAGCAGTCCTATTAACTGGACCACGGCGGATTTACTGCCAGTGAGTAATTTAATTTACATCTTTACTGAGTGACAACCCTAACAATAAATGAAAACTAACCATTTCGAGTCGGTGCTTAAATCCTAATCTCTATAGTCATCGCTTAGCCCTAATCACTATTGTCAGTACTTAACCCTAATCACTGTAGACAGTGCGCTTGCGCCTATAAAAGCAATGACGTGGTGTAGGCATCACTAGGTGTCCAAACAAGGGCCCTATCCTATCTATCCCTTCAAGTGATTTTCCGCAATCACTCCATTAAACTGGTCGCTGATTTTTATTCTTCATTTATACTAAGCCATACTTATCATTTTAGTTTTTTTAAAAAAGCACAAAGTAAAAGTACGTTTCAGTAGAAGTGCACCCCTGCTTATTCCTATCTTCGAAAGCAATTTTGTTCAGCTAATAGTCCCTTTGCATGAATTGATTACGTGATCAACTTCGGTAAACAGGAAAACAGTTCGCTTTTAAACAATTTTATTAGCACGAGCTAAAAGACCATAATAAAATCAGGTAACCTGTATATTTTCAGACATAGATCTCAAAAGTAGCGATTACTACGGCCGCCGAAAATTAGAAGGATTTGTATGAGAAAAACAAAGTCTTGTCACCCAGTCACGTTTGAGTGGTGCTCCATACAAATCCTTGTAATTTCTCAAATTTTTAAACTGTCGTTAAATCTTTCCCTTACGCATTTAAGGGTCAAATTAAAAGGACATTTGAGCCCCGTAATGCTTAAGGAAATATTTCGCGACAGTTTTGAAAAATTCGAAATTTACAAGAATTTGAATGGAAAACCATGCAAGCATGACTGGGTGGCAAAGTTGTTTTTCTCGTACAAATGCTTCTAACCTTCGCCGGGCGGCCGTTGCAATCGCCACTTCCGAGATATAAGAATAATATTTCCGAATAATGGTCCTACTCAAGAATTAACTTAAGCTGGCCAAAGTTTACTGCAGGTGATATTTTGCACTATACCAACATGTGAGAATGTATGGACAACCACATCGCCTTTATTCCACCTCGTTCAATTTTTTGAAATAATGGCGATTTTTCTGGAAATGAATTCTAAAGGACTAGTTTTAAGGTTTAAAAAATGAAAAGAAAATTGTGGTCTACTGTTCACTTCCCCTAAAAAACGTGAGACATTTCAAGCCATAGTTGTGCAACAACGGCCACGGACAAAAAGCGTGAGACACTTGTACAAATAGCGTTGCACGCGAATGACATCAGAGTGACTAATTTGCAATTTCTCTCTGAGTTTCGTCATTGTTCTCATTTTAATGACAAAAGACAGACAAACATGACAGTTAATGACAAGAGTCAGTAAAAAGTGAAGAACTCGCTATTAAGTTGTTGTTTTGCTAATTTAAACCTATCGTTTTTCTGGTCTCTTTTGTCGCCATCGTGTTTGCTTCAGCTCCCTACTGTTTGAAGGCCCTCCAACTCCCCTTTATCAAGAAGGGTAGAAGTGCTCTCACTGACAGAAAGGCGCGCGTTCCATACTTTTCCCAGGGACATACTTGACTCGGGCGGCTAAACTCCAACACCTCCAAAGTCATTATAAAAATCCCATATAATCTTTCGGTCTCGGCTTAAAGGCTTTTTACTTTTCTTCCGACAACGTTTTTTGAAATAGCTGTATACGTAAATCAAAAGGTATCAAGAGTACCCTCAGGTTAATAAGATATGGAAAATTCAAAAGATAATGATAATTTTTGTCGAAACGTTGTGCTATCACTTAAAGCTTGTAAAGAAATGATTTGTGGCACAAGTTCCTCGCCATTTTCAGAAGCTCCTCTAAACCAAAATTATACTCCTCTCTGAACCGTTATGTTTTATTTACAATTAATGGAGTCGAGATACTAGCCTTGCTTCAGAAATCCAGTTGTCTTAACGCGCTGTTTTCTCGGTCGTATTAACATGACTCGCCTTTTTTCAAGCTTTTCTACTGGGTTTCTCGAATTAAAGGATTCTAGAGACCTGTGAGTTCACGGTTAGAATTTAAGTCAGAACTTTGGCTCTCTTTATGTATGCTTCAACTTATTACATTTTATAGATAAAAAGCAATATAATTAACACACTCTTAAATGAAGACCCTGAAAATACCCGGTTCACTAAATTCGCCGTCAGGCAATGGCCCGTTGCTGTTTCTAAGTAATATTCACTTGAACAAATAAAACTTCCTGGTTTGCGTTGCCATTGGTTTCTGACAAAACATTCACACCAAGCATCGTTTTCTCTTGAGTGATCAGAAGGAACTCGGCCTTAACTTGGCTAAGGCATTCCCTAAAATTTGCTGTTTTGTAAGTTTTGAAGTTTACAACTAGTATTTTCAATTCAGTGCACTTAGGTACAAGCTAGAAAATGGCAAAGAAACCTCTTACGCCATGGTTAGGTTCTAAAGCTACACAATTCAAGCACTATCATTAATTTCAATCATATTCAATCAGCGTTCAAAGAAAGTAGTGTCCGATAGCCCGGGGCTAGTGGATTTTGCTATCGGGCTAGTGAATTCTGTTTTTATCTGGCCCGACGGGCAAGTGATGTTTTTTGAGGAATTCAAATAACAGAAGAACTGTGAACTATGCTCGTCAAAAGCTTTTGGGGCTAGTTGAAATGACGACTGGGCTAGTAAATGCTAGCTTCAGCTTGCCCGAAAGGCAAGCTGTAAAAATGATTTTCTTTGCACCCTGTCAATACTGGCGAATCTCAGTAATTTGACAAGCAGAGAATCGACAATATAATGGATTCTTTTGGGGGAAACTGGCTTGTAACAAATTTGAAACATTCCAATGGCAACGACAATACTGTCATTACGGCTACGGTGGAAACCGCAAGTTCAGTTTAACTGAATGAATCTGGCATTTTAAAAACCAAGAGTTCACTTACTAGCTGTTGTAGTAACCAAAATAGCAAACACTGTGACCAAGAGGGAGCGCATGATTCTAACAGTTGGATTCCTTGATTTCAGCAGAAAGAACTCTGACAACTGCTTGTATGAACAACCTCGCGTTGAGAGCAACACTTTTATGTGACGCGGTTTAGTCCGACACTCCCGCCATTATCCTTGAGTAATGAGGCGCGAAAAACTGACCCAGTAACCTTTCTTTCAAGAGAATTATAATGAAGGTGGAGCTTTAATAAAACAAATTTTTTTAGAAATTTTAGTTACATGTGCCCCCTGTGCACCCAATGCCTGCCGTGTCTTGAATTTTGCAGATTGTATTGAATTCTATTAAGGTTGCACGAAGAATTCACTAATTAGTCTGGCCTAGATAATAACATAAAACAAAGCAATTTTTAAAGCATTTCCTAAAACGGAAAGCATCATCCCAAACAAGGAAAACGACCCCATAAGGCCATACTGCACCATAACCACGCCGGCCATATTGAAAGAACTGTGATAACTGCGTGCATGAAAAACCCCGCATCGAGCAACACCTTTATGAGAACTTGAAGTCCGATACTTCTTCGTCCTCGAGCAAGGAGGCGCAAAGACTGACCCATTAATTTTTCTTTCAAGAGAATTATAAATAGTTTGAGCTAAAGTGAGTAAAACAAAATAAAAAGGATTAAGGAAGGGGGGGTGGTGAAGGCAACTAAACAAATATGCAATTATGTTCATCTTCGTCAAAAAATTGTGGTTAGATGCGCCACCTATCGCCTGCCTTTTCTTAAAAAAGTTCAGTAAATCAACCTCTAAATCCAGGCGACAAATCTTTACTGACTCCAAACCTAAAAACACAAAACGTTTTTCACGACCAGACGATTTAATTGGTTTTTATACCAAAGGTTGTGGAGCATTCAAAAACTAGTTAAAAAGAGGAGACTCGGGCACAGCCTCAGATCAAGATGAGCTGTTTATATTACCTGCTGTTAAGACTCGGTGTTGGGGATTTGGCAGCAGCTCCACCCAGACTGTGAATCAGTTACCATCAGAACTTAAGAGAATTAGCGTTGCGAGCACCTCAGACGTACCTTTCCAAACAAACATTTTATTATAAAGCAGACTATTGTAATTAAAATTTCAATTTTACTAGCACAAGGATTTTGCTTTACAGTTAGCTCGTTTAATAACATATGTATGTAAAAATGTAAAGTTGTTATTGTTGTATATATGTTTTTATGCTTTGTACTACAGAAGAAAAATTATAGTTATAGCAATGGTTTACTAACGATTTTAAAAATTTCATTTTTAAATGATAGAAACGAATAAAAAAAGAGAAAAAATTGAATTAAGGAGGGCAAATTAAAGGTAATATATAGAAAGTGTGACGTTTAAATTCAAAAGGGACGAAAACCTTCAAAATGACTGGGAGCTATATCTGTCTATTTTAAACACATAACGCGGTACATGATAATATGTTAACTTAACGTGTTCGTGCCAAAGAATAATTGCACAATTATCCTCTCGGGTGATACTTAATGTGTTACATGTTATAAATATTTATGATGATTACTATAAATATCAAATTATTTTGTCATAGAGAAACATGTACAAAAAGACGCGGATTGCTTGAGTGATCCGTAAATTTCTGTGAACCAGTAAATTTTTCATTGGCTACCGGACCAATTACATTTTGGACAAATTACAAATAAGTTATAAATTATGGTTAAATCGGTCTCTCTTTTTGTTCCTCCAAAACATCTCTCTCGTTTGAATAATATCAAAACAATCTCCACAATGAGGTAAAATACTATTTCGCTTTCTGCCAAAAATGCAAATTTCAGCTTCCAAATTATTTTGGTAACAGTCATATAGATTGGACTGTTGCTGCCATCAACAGAACTTAGGAAAGAATTTTTAATTACTGATTTTAATACTCAGGGGTGTTTCCACATCTGGCAAACGTAGCTAAGACTGCTATCAGCGGCTGGCTCAAGTACAGCAAACTTCAAATTTAAGTTCTTGGTGGACATACATGCTTACAGTTTTGTACGCAGTTTTCTTTAGAATATTTTTCCTGATCATGAGATTTACCGGCAAACTCGTAGTATTTGGACTGTTGTGCATATTTTCGTATGGTAAGTATACGTTGAAAAATGACATGTAACTGATTCATGTTTTGTATTGACGATTTTTCGCTTTGAAAATGTGTCTGCGGGTTTTTTCTTCAGTTAAAATTAAATAGTATAACTCACATAAGTTACAATGCCAAAAGTAAATTAGTAGTACAGTTTATACTTGATATCTTCTTTATCATTTGACTGGGAAAAATACGCCGCTGAGTACCTACTTAAGAGTATTCATGTTAATCCAACCAACCCATGTTATTTCAGTTTGCGTAATTTGGTGTGTTGATTTTGTTTACAGTCAATTTTTGGTACCTTGGCCAAATAATCATCGCGGTGCACTAAAACAGTATTCGGGGTCATTCGTTATTTTAAATATATTCATATCATTTCATTTACGATCACCCTTGCATTCACCGCTCTGCAGTTCTTTGCAACATTTCAAATAGTCGCCTAGCAGCAGACTTTGAAGATACCTGAATGGTTTGGGCGAATTCGGCCAGATGGAAGAGACTTAGTAGTTTAATTTTCCTGAAATAAATCTTCAGTTTACGGTTTGGAATGGAACTATGTACTGCGTTTGTACCCATGTTTTCTACATTCGATACTACAGGCTGTCAATCTAGGGACATTAATGTAATGTGGACATGTGGTAACCATTCAGCAAATGTTTTCACCGGCCATTAATTCTGCTATGCAACCTAGTTAGTAATTATCCTCGTTTCTTATCACCCTTTGTCGCCCAAAGATCGACCTATATACCGCGTTTCAATCACGTATTCAGGGTATTTCTTACACAAAGTTATGCACTAAACTGGAAACCAGGTTTTTTGCGTTTGGCTCCAGTCTACTTAACTTTGTTCCCGTAGCGGTCTTTGAGTAAAGCCAGCATCCCAGTTAAGTCCAAAAAAAAAAATGGTAGCGTTATGAAGAAAGCCTTCAGTATTACATACGGTCATAGTTTTCTGTACTGTGCAGTTTAAATATAGCTAATTTATCATTCAATAGAGCTAAAAACCATTGAAAATGATTCGCTTGCCCTGTCGCGTTGGTTTTTTGATCGTCTATACAACGAAAAATATGGCGCGTCTTACGCACTGGGACGGGAACTCCCTGTATAAATAGCATATTTAGTCTGAAATACAAGACTTAAAGCAGCTTCGCAGACAGACTTATCTAAGAAGCGACTTGCCTAAGAAAAACCTGTAACAAACGCACTAAGATGCAACGCGCTGCCTGTGATTTTAGTTCAAAAAAATTGAGCACGATTTTTCCTAATGACATCAGACAGCGTTTCGTGTCTTCTGGTTCTTTTGTTCTTATTTTTCAAATGTCCGTTTTTCTTTCTTTTTTTTTTTCTATGTATGGTGACGATAGTCTGTCGATCTTATTCTTCTGGCCTTTCTCGGGTTTCTTCACTATTTTACGGTAAAGGAGAGTTGTCCTGATTTTTCCGCATCAAAAAGCGTCTTATTAATGCGACAGATCGCAGTTTTGAAAAACACGAAATGCTGGATTGCCGTTGCTACTGGCAACATTCACACGAAGTAGGACGCAATGCGAATCATATATACATTAAACGAGCCGCGTCTTACATGCTCATTGTTCCTCTCAAAACTGATTTGTTCACCGGTCATCGGTATAGTTATTCATCTCAGCACATTAAAAATCTGGGTTAGTTAGGGAGGTTTGTTTATATCTACTAATAATAAATAGATTTGCAAATTATTTTACCAGCGCAGAAAGGCTCTTGGTCAGAGTGGGGTCCCTGTTCTAAGACTTGCAGCGGCGGAGGACAAAGCCGATTCCGAAACTGTACCCAGTCTGAAAGAGAATGGCACAACTGCACCAATAACAAAATACAGCAATCCAGACTTTGCCAGAATAGGCCGTGTTCAGGTAGAGAAATGAGACTGTCTGTTACGCACGCTTTCGGTCAGAACTTGCATGAAAAAAGAGGTTAGTTCTCAGCTGAGAGAAACGCTGTTGCTCTTATCGACCAACATGACCGCCGTGACATCAGCCAAAAACCACCTTTTGTAGTGGCGGATCCAAAAGAGGGGCCAGGGCCCTTATTTTTAGAGACCCCCCCCCCCCCCCCCCCTTCCTTACCTAAGGGTCCGGCACTGATTTGAAATTATTTTTCCTTTTTTTGTTAAGATTTTGCTATTAAATGTTACCAGTGTCATGGGTCAGAGGAGTATTGTCATCACAGCTTACTACAACGAAACCAAACCAGAGACGCTTGTAACAGAAATCACGATAGATGCATTTTAAAGTGGTTTGAGCTCAATACTGGAATTAAAGAAGTTACAAGGGGCTGTGGAAGCGAAGAGGAATGCAGATTGGCGAGCGAAAAATGCAACAGAAAAACAGTTTCCTATACCAAATGTCATGTGACCTGCTGTGGGCATCACTACTGCAATGAAGGCAGCCTGTTCGGCTGTCGGCTTCATAACACACACATTATAATTTTTGGAGTTCACATGTTATTGATACTTTAGGACACGTATGTAAGGTCATATTGGAGCTTAAATACTTTACTGGATTGCAAGTGAGTTCTCCAGGGGAGGGGAGAGGGGCCGTGATGTAGGAAAACGCTTTTTCCCCTCCCACTACCTCGCCCTGGCAGTTTGTTCATAGGCTACTACTACAATAGGAAACTCGACGAGGAAGCTCAGTCTCGCATAGTTAGCAAGCCAAATAAAAGGGTCGTGAAAAGCTGTTTATTTTAGGAAGAACCACGGCCTTGATTATCCAGGATATCATAAAGACTCATCCAATAACGTTTATTTTTATTATATGCACACATGTCGTCAGTATCTAGCCTCCATAATGTCTTGAAGCTAATGCTTCAATCGAGAAGTTACAGTGAGAGCTAGAAGTCTGTGTACATAGTAATTGAACATTTGGAGTATTGTAGCCGAAATACGAGATTTTTTCAACAAATTTAGATTCACCTATCAGTTTAAAAGAACCAATCCTCTAAGAAAAGGGATGCCGTATCACAGCTATCCCAAAGCTTCGGAAACTCGTATTGCAGGCTTTTTGTGTCTGTTTCATCGATTGAACTAACCAAACTGACTTTACCGAGCGGTCTGAACTAGTTTCCAGCTTTCAGGTATTATTAATTGATGTTTGGCCGTTCCTGATTAGCTTTAATTCCACGGCCAATTCCTCAAAATGTGCTTACACCTACTATGTTTGGAAGGTGGGAGCAATATATTGGTATATTGCCAAAATACAGGGTGTCCCAAAAGTTCGTTCCTCTACTTTATAAGTCTGTTTCAGTACGATTGGACTTGGTAAGCAAATCATTTCAACCAACGTTGTGTCTTTCAATAAAATTCACTATTTTCATACTTTTTGTGCCATCTTTTGACTCAAATATTCGATTTGCGTACTTTCGCGCCATAGGTGCGCGTGCGCGAGTATATTTTCCAGCCACATATTTTTTGTATTTCAAAGCCTGAATTGCTCAAACTCCTTCCTGTTTTTTGTTAATATCACGAAAAATAAACCCCTAAACGCAAAAACGTTCAGCTGCGTGAGAGCATAAGCCTGTATACTTCGATTTACTGGCTTATCTGTTGTAGAAATTGCTAAAAAACTGGAAAAATTTGAATGTTGGGTGGTAGAATGATTATGGAGAAATGAAGGTTCTGAAGGCAAGAAACTAAGAGGAAGACCAAACGCCCTGAATAAAGCAGCTAAAATAGTTTTAAAGAAGGCTAGATACAAAATAAGAGACTCGAAAAGGAAGCTCAGTCTCTCATAGTTAGCAAGCCAAATAAAAGGGTCATGAAAAGCGGTTTAAAATGTTTAAAATTAGAGGCCCCTGAGATGGCAAAAAACGCCAATTAACGCCCAGCTCGTTTCAAATTTGTAAAGAAGTACAAAAGCCTTGCTGTGAAAGGGGGCCGGGATGATTATCTTTTTCGGATGAATACCCAAAATATATTTTTTTTCAGCTGCCTAAACTAAACAAATTTTGTCTGGGGTTTGAACTGGATCCTGCGCACCAGGTCATAAAAAAGCTCAAAATTGATCATTTGTGGGTCTAAACGCTGTATCCCAATTCGTGCCGCAACGGCTACAGAATGTGATAAAAAAAACAAAAATTACATGCCAGTTACTGAAATTCTGAATACATGTACTTGATAGAGAAATAAAGATCTTCTATCAATTTCATGTAAAAATATAGTTTTGATCAAAAGTTATAGTGCATGAAATTAGAGGAACGAACTTTTGGGACACCCTGTATACTATTGCAGTCTCGTTTTCACGCAGCAGCGCGGCAGCTTAGCAGTTTTGGAAAGAATGAACTCAACGAAAGGGTGAAATAGTTGAAGGTTATCGAAGAAGAAATACTAACTAAAACACAAAAGACCAAATGTAATCATACGGAAATCAGTAATATTGCTCGGGCATGATGGATATCATTACAACACTGTTTTTTTTTTTTGAGGATTTTAAAAATGCAAGGAAAAAACAGCAGTTCATTCTCTGACTGTGCCGAGAAACGAGCAAATATTTTGAAGAATGTTTACGCGGATGTAAGGTTGTTACGAACTTAAATATAAGAAAGAAAATTATTGAATTCGGGTTTCGTTGTATAAAAAATTATGCAGGTTCGGCTCCTCGATCCTTTCATAATTCTTCGTAACATACGAAAGTCGAACTCAATACTTAATTGTATAATTTTAATATAATTTCGCCTTTAAAACCTCCAATATATTTAAAAGGGCTACGCTATCAGTTTAGTTTTTATGGCAACGTATCTACGTTAGAAGGATGCTCAAATGAGCGTTGCTTGCATTGGCTCACTGCTGGCGTTCGTGAAGCAACTATTAGTGCGATTTTTCATATGTGCTTACTTAAAGAAAGAGAAACAAGAAGGAAACAAATAAGTTTCAATGCATATCTGCTCCAGTCATTTATTGGTGATTTCTTCACAATAGAATACTATTACATGTTCATTTATTTCGTTTATTCCCCAGACAACATTGATCCTCATGATCCAATAGCTTTTACATCAATTCTTTTTCATTTCATTCGTGATCCAAGACATCAAATATTTTACTTTGGCATAGACACCAAATTTCCCTTTAGCAGCACACCCATATCCCCAGCTTGTGGCCCCGTGAAGATAGTATCGCCCGCCAGTTTCACACACCATTGGTCCCCCACTATCTCCCTGACAGGAATCAATACCTCCTTGGTCTAGACCTGCGCAGATCATGGAGTCGTGGATCTTATTTGGATACGCTTTGTCACAGCGGGCACGGCTTACTATTGGAACAGATACTTGCTGTAATAGTTCGGGGGTGGCCCCACCCGATGAAAGTCTACCCCAACCTGTAATCCAACACAGCTTCCCATCTGTTGGTTCGTTAACTTGATGAGGAAGACAAGCTTGATTCACGTACCTGGAAAAGATTTTGAGAAGCAGCAAATACAAATTCAAATGAATGATAGAAAATCACGACGGAGATAAAACCTCGTGCAAACGGACGCAATATTGTTGGGAATTGTTGTGTCGGTTTCTCACAGATCTAAAAGTTTGACCGGTTTCAAACTTTGCACAACAAATCCCAACAACACACAACGACATGCAACAGGGAGTGCAAGGCGGACACAACATGTAACATCCAACAATGTTGGTAGTTATGTTAGCAAACAATGATGCGTCCGTTTGCACGGGGCTCAAGATCCAACCACAAGGGTAGTTTCTTGGTTTCTTTCAGATGGATGCAATCACCAAACAAATCACTGAACAGTACCCTCACCATAACACACAAGCGAACCAACGATGGTTTCCGCCGCACCATTAGAAACTCACCACAAGAAACAAAGAAACAATTTTGAGTCCCAGTAAGTAAGCCTGTGACTAATTATTACAAAAAAATGAAAAAAACCTTTTTGCTCAAGAAGAACTAAAAAAACTACACCGGACTGGGTTGTTAGCTGTAAACCATTTTTGAGTAAGACTTTCTGAATTGAAATGAAGGGTAAATACTGAACCTGTTTAACTGAGCAGGTCGTTCCAGTTTCAAGAGGGCGATATCATGACTAAGCCTTTTAGGTTGGTGGTATGATGGGTGTGTAATGATCTTGCTGACTCTGAAATCCTGTTCGGTTCCAACGTCTGATGTTCGCTTATGAGCACCAAGCCTGCGAAGAAAAACATCTGCTTATCAGCACTTGTTACCTGCTGTGTTTCTGACATTGATTGTGTTGTGTGGTGCAAAGTTGTCCTGAGTCTGGAATACTTAACAGAAATGCTTGTAAGCTTTGGTAATTATTATCAGTTTTTTAAACAGCCAACTGACTCGGGCCAGTTATGGATGTTTTTATCTAGTACGATTGATTTAAGTCGAAGCTCCGGTAAGCAACCACCCAAAATGCAAAGGCTTGGTGGTCGCTTACGAGAGTCGGAACGCAAGGGCGAAATTTTTAAGTCAACCTAGAATGGAGTGGTATATTTATTCTAAAAACGTAATGAAAGTTTACTTTCCCCTGCCAGTTACTGGTAGTTTTATTGACATAATCATTAGCCATTCTATGTGACAGTTTATTTACGGAAATGTGCGTCATAAATTTGGAGTTAAAAAATTGTACTTGTGCATGTGACTTCTTGTACAGAAATGTCCCTAAGCCGTCTGACGAACAAAAACTTAACTTCTCAAACTGAAACCTGGAAATCTGAGTATTCCTCTCAAGGGTAATGGTTAATATTGTTGTTATAGATCGTACTTAATAAACACAGTAATAGATGTGTAGACAATAATGACAGCCAAAGACTAAATTCCTTTTTGTCCATTTTTACAATGTACTCGTCACTGTTTAGTAAGACCATGTGTCAAGTGGTCGCTTACCGCAGGTTGAAAACGATAGAAAATTCTAAAACAGTCAGCCGTCGCTTACGGGAGGTGCTCGTTTACGAGAGGTTCCAGTATAAGGTTTTGACTGAGAACATGTTTGGTGTTTTAAGAAAGTGGTCGCTTATGGGAGGTGGTCGCCTACGAGAGGTGGTTTTTGTTACCTAAAAAGCTAAGGTACCAGCACTAAGTATTTTTTTTCTATGAAAAAAAAACATAGTTGGCTTTCATGGCGATCTTAGGAGCTGGCAATATCTTACAGAGCATAGTAAAAACCAGCACCGTAGAATAGGACAACCAAGAAACAAGTCCATCTAGTGGCTGGTGGCGAAATTCAAACCATGGGTGCACAACAGGAAGAGTTTGACCGCTTACTTCTCAGCCACACTGCCACCTAAGGGTATAGGATAATGCTCCTGCATCCGACGGCACTTTAAAAACCATAAGGAGGCTGGGCCGAGTTAACTTTCGCAAAGACTTTTGGGACTGTTTACAAGTGGTATGGGGTGACAGTAACGATCTTGCATACAACTGAGGGCCGTATTTTGGCTCCAGATCCTTTTTTGTTTTTAAAGTGGCAAATATTTTTTCAAGAGTGGAATTAAGAAAAAAGGTGACAATATATACCGAATAAAGACTGAGCTAGCCGACTTTCCACTGACGCAGTGAGCGGCAGAGACCACCCACTGAGGAGATACGAGCGTGCCACCACAGTACGGGAAATTAGAACTGGTTCTTAACATCGCTTGCCATGGCCAACCTCCATGCTTAGCAGCCACGCCTCCAACAATTCGAGTAGATGGGCGAATACCGCATGAACCTATGAGCACATAACACAGGAGAGTAAACTCATAGTTGTGGCGGAAGGAGAGGGAGGGATGGGACATTTGGTTTAGAATATTGGTGATCCAGTCACTCCACCCTCAGGCTATACAGCGGTGATTTATGGTTGGTGCTGTAGGCTTGTGGATCAGGCTTCCTGAGGAGTTGAAAGACTGCTCTACTTTGACGTACTTAAGCGAATTGAAGTTTGCAAATTGTAATGAACAATCCTTGGCAATTCCTTAATTAGTTTATCTTATGAAACATAGCTTTTTGAACCTGAGGGCCATGTGTAGATTATCGGGAGATATTAAGTGCTACCTTCAATAAAAGCTTTATTATTAGACTGTCTTAACCGACTTATGATTCATGTGATATACGGCTTTGAAGGTGGAACGCGGCTGGGGTATACGTAGCATTCTGCAATGTACGATTTTTCCTCATGCCAGATGAATTTATTTCAGAAGTAATCTAATTTGGTTGACTGTAGAAAGCAACTCCTTTCTCTTAGGGTTATTGCCCTTAAATGTCTCATTTACAAATGTGGTATCAAATTAGATTTACTTAGGCTTATAAATTCGACATCCCAGAACTATTTCCAGTCAATCTAGAATCCAGTATTGTCTGAAGGGGGAGTAAGCTGATATGTGCGAACCTTGTGACTTTTTTTGCCATTTCCATTTTCTAGCATTCTTGTCACCTCAAATCCCAATGATCATGCCAGCATTCCTTAACTTTTGATTTAAAGGCTTTTTCTTGATTATTAGTGCTGCAAACCTTTGGAGTAAAATAATACTGACCTGATGGAGGAGCTGGTGTACTTGGTGGTGGTGGAGTACCTAAAAAAACAAAATTCCAAGAGGAAGATCGGTGAGAGCTGTTGATGCATTTGTCGTTGGTTGTTGTTATCCTGTCATTAAGAATTTATTTGCTTCGTTAATGTGCAGGTGAAGTTGAAGAGCACGGCCCTAAAACCATCTGAAACGCTTTTTTCCTCTGCAAAAGTTTCTATCAGTAAAGAAACTCAGAAATAACAAAAACGTTTCCGTTTAAAGCGGTCTTTGTGTGTTCGAGCAGAGTCACTGAAAAGGACTAGGGAAAAGTCATTGCAAACTGGGAGAGTGACATACCACATCCACCTCCACTTCCTCCTCCCCCACAGTTTTCTATCTTGACGTCATCGACGGCAATATCACCTTGCCATGATGTTCCACGAACACCTTCAAAAACGACCTGCAAAATAATTATATCTCGTAACATTCAGGTATTTTTCATTGCAAGCTATTTTTCTATGAGAAATATCGTTAACATCAGAAAAAACCTAGTCCTTTCAGAAATACAGTTTATCTTGCATAAAACAGTAGTCAATTATGACAGAGTTTTCTTTTTTTTTTTTTGTCATTACAAAAATTGAAAGTTCAGAAATACTGATACCCCTATACGTTCGCCCTATTAGATAATAGGCCATTTGCTGACGATGGCGTCATTTTCTTCTTCAAAGAAACTCCTTTTCGTCTTTTCTTTTATATTTATGATTTTGGTAATCCCAGCGAATCCCAGCGAGGTTTAAATAACAAAATCCCTAATTTGCACAAGAAAACCTGAAGGGTCCTGGTCGTAGTCATCCTCGGAGACGCAGGGGCAATCAGTCGGGTCGGGAAAAAAGGCGGGACGAAAGTTTTCAAGTAAGGTTGGAAGAGCCCCTGGGTAACGACTCTCATGATCACCGAACTATTTCCAAAAATTCAAGCGTTTACCGGCTCCTGATTTGGCACAAAAAATTCTTTGTATTATTTTGCCCAATCGGCGAACTGTTTCTCCTGAGTTCTTTTCGTGAGTTCGTACACGACGGCTATTGTCAGGCCACACTTGCCCGGTTCGTTCACCAAGCTTTTGCGTACAAGGGAAACTTTTATTTTCTACTTTCCTAACCAGAAACAAAGGAGCTACCGATGAGTTGAAAAAACGTTTGGGTTACTATCAGCAAGAGCAATTGAATTTGCCCTGAGAATATTCTGTTTTTGACGGATCACAATTAAGATGCGGCGGCGATGAGAAATTCAAATAGCTTGACAAGACAAAACAACAATTTTGGACGTGCATCACGCTTTTTTGTACATTTCTTTGCCTTCAACTGCACGGCTACCCGTGAATGACCAATTTCACGTTTTGTGAAGGACGTAAACAAGCAATAACAAAATCATTCTCTCCATGAACTTTGATATGGTTCAGAAGAGTTTGCTTACATTTGGCAAAGTAAGCGAGCTGAATCAGATGAGGATTTTACATCAAACTGAAAGTTTCCTGACTGCGAGCATTTCTTTGGTGCGTAAGCTAGACAAGTCGTGATCGAGACAATAGCCGTCATGTACTAACACACGAAAAGAACTCATTAAGATGTGTTCGCCGATTGGGCACAATAATACAAAGCATTTTTTGTGCCCAATCAAGAGCTGGCATCCGCTTGAAGTTTTGGAAATGGTCCGGAGAGAGTCGGTACCCAGCGGCTCTTTCGCCCGTAATAAAAACTTTCGTCCCGCCTTTTCTCTCTACCCGACTGACTGCCCCTGGGTCTCCGAGGATGGGTCGTAGTAGTAAAATTACTGTATATCATGTATGCGGTTCATTAACATCAAAAGTAATCTTACGGATGTTGCTTTCTCTTGGACTTTGAATTCAGCCTTGTTCCACTTATCTCCCTGCGATCCTCTTTTTGAAAGCTGTTGCTTGCCATTCACAAGGACTTTAAGTTCATTCACGTCTCTACCCAGCATGTGGTAATAGAATGAGATACATGTTGCACCATTTCCCAACGAAGGCTTGATCTCCAGTCTTGCATTTTCACCGGGCAGGCGAGGACTTGACGTTTCAATGTAAATGTAGTAACCTATAAATAAACAAAAGAGCCCAAAATTCCGTTTATAAGAAGAAAACCTCTCCCTGGAAGAAGAACCTTCAGCAAGCAAGTCAACTTTCAGCAAGCAGTTATATGAGAGCAAAGTTGGCAGCTTTGTCCGAGCAAACAGCACTCGCGCATGCTCTGATTGTCTCGCCTTGACCGAGTTGACCCGGCTGAGCGAGCCAAAGTGTTTAAATGTAGAAAAGTTAATTCGGTTTGGAGGGCGACCCTACCGTCACAAAAGGGTGACCCGGCTAGCGAGGCCGGTAAGCCTTCTAGCCGAGCCAAATCTATTTTTTTTCTCACGTAACCGATTTGCCATGTTTTGGTAACGAAATATATGAAAAGTTGACTCGCCCAGGGTAACTCTGGTAGCCAAGGGTAGCTTCTACTCGGGTCAACCTTTCTCCATATAAACGGTGTCTTAATTTGAAGGAGACATAAGTATGTTTGGTTAGAAAATGCCTATGAAACCTATTCAGAATCTAAGATCAAGCGTGTATTTAGAAAATATCTCAGCGTTTAAACTGACCTTTGCCTGAGTGGTCAGTATTAGGCCCTGTGCCTCCTGAAGGAGTGCTGATTTTTCTTAAAGTCCAGTCAAACTTATCATCTTTGAGTTGTTTAATTCCTTGACAGAGACGACCGTTGTCAAAGTTGCAGGAAAATGCTGGAAAAAGAAAAAAATTAATTCATATTGCTTTATCGTTTCGGCAAATACCAAAAAGGTATATATATAACTATTATATTTATTAATATCTTGTTGTCATCGGCGTTGCAAATGTACCTAATCATGATCAAGATTTCACATTAGCTGCTACGACTGTTATCTCGTACATGGTCGCGGTTTTACACTTACTTTCAGATCTTGTATTTTCGTTGAGGTTTTGGCTATAAATTGATTAGAAACAATTTACCTGATTCACGAACATTTTTGTCTGTTCAAAAATCAAAATTTTTATTTTTAACATGTTTCTAGTGCGCCTTTACTAGAAAGTATTTGCGCCTGCATGGCCTTGGATACGGGACGGTACGGGACGACGGAACACGACATCCAAGGCATTGGTCACATCTAGGTTAGTCACCTTAATTTATGCTTCTCGATTTCAATTCTTACCCTTCCTCACTGTGGCCTACTTTGCGCCGGCCATATACTTGAAATACAGCCTCCAAGAAGAGAAATTCTTACTTAACTTTTTTTAGCTTAAAGATCAATAATTAATACGAGTCTCTGAATGCTGGATTCTCGTACTTCTGTGGTACTGTTTGCATGATGTTCACGATATCATCTACTTAACAAACTTTTTATCATTTCTCAAAAAAAAACTCTTTGCCCACTCTCTTAAATATTTCTTCGAGGCACTCTCGAGAATCTGAATAAGCATTAAAAGCACTTGATCGAGATAGAAATATAGAATAATTAGTATAATTAGTATTACCCTCATTCTTACCAGCGCTCAATGCCGCCTGTGTCATGCAGAGTAGAACAACCAGCAACATTTTGATACGCATTTTGAGTTAAGTGCACTAGGTGTGACAACATCACCACCACATTTATACCGTGTTAATCAACAGAACACACGACCTTTTAAACACATTGTTGGCACTTTTTCGGGCTTATTTAATTTCAGTAACAAAAGGGAGTCATTTTAAAAACGGAAAATATTCAGTTGTATTGAAACACGTGCTGTTTTTTAATGGCAACTTTTTGTCTTATTTAAATAAGGTTAATTGGCCGGGTCAGGGCAAATGAGAAAATTGTTAAAACAACTGAGCATAAAACTAACTGATTACCAACACGGAAAACCAGCTGACCAGATGACTCAATTAAGTCAATTTAAACCTCAAAATAAGAATAAACTTATACAAGAGCCTTTGTATCTTTTTGAAAGAAACCTGTCAGAATTAATGTAATCAGCCTTGTTATTGCTGAAATGCTTTGTTTGTAATATAGCCTTTTTAAATATCCAATTAAGATAGTGTAAAAAATAGAGTATTGAGAAAGAATTGAGAATTGAGAATTAATACATTACCACGTCAAAAATATAGAACGTTTTTAACTACCATAACGGTGAATGAGGTGCTGAAATTATAAAAGGGATTTATTGGAAACTATTTTAATTGATTTCGGAGACAATTTAAAATCTATTAACAACATAAAATAAATTAATTTACATTGAATGTTCATCAACGCATTGCTCCAAGTATAACCGATTGTTTTCTTATACTAAATGCCCGTTCTGCTGATATGTGAGGTTCGCGCTAAAATTTTAGATTTGTGGGACTGACATTGTTAATAAGTCTTAAAACAATCTGTAGAAAGCTTTAAACAATGTAGCGTACATGCAGCACATATAAAAATTGTAATATATAAAGCTTCAAGAATGAATGGAACTATGGTTTGACGAGTTATCTTTACTAAATTCCCGCGGGTGTACTCTCTCATATGGACTATACGAGGATGTGCCGCTGGACAGGGTACGGGTTTTGGTCTCTTTGACCTTAACAGGGTATATAATTTCGCGCAAGCCTTTCCTAAAAAGGGTATATGTTTTGATTTCTTCAAAAAATTGGTTTGTTCTCCAACTATACAAAAGCAATGACTATAACATGAATATGCCCTACTGCAATTGCCAATAAATGGCTTTAAAAGAAGACGGCGTGCATTTTTTCTTTTGTCCTAAACAGGGTAATAAAATTGAGGCTGTTGTCCTTAACAGGCTATGTATTGTAGGATTTTTCTGTCCTAAACAGGGTCAGGGTATCAAACCCTCAGCCGCTCACCTATACCCAATTATTGGTCGAGTACCCCCCTGGGACTAAACACAAATTTACCCAAAAAACTAACCCTTGAACTGTACTTAATAACTTTACTTAATAACAGCCAGCTCAACTCGGTCAAGGCTAGATAATAGGGACCTTAAGCAACGACAACGACTTAATCGAAACTTAATCGCGTATATTTGGACCCGCTCAATATGTAAAATGCAGACAACTTTTCCTGGAGTTGAATTCTTAAGGATTTCATTCAGGTTCAAAAAGAGGAAGGAAAATTCGTCGTCGAATGTCCACGTCCTCCATAAAACGTCGAATTAGGAGGTTTCACGTCGTATTCGTGCAGTGGACGTCAAAGAAATGTACTAAAAAGCATGATGCACGTGCAGAGCTGTTGTTGTGGTCGTCGTCGTAGTTGCTTAAGCTCCCTAATCAGGGCATGGCTCTGGCAAAGCGATCGACTTTTTCTCATATAAACGCTCAATAAAGTTGGCTCAGTTAGCTTGAAGGCGTGACCCATCTACCCGGGACAGGTTTTTCCATTTAAACGGGCCATAAATCTTTTATTTAGTTAGTTCAGGTTATAAATAATTAACAATTATTCCACAATTAATTTATTTTTCTTTTAACTGGTCCGCCTAGATTAGCAATTGCTATTTTGCGGGCCAGTCTATTGTAACCAATAGTCTTATGAAATAAAGTTGAAGTTGAAGTTGAAGATGGTAGATAGCCCCGCCAGGCGCGTAGCGCCGACGTCATCTCATATCCAAAAAGCGCGAACAATTGTTCTATTAAAAATGCCCACAAAATATCAAGAATTCTTCCCGACTTTATTTGTAAAAGCAACCGGTTTTCAGCTTGTTTTTAATTTTGGGCAGACGCGTACAGTTATCATATTTGGAGACCCTGGTATAATGGTTCATACACCATGATGGCTAAGCCAATCAGAGCACTAGAATTGCTCATTATTATTTTTGTTTTCATTCTGATTTGCAGTTTCGAAGTGTTGTGTCAGTATATATAGATGATATGGCCTTTGAACTGTTTCAGATTTTAAATTTGTATAAAGTTATGAAGTCATGAAAACGGACATTCACAGTTGGTCCAAGACTGCGCCACAGAGGAAACTAAACTCCGGTTAAGTCTGTTGCTAACCGATGTTAAATTACGGCTACGAAGCAGGCTAAGCTGGCCCCTACCGTTTTCTAATTGTTTTCTCTGTCTTTTCTATTACGCGAACATCATTTATTTCAGACGGGCGACTAGAGACGATAAACCGCCTTTACTTAGCGTCCTTCCCTTAATCAGAGTTCTTCACTATTTCCATTCTTCTTCATTTTTTGTTAGTGTGCTGTTGGCTTCAGCTATAACAACAGCGTGTGTATACGAAAAGCCTTGACGTGACTATTTATTTCACCAAAAAGGAACTCTTTTTAATAAATGATGAAGACTGTATTCTAACTATTCTTTGCACTTACTGAAATAATAAATTAAATGTAAATCCCCAGCTAGCCGAATTTGAATTCATACGCGACCGTTTTGAAATCTTGACAAAAGAATAGACATAGATTGAGCTGACGCTAAAGATATGTGCTACTGGTTTTTACTCAGGCCTGGGACTCATAACCTGACCTAACCCCAACTCTAACCCTAACCCACACCGAAAGACAAGTAACACACTATAATCTATGCAAATACTGTGAAAGTTACGATGAACCAACTCAGTTGTCAATGTCCAAGGTAATATAGAATTCTCGAAAATCCAGATGGGTAATCCGTTCGAACTCGGAACTTTGCAGCGTGTACATTTAACGCAAGCAAGCGATAAAGTTCTAAATAGAAGCCAGACTGGGAAATTCGTCGGGCTGGTGTTAAGACTATAGTACAATTTTATAGATTTTGATTCTAAATTTGAAAACACCGAGGCCGGGTCGGTTAAATAGTCAGGACTTTAAAATAATAAGTTACGGAAAGTTAATACTTTCTTTGTTTACTAATTAAAGTCCCTCTCATGTAGCCATGCATTCAGTATACAAACACTTGGCAGACCTAATGGTTGTTTTTTTTTTCAGTTTGAGGAGTGCAAATGTTCCTAAAAATCCTTTTTATTCTAATGGATAAAAATTTAAATAGCTGCTATTACAAATGTTAATAAGCTACTATTTTTGTACGGCTTACTCCTTAAGTGTATTTACATTGCCTAAGTGTGTACTTTTTGCTTTTCTACTTCAGGCAGCTGGCATTTGAACTGTGTAAACGTTTATTAACAATATGCAGAGAGGACTTCAAATTTAGCCCTAACAAATTACCCAGTCCAAAGAGATTTAGAGTAACGTTTACGGCAAACGTCAGATTCAAGTTGACAATTTCTTAAAATAGAAAACGTGCAGCTAAAAACAATAAAAAATAATTTCTTGATATAGATGAAACTTTGATGAAACTAACTTGAAGCTACTAAATTTTGGGTTAGAAATAATGAACAGTAAAGCACAAGTTAAGGAGAAACGTGGTCGCTTGGTACAATTTCACGTTTGCATGCCTTTTGCCATTAAAATTTCTCTATTTTTCTAGACCAAAAATACTCAAAAGTTTGCATGGTTAATATGACTGTCCCAGCCATACAACAAGAACCAGCCATAAAAATTCTGGTTGACCCCGATATTCTTCGCCAAACTTAACAGGGCTCGAGACAAGGTTTTGTTGGACTCCTTCACGCTTAAGTCATTAAAACTTGTAAGAGGAAAAGAAAACTGTTCAGTCTCACTCTCTTCTATCCTTTCCCTTAAGTGTCTTTCGGGTGATGCCTACATGAAGGGGTATAGTAAGTCGCAAACCACGATCATAGAGATTCGCTGTTCCCACCTGCTTCAGGCAACAAAATCAGATCGAACTTATCCGAGAAACCACCCGACCAAATCGTCTATGTAAGAGTATCTGTTTAAGAAGGGTTCCGACACTCGAATACTAAAACTGAGATGATAAATCATCTTTTGTTTCTTACTTTGCCAGCATCTGAAAAAGTAACACATAGGTTAAAGGAGAGTAAAAAAATCGTTTGTGATGCAAAAAGGGGCGGCTAGGCTCTTTAAAAAGCGATCATTTATAATATTCATATTGTACAACGCCTCGTTGCTGAGCTGTCCATGCAGATAGCTTTCTATCAATGGTCATCAATCGAGGCTCGCTTCACTGACAGAGCCTCCTTTGCAGTGTTCCTTGTCTGATCTCCTCCTCACACAGGAAGACAGGAGCATCTGCTTGCAGGATGAGCTGTGTGAGCTGCTTGATATTCCCATTCAAAAACTATTTCATTAAGACATGTATCATATCATTTGACCGAACACTCCACAATTCTTGTTATCGAGATATGGGGCCCTACCAGCAACCTATATGTATTTTATTTTGCTTTTCCCTCTTCTCTTCGCAGCGGGGATCGATTTACTGCTGTCCCTTATTCTTGAAGCGTTCGGTGTTTTTCTTTTTTAAAGCGTTAAATATTTCAAAAGTAAAGTCCGTTGACACGTCTTTGGAATCTCTGTTATCTTTATTCTCGTCCCAGGGTATCTTAAATCTCTCAGCTGTCGACAACAGGAAGCCCAACTCCTTACTGCCCGTCATTCCTTACTTAGCCTGTGGTGGTCAATAGGGTGAGGTGGCCTTGGGAAATACAATATTTTGTCACATTTTGGACACTTTCTGCCGGAGAAGTTGGAAACATTATGACCAAAAAATCTATCTGCAATACAAGTCTAACTCATTCCAAATTTGTTTTCCATTTTTAATCTTTTTCACCACTGATATAACAAACATTTTAAGGTAAATTTTCGACGTTTATATTTACCTGTTGCTCTAGGATAGTTTTAAATCTATTTAACACCGAATGAAATAAACTACAGTGTAGTTTTTTTACGTCTAATCAGCTAACACAACTCCTGAACCCGTAATCATAGTTATCCAGTTTATAATTTTGAACAGGTGAACGTATCAACTGTTAAGCCTCTCAAGGTTCCTCAAAGCTTAGGGTTTACTTGATAAAACATGTTGTTTCTTAAATCAGTTCAAGCCTTCGGATTATTATCATCCCATAAAAAGTATTATTTCTCCAATTCGTAGTTCCTGAGAACAAATTCCCTTTGAAATCGTACTAAAATTGAAGTATTGCATGCTAAAAAACATCAATGAGCTTGGCTTATGTGTCAATCAGGGACAAATCCGTTTTGCATTTTTTCACTAGAAATAAGCATACCACTCGGGGTTGGTCATTGAGAAGTCCATTATATATCGGAAGATGTAAGAAATATGTGTACAGGTGTAGGAGTGTATGATTATATATTATACGGATATGGCTTACTTGGCGAGGTCGAAAGAGAAATTAACGGAAGGAAACGAGCGATTCGTATTGTATACTTGAGACATTCATAATGGTAACTGGTATTACTTAAAACTGCTGCCATAATCCGAATAGCGAGGAGGTAAACTGGCCTGTAAACCTGAAATAAAATTGCGATTTATCTTCAGAAAGCGCCCCGATTGGGCTGGTGCGGTCACAGACTGACTTATTACACAATTCTATTTTTTTTAACTCTGTCAACAGTAATATTACGGATCACTAGGCACTTTACTTAACTCGTGTGAAACCCTGGGGAGAATGTGGCTATAAACGCAGCAAACCCAACTACTAAATCTGTAAATAGAGTTTTGGGGGTTTTGTTGTCTCAATTGTGTCAGGACATTGCAGAACGTTGTGCTCCTGTTTTACGGTTAATACTGTGTTTAAATGGTACTGCTAAAAAAAGTAAACACAGAAAAAAAATACATAGAAATAGCTTAGCGAGGCCGACCAGTTAAACACCAGAAACAATATTATTCATCTAAAATTAAAAAAGTGTTACTGGCTACTTAGCAAAAAAAATGTGAAGGAATAAAGTCAGCCAAACTTCAGCTGACTTCTTTTAGTATCTTTTAACTTGTGATAAAACAACCTCCAAGTTCAGCAAAATTTGCGAAATCAAGCATAGGACAGTTGAAAAAAAAAATGATTATTTATCTACGGAAAAAAATTCTAAATTGCTAAGCATGTAAATAGCTGCTTCAATGAAACGATATTTTCACATTAAGTATACATTCATCCTATAAAAATGGTAAACAAGGAGGGGAAACAAGCATTAAAATTGTTCACAAGAAAATTTTCCGGTGTATATTGTGATTTAAATAGCTGCTTCGCAGTAAACGCTTTACATGTTTAATTATCGTCATTTGGCTCTAAAAAGTGTTCATACGCATGTTCAGTTTACACTGAGTCACCAGGAAAGTTTAATGCTGGTCAAGGCGGGCCGACTTTTTTTTTTTTTTTTGGCGGGTGGGGTTGGGCTCAGAGCGCTCCCTTACAAACACTGTAATGTAATGCGTTCGTAGCATGACAGACAAGATTATTCTACGTGAGAATTTCATAGAAAATGATGCCCTTTTTAATACTACAAAAAAAATTGCAACTTTAGCCTACACCCTTGGAATCAACGTAATGATAAATAAATAAAAACCCGCCTTTGAACTTCTTATCAAGGAACCTCTTTGTTTGAGTAAACACTTGAAATACTTGAATAAATAAACTTTTAAGTACGTTCGACAGAGAAATGTCGAAAGGCATGTTCAAGTTCTCTTTGTTACCTTTTTATTACCTTGAGCTCCCAAGAGATCCCTGTGCTTACTAGAAATGAATCATCCCTAAAAGGAACACATTTAGCGAAAAGGATAGTCTTAGTACATGATTTCTTCTTCTATTTTTTTTTTTTTCCGGCGCCAGAGGGGGGGGGGGGGGGGGGGGCGGGGTTGTACTCGTGAATTAAAGCATTCAAAATGTTCTTTTAAGTTTCTGGGAGCAAACTTGCTGACAGCTCATTACCTATTATAACAGACTTGAAAGTATTAACATTGCTTCTTCATAAAACCCGCACTAATAGTTTTTTAAGTGTTTTTCAAATACGGTAAGTATACATTATTCTAACCAGTTAATTGCTCGTACTACATAAAACTAGAAGACATCTCTTTCTCGTTGCATTTTGTCGACGTCCGCATAAGCAAGATGAAACCCGTGGTACTTTTGTTCCTGTGCTCATTGTCGTACACTATTGCAAACCCTGGTATTTACTTTTATGCTTCTTTTTTTTTTCTTGAATCCTGATCATTTACATAGACTTGTTTTGTTCAAACTAATATATGATGGACTAACTGTTTTACATCACTCATGCCCACTTGTGAAGTCCGTTCGGCTTATTAATGACAACTCAGCTCAGCACTAACTAGTTGTTCCGACTTGCTTGCGCGTTTATTTTCAATAAGAAACGCTGGTGTTTTTAGGATGTAAAATCAATTTTGTTTTTCAGTTGGCTTTTAAGTACAGGTATTTAAACTCGTTTCTCTTTTTTTTTAAGTTTGCAATACTCAAAAGACAGAGGAAGGAGGCTGTTGTCATTTTCCTTTTTACTTTGACGGATATTGGTTTTACTCGTGTACAACTCATGGATGGTTTCAAGAATGGTGCAGTTTGACTGCTAACTATGAGATGGACGGACGATGGGGCAACTGTTTAGGTAACGTTGCAACAGAAATCTATACATTTCCCTTTATGATAGGGCCAGTATAGGCCTACCAACTCCTCAGCCACTTTATATTTCGCATAGAGGGGAGCGCGAAACAAGAGCGACTGGTGACGAAGCGAAATGAACCATGGGAGGGAGAAAGAAGAGAGTCTCGCCCGTTTACTCCTTCCCACCTTCCTTTGCTCGCACATTTTCAACGGGAGAGAGACGTCTGGGTACGAGGCAGGATGTAGGCTGTTTTAGAAATGATCAAGCGTCCATAACACCGACTTAATTTGTTGCCTGCACCCTCCAAATGGGCTGCAAGAACACCACAGCCTGTGGGTCATCTAACTTACAAAAATTTGAAAAACTTGGCCAGAAACCTTGAAATATAAGAATGACGCAACATGGATTTACACAATTGCAACACAATCAAAATTGGACTCATCAAGGGAGGTGTAACCGTAAAGTTTAGCAATAAATATCTATACACAAGTGATAAATAACTGGTAAATATATTGCGATCTTTTTCCTTTTTCCTAGCTTTCCTGTTACTGCCCTGACGCGATAAAATTCGCTGAATTTCAGCAAACGTCCGGGGAGTATGCTCTCGGACCCTCCAGGATACTCGCGCCTTCAAGCGGTCGTTTCTTCGAACTTACTCATGCATAAGAGGAGCAATAGGCTTCGGCTTGAAACAAATCCAAGCCCCAGTGCTGTTTTAGGTCAATTCCTTGCTAACGTCGTCATTTATTACCTTAACCCATACACAAAATGCTCCTTAAATGTCATGAAAAAGAAATTAAACAAATATTGGTGACAGTTTGTAAAATCCAACTAGTTGTCTATTATCAATTCTACGTTCTGATTGGTTGAGCTACTACTAGGCTATATGTTATAGCCCACTAGTAGCGAAAAGCGCGGGCTTTTTGGCGGCAAAAAAGGATTAAAGTCTAGCTTTAACTAGCTAAACCTTTTTTATTCTCGATATTTTTGACCAACTAGTTGGATTTTACTAAAACAATTATTCCTCTCGCCCTCATGGCCCCTGAGTCAATACCCCAATCGGCCTTCGGCATCATGGGCTATTGACTCAGAGCCCATTCGGGCACGAGGAATAATTGTTAATAACTTTATGGTGATTTTTTTGTATTTGTATTTACTTGCCTTCTATGAAAACACTTCTTTGTATAAGTCAGCGAACTGACCTCCTCTTTTATATTTGTTTTACGACTAGATACTCCTGTCACAACAGCTGTTCCTACCCCTGACACACCAGCTTATACTCCCCCCGCTTTGACAACAGCTTCACCACCCTCAGGTAAGATGATAACAATAAAAAACCATTGGTAGGAACTAACCATGTAATTATGTAGCGTAAATTGCTCTGTGAAGGGATAGAGAGGTCTCTGTGTCACGTTGCCATGGTAGCAACATTTCTGGATCTTAACAAACCCGTGGTCCTGTAATTATGGCAGAAAAAACGAAAAAGTTGACATGTATGACTTTTCTGTGCATGATTGCACTCAGGAGCACAAAAGCTGGCCCATAATTTTCTTAATTTAGCTACCATGGTAACGTGACGTCACACTTCAGCTCCATATTGACGGCAGCAGCAGAACCTCGTTAACAGCATCTCCAAACTAAGCTTTTGAATTTTTTGTTTTGAATTTCCCATTTTTTTTGTTTGGCTATGTCAGCTTATTATTGCAGGAAAATATTGTTATCACCTAAGAAAAAGTAACATCTAAACTCATACAGTTTCGACCTGGTAAACCAATATGGTCACGTTGACGCTCTACTAAGTCTTCTTCTTTTTCATCGATAGGAGGAAGTTGTGGCAACAAGCCTGCGGGCTCACGTATCGTAGGTGGTATCCAGGCCCAGCAAGGCGAGTGGCCGTGGCAGGCTATGTTAGCCCAGCCAGGAGGAAGCCAGTTTTGTGGGGGCTCCCTTATTGCTGATCGATGGGTCTTGACTGCTTCCCATTGTGTGACAGGCTCAAGCGAAAGCCAGATTGTGGTCAGGTTTGTGATATGCATTTCTACCGTTGTTCTGTCAGTTACACAATTCAGGAGACTAGCTATTCGTACGAAAGCCAGGAAAGTTCAAATCCAAGTCCATATCTATATAACCCGATTAGCCAGCTGATTAGCTTCACCTAATACCATACGAGGTTCACGGACCAAACCAAGAAAGAATATTCCCCTTATTCTCTCTTAATCTTGAACAAACGCAACCTTTCCGACCGGTTAATAACACTTTTGTGGAGAGAATAAAATTTGGTTGACTTTTTCTTTTTCATGTATAACAGTGCTGACACGAACATACGCATTCCAGCCATGTGATATGACCTGAACCGAACCTCCAAATAAGCCAAAAATACTGTGTCGCATCAGGAGCCCATCAAATTTGATAGGCTCCTGAAAGTACCCAGTACCCAGCATTGATAATATTTTCGTTTTTATTGAGTACGTGCAATAGAAATACATATTTCCAAACAGTACTACCGTAGAACCAGCATTTCATTGTATACCGATTTGTTTCTGAACGAAGAAGACAAGTTGTAATTGAACAGACACCATTTCTTAGTATTGTTTTTTTGCGTAACGAATTTAAGTTAGAGAATATTTAATCTGGAGTAGGTTTTTGCGGGAAAAATGTTTGCGGTAATTTTCATTCGCGGAAACTTATTTTTGCGGATCACTGCCAGGAAAAATAGCACAAATTAGAACCCGCAAAAATTTTGTGCCACACGGAAAACCGTGCATAGCATGACAAGTTTAGTGCAGGAGGTGCAGTCGCTTCTAGTTGTAAAAAGTTGTTTAATATCTTCTACTGATACATAACTCATGCCTGAGTTCAAGATAACCATTTCTAAGAAGATTTAGTAACTTCCATCCAACTGGAACTTGTTTTTTCCGCAATACAGAAAAACTGGTGTGGCCGCGTAAAGTAGCGGATTCCTTATTCATTGTGTTTGGATTTGAAAGTTTTTTTTCTTTTTCATGTATACGTAACAGATGTAATAGATGTTTTTAAGTGGATGTGATCCTGGCAGTCAAATGAACAACCTAAGCTGTTGAAAAAAAAGAACCTGAAAAAATTCGAGCTTGACCGGGAATCGAACCAAGGCCTTTGCAATGACAACATACAGTCAGCGATTGTGGCTTGAATTTTCTTTTTTCCATTATTGGTCATTTTGCCGTTGAATGCTTCGGCTTTTAAAATTCTTTGGTCATATTTCACGTTACCTTGTTTTTAATAGTCGCTTCTTTTCGATAGGAACTCCGCTTGTAGGCCTATTAAAACATTATAATAATATACTATATGACTTCTCTCATCGCTCTCTGCACAGGATGGGAGCACACATGATAACTGACACCGCCCAAGAACACCAGGTCGAAAAGATCATCATGCACGAAAGCTACAATAGTCCTCTAGGACTAGCACACGACATTGCACTACTGAAACTGACGACAGCAGTAACAATGGGAAATGCGGTGGGAACAGTCTGCCTCCCAGATATCAATCATCCACTTCTGTCAGGCAAGCAATGCTATATCACAGGCTGGGGTACGTTAACGTCCGGAGGAAGCCAACCTGACCAGCTCATGGAAGCATCGGTACCGATTGTTTCCCAGGCTAGCTGTTCGAATGCCTACCCAGGTCAAATTCATGATTCTATGATATGCGCTGGTTTAGACGCTGGTGGAGTGGACGCGTGTCAGGGAGACAGTGGAGGACCCATGGTCTGCGAGTTCAATGGCAAGTGGTACCTTGAGGGTGCTACAAGCTGGGGTTATGGATGCGCTGTGGCAGGAAAATATGGCGTCTATGCCAAAGTGCGATATCTTAAAACCTGGGTCGAAAATAAGATGAGCAGCGAATAAAAAAACGATTGCTTTCCATGATGAGATCACGTAGAAGGTAGCGAGAAAAAAGAAGTGTATGATTGATAGAGAAAATAAAGAGAAACGAGCATTATTTCTGCGTGTGATACGTACATAGCATGTGTAAACCAGGGAGGAACATTCCACAAAATTTTTGACGTGGAGACTGATAAGAAAAAGCCTTTACAAGAGCTGAACAAAATTAGCAACCGTCTAGTGTAAAAATTTTCAAGTAACCCTTTTCTGAGTCCTCTGGGATTTTAGTTAAAGCTAAGCTAAGAGAGACCAAAGTTTGACATTTAAACCCCAAAGGGGAAGGACGAGCAACCCTATGTTCTTAATATAGGGGTCTCCTGGCTACTTATGCGTAGCATTATTGTGGCAGGCGTCGAAACGGGTGGGAGAGGGAGGGGGAAAGAAAGGAGGATCGAGACTCTGATCCCATTCTAACGCCTGTAAGCAGGCTATCCCGTATCCGGCCAGAAAATGTCGACCGATTTACATGATTGAAAGGGAGTTAAAAAGCTAAAACCCAAAGGAGCAACTCTCTACAAACCAGTTCATTTTTAGTCACGATGACATTACCTTTTTCGCGAAAAAAACATCCCCTTTGTATTTGATTGTATTTGTCATGGTCCATCAATTTTGAAAATTGTAGATGCCACAAATGTTGACCGCTCATCTGCAGTGTAATATATTAGGTTCCCGGGTCCTTGAATTTTGTACATTCGCGTTGCATCAAAGATGGAGGACTATCACATGGATCGTTTTCGCGCTGTAGTTTTATGACCTGAATGATAACTTCACACTCTAGGCTTCCAATCCAAAAACGCAGCCTGTTTAAGATGCCAGATAGAGAAATTTTATACCAGAAACCTTGTTCAAGATGCTAAATAGTGAAATTGTATCTCCTGTTTAAAGGGGCTGTGTTACGGGCAGTCCAGTTCATTTTGTTCAATTTTGCCTATTACTCGCCCTCAATCACTATGGAACTTAAAGTAAGCAAAGCAAATTACAAGAAATCATAAAATCAGAGATTCGAGACAAACAAATATGTCTCCTGAGCATTATTTTTGAAGTTGCATACAGCAGAGATCAACTTTGAAAAACTGTTAGGCTGAACAGTTTTCAAAAACCCTAATTTCAATCCGTTTCAATCTTCTTCAGTTTTGCCCATCTGTGGCATCTGTTGTGTTATTTTAACGCTCCTTTAATGTTTTAAACGGTTATTTTTACGTTTCTCTTAATTTAACGGGATTTTGTAATTACTCAATTTGGCTGAATTTCGTGACACAGCTCCTTTAAGCCCCCCCGGGGGGGGGGACTCCCCATATTAAAGGGGTGGGGATGCTCGTTGGAAATTTTGAATTAAACCCCTAAAGGAGACCGATTTGGGCGTGGCCCAAGCTTTTTTTGACCCCTAAAAGAGACCAAAAAAATATACATATCAAATATATATTGTTGTATTTTTTCGCGTGCAACTCTAAACGAGACCTTCACGGCTAAATATGATGCCCAAAATACCCTAAGTGAGACCAAAATCCGAAATTTACACCCCTAAGCGAGACGACGAGCATCCCACCCCTGCTTTAAGCCTCAATACCCTGAAAACCATATATACCCCGGAAAGGTCAATCGATAAAAATCTATATCGATTTGTTAATCGATGAATCGATAAAAATCGATAAATGTGATTCGATTGATGTCGATTGTATCGATCAATAGACCATTTTACAGTTGTGGACTTAGTGCCCTAGCCTTCGAGTGAATGTGAGGCTGACGGTGACCTTGTTTTAATACAAACCTCCTTTGCTTTGTTATTGAAATTGCCCTAGAAAAATACTAGTTAGCATAAGAATAACTTGATTTACACAATAAAGCAGGAAGGTTTGTATCAAAACAAGGTCACCGTCAGCCTCGCTTCCATCCATAACTGTAAATTGGCCTATTAGTAGAAATCAATGGCACACTCGTTTTTTATCGATTTATCTTGATTTTTACCGATTTCATCGATTTCATATCGGAAGATACATCTCTTCATCTGTTTATCAAAAAGTGAAAACTGACCTCATGCAAACAGTAAATTTATTGAGAATTGAGTTGAAATTGAGAGTCGAAGGATCAAACATTTATCACTTGTTTATCAAACATTTATCACTTTTACATAAATCTTTAAAAAAAATCTTCTCTTTTCTTTAAAACCAGGTTTAAAATCTTCTTCTGTTGACTGATATTGGCCAGGTTTATAGACGGTCAGGATTTAGATCTCCCACCCTTTCAAAATAACGTCGGTGTAGTTCGGGTCGATCGAGGTGTCTCTCGGAGTAGTCAATAGATAAAAATCCTAATCGATAAAAAATCGTCAGCAATCAAGTGATTTTTATCGATTGATAACGGAAAACGGTGAAATCTATGAAGGGATTAGCCTGAATCCCAACTCGAAGGAATGTCTGAAATTTAGACTAGGAAATCTTTATCTAACGGTTGTATTCCTCGTGATACTTGCTTGCGAGAGAGAACTGGATGTAACTGAACCGTTTCAGTTAGTGCAAAACAAAGCGTTTTAGAACAAACATTTCCGTGTGTAATAGTTACCATATTTCTCTTTTTCATGTTTGCTGATCAGTTGTTACTCGTGGATGTGTTTTCTCAGCTGTACTATCCACTGTACTATATAACTCATGCATACCAATATACAACAATTGCGGACTTCCGTTATAAATCGTTAAAATCGTGAAAAATCGATAATATCTATTTGACACAGCGGTAGGCGATTTTCATCGATTTCCCTTATCAATCGATAAAAATCCCTTGATTGCTATCGATTTTTATCGATTGACTACTCCGGGTATATACCCTGTTCAGTTGCACGTATCCGTCTAGGCCACCTCCCCTGGTCAAAGTAGTGTTGAAGGTGTTTAGATGCGCTGTACTGACAGCAGCGCAACAAGACATTACAGGCGAACACTGCAGCTGCAGCGTAACTGGGCGGCGGCAGTGAACACTCCGTTGGTACCCACTGTCAGAGAGTGTCCATTTTTCGTGACGCCAAACAAAGTCGCTGAAAGAATTCTAAAAGAAAAGTTTGATGGTTGACCAAAGCCATGTGTTTTTCTTGTATACGACTCCTTTATTTCTATGGCGAGAAAGAAGAGAATTGTTGCGATGTCGTAAGTGAAGAAAGTTTTGCGAAACGGAAAAAAGAAAAAGTTTTTTAAATTTATTTGGAAAGGACAAGGAAAGTGGGATGGGGTTTCTTTCGGATACCACGAAGTCTGCACGGTTAAGTGTGTTGTTTCAATACTAGAAAGTAAAGGGGGCGTTTTTTTTTCGATAGCAAAAAAGCACAAGATTAGTTTCGTCATTACAAAACAATAGGAGCTGATTTGTAGTGATGTTACTTAGCCCGTAAAATAGGAAATAACTACTGACTACGCAGTATTATCCACTAATTCCATTGTCTTCTTTTGTTTACTTGTAGCAATTTGGCATTCATTGTAGGTATTTGTTTCACGGGTTAAGTAAAATTACTCTAACAAACTTAAGTAAGCAATCTTCAGAGGCAAAATATAAAGATGATATCAATTTATTTGACTTTCAATTCCTTATAAATAGATCTCATCTTTGATGATCTCTGTAATTTACTGTCGGTTTAAATAAACTGTTTAGCAAATCTCTCACATGGTAAATTAACCTTTTTACTTGTATTCTTACAAAATGAATTCCAAAGCCTCTATCTTACAAAACGCAACTTTTATATAAATGTGAAATTTACACCTGGTGCTGCGCATAGGAGTAATAACTATTATCGACAAGCCTAGCAAACCACAAGTGCCAGACTTGAATCTGTTTTTCGTACCTAGGCGAGAGGTAGTCAATTTAAGTTTGTTTAGAAGGGCATAGTCAGTAAATGGTCAGCGACTTAAATCGACGACAACGGTATTCCCGGCCCAAGCTATGGTTGATATTAAGTAAAGGCTGAAAACCAAACCTTTGCGGGTTGCGCAACTCTCTAGAAGCCATATCTAGGGTTACCCTCTGATTGGTAAATCTTACTGTAGCATGCATAGGCCATTACTAGTGAATTAGATAGCTCGATCACAAATTCCCCCCTCGGATTATCGATGACTGCTGGTACTATTTACACATGCGTGAATTGATAAGCGTGTTGAGAAGTTCCTTGAAACAGGCCCAGTTCCGGTTGCATAAAGCAGTGAAGTGCGATTTTCTGTGACAACTCTCTTTGTTTCCCAGGATTTCCTTGCACAGTAATACGGATAACTAGGCCGACGGCGGATTAACGAGAGTAGAAAGGGACAAGAAACCACTTATCTTACAGTTTCAGATTTGCTGTCCTGTTTAGGATTTTGCAAGTTTTGGATACAGGTGTAAATGTAGAAAACTTGGCACTTGATCGTTGCTTTAGGAAACCGGGTCAGCGCTCGAAAAAACAACAGGGGAGTTAAAAGTCTAGTGTGCCACTCCACTAGACTAACATTCCCTCTCAAAACATAACAATGTTCTTATTTATTAAATTACAAATGTCTTAATACCTAAACATCTTACTTTAATTTAGAAACTTAACGTCCATAATAAAATATCAAACTTCTAATTAAATTAACACTAACGTCCTTTAAATAACGTTCATTTTTCTATTTGATATGATGAATCAAACGTTTGTATTTTTCGCGTCTGGATCATAAAGTAATTTGTCCATCTCTCCTAACGGGATACAACAGCACTCAGAGCTACTATGTGAAGAGCACTCAGACGCCGCTTTTCCGCTCTCAACTTGAAGTTCTTCAACTGCAGCGCTTCTCGGTTCGTAGTTTCGCATGTGGGTTTCCATTTGGTAGGCAGCAAATGGATATAGGCAAGACACAGCAAAGAAATCCTCCACCATGTTTCCATTGATGCCGTGTTTCTCGCGGATGGAGTTACGTACACTTGTGGCATAGGCAAAGAAACCAAACAGGACGGACAGTCCAACGTATTTCAAATTAGGCTGAAAAAATCCCATGGCAAACAGAGCCTTCGCCCCGTAAAAAGGTACTGCGAGAATCAGCATATGGATCCATGTCCGTCTGTTTCCTTTGTCCACCTCTCCAGCCGCTACGCCCATAAAGTACCATGGAGCCACAACACTCAGGGAAACTTTCGAAACACTCTCTATTGTTGGTGTGCTTAGCACATCAAGGAGGCCAGTGGTGAACTGTGGGCCGCGTATGTCAAGGTCTCCGGCTTCGATCTTGACAGCTCTCCACAGCGCTACACACATAAAACACAAAATGATCGTGTAGGGAACGCCAGATGCTATTGAGACTGTCTGCAGGGCTATCAGTGCGTCTTTGCCTCCAGCGTACAGGAGAGCGGTAGCTGTCGCACCTTCTGTGAGTGCCCAGAAAATGCGTTGTAGGACGGGCGGCTCGGGATCACCATTGGCAGAGAGGCAGTCTATCACAAGGGACCCACTGTCAGAGCTGGTGACGAAATAAAGGACTATGCTTACCAGGGAGAGAACGGAAAGGACAGTGCCTAGGCCTACGTATGACTCCATCACGTCAAACCACATGTCTGTCTTGCCACGACAGGACAGTCGGTACAAACCTTCGAAAGACTCTTTTGCTTCACCTCCACCTAACACTGAAGAGCAAGTTATGTTAGCAAGCTCTGCATTTCGTTCCATTCTCAGGCCCACTCCTCCAAAAATGCTGAACCACAGGATTGAAAATCCCACTGGTGCTGTCAAGGTTGCGTTGATAAACTGTCTGATGGTTCTTCCTCTTGAGATCTTTGCAATGAACATGCCAACGAACGGAGACCAGGCGATCCACCAGCCCCAGTAAAAAATGGTCCAGTCGTCCATCCAGTTAGATGCTTCCTTACCATCTGGAGCATTTCCCAATTGCGCAAAAGCATCAGTGTGGAAACCAAGTTGTATGACCGTCTGCAAGTAATAGCCAGTGCTCTGAACAAGCACATTCAGGGAGTGCCAGGGATCATCCAGGAAAAACACCATCAACATGATAAAGAGACCCAGGGTGAAACAGATCTCACTTAAACGTCGGATTCCAACCTTCAAGCCGCTCACTACAGAAGCAGTTGCGCAGGCTGTTACACACCAGATGATGATAATCTGGTTGGTGGTGCTGATCTCAAAGCTGTCATTTAAGCGATGAACGCCAGCGTTCAGTTGCATGACTCCGATACCCAGGCTGGTACAAACGCCAAACATGGTGCAGACTACCGATATAGTGTCCGTCATATCACCCATCCATCCGTAAATCTTATCGCCAATCAAAGGGTACAAGCAGGATCTCATGGTCATGGGAAGTCCCTGTCTGTAACCAACAAAGGCCAGGAGAAGACCAACCACAACGTATACAATCCATCCGTGGATACCCCAGTGAAACAAGGTCAGGTTGATAGAGTCTTGGGCGCGTTGGTTATCGGTATACCTATATAAAGAGAGAGAGATGTGAGTACATAAGCTATCAGAAGTTCATAGAACTATGTGGCATGTTCAAAATTACTTTTTTCAGTAGAGTAGAATGACCAATGAGAAAACTAATTAATTTATTTGGTCTTACTGTCTCTGCAGCCCCTTCTCACTTAAAATTGTAGAATAAAACAGGTGTAGCAAAACCAAGTTTAATAAAAAGAAAAACTGATTGCTTGTATTTTACAGACAGGGACTTCTATGTTAAGGTTTTGCCCTCATAACTTGAAGTTTGGCTCTATCTGTGCACAACTTCAAACTGTGTTTACCTAAACAGATTTAAAACAGTTTTGCATGGTGTGAATGGGACAAATAAGAAATATAACAAGCCAGTATGACTGTTTATAGTGTAGCCTTAAAATTTGAAGACCACAACCCCAGAAAATCATAGTTACTGGTAAGCTAGTAGAAAAACTCTGAATATCTTAGACAATTCAAATGGAATTTTTCATGGTTATGCAGGAATTTTTAGCTTTTCTTGAGCTTTAGAAATTTCTAGGAAGTACGTGTATTTGCAGCCTGAATTTCAGACAATTACTTTGAGTTGTTTCTAACAAATAGTAATAATTTATATAGCACTACTCTTTCATAGCTTTCTTTTACTCTCTCAGTAGCGACTCGAAGTTATCATCTGAATTTAAGACTAATGTATTTGTTCTCTGGGGGGGGAAGTACTCCTCTATAAAAGTGACGGAGTTGCTCGTCGTACCTTTTAGGGGTTTAAATTTGTGAATCGGTACCGCTTGTAATTAGGGTGCTAAACCTAAAATGACTGCTGAAAATTAATGCTTTATTAGGATAAAGATTTATGACAATACTTTCAAAAAGTCCTTGAGAAGAAAGTGCTCAAAAGTTATCTTTATTACTATTAAAATTTGCAGTGCCGGTTATATAATTTGTTGTTGTTGAATTGGTACCTCTTAGAGGTGGAATTGAATTTGGGACATGCCCATATAACAAAATTCTGGTACCTTTTTCCTTTTTTCCGATGAGCACCCCCGTCACTTTTACATGGGAGTAACCCGCCGGGGTATTTGTTCCTTCAAACAGTTGTTTTACAGAAAAAAGTTGTTGGGTGCCCCTGCCATAGCTTTTATTACTGTGTAGAATTTTCTTATAAAAGTACAGCTACTCCATCTCCTCAAACTTTTGATAGGACCCATCAGTTACCCTTAAGATACCAAACAGATAATTTAGGTTCAAGGACAGCACCAAATTAACAAAACAGAACTCTAAATCACAGAGAAAAGCATTTGAAACACTTTGACATATTGGAAATCATAATTTTGGTCGTCTGGTGCACCTGATAAAGTTGGACAAGCACGATACATTATATAATGAGAATGTTTAACACTAAAAAAGGTGTAACTACATAACACATGAAGATGTGAATTGAAGAAGATGCACACCTTTGTCCCTTTCTTAAAATATGAAGAAAAGCTTGGGGACTTTAAAGTATCAAGTTTAATTGAGCTGGGCATTATCATCACATACCTGTCAAAATATCGGTTTCCATAGTGACCAGGAGCATAATGCCACACAGGTTCAGCTGCAAGGAATTACAGAGTTAATCATTAGCTGGATTTTTCTCACATGACTTCACATGACATCAAAGATTTGTACCTTGTACTCTCAGTAGTGAAATTATTATACAAATATTTCCTTAATAATATACATAAGTATAACTGGTATTGCTTTGAATTTTAATTCTTATCAAAAATGCCAAAACTGACACAAATACATGTATGTCACAAGAATAGGACATACAGGTTCTATATTTATAACAAATAATATCATGGTCAGGTGGAATTATGACATCTATTGTAGATGTTCCCAGCCAAAAAAAAAAACATTGAATCATCCAATGATATTTCAAATCAATAAGATGAATTTGACCAGTATCAAAGAATATTTGACTGACAAAAAGGTTTCAGTTTTTTAAACTTAGCTTAACCACTGTGGTTTAGACAACGACTTCTTTTTTAAATTTTGTGACAAGCAAAAAAAACAACATTTCTGATGTAGTTAGGCTCCAGCATATGTGAACTATGAACCTATTGTAGTTCAAAAAGGTAAGCAAGGAAATATGCAATACGATGAACCCTCTCAGCATGTGTGTAACACAATATTGTATCAAGTTTGTCAATCATTTTTTTAGAAAAGCCATTTCATGGGAACTGATTATTCTATTATGCCAAGTTTAGGACTGCAGGAAACTGCTGCTGAGGCCTAATTTGTAGTTACCTCAAGTTGCAGTTGATAATTTGACAGCAGCTTGTGCGATATCTTATGCAAATAACGCACACATACACAATGGAACTCCTGAATACCACGAAAATTTTTGTCCGCAAGTTAAAAATGGTTGTGGTTGTTAAAACCTTTTAAAAGCGGTGTAGAAAAACGAAAGCAACGGCGGCGACAAAAAATAACAAAAACGGCCAACGTTTAATTTTATGACGGACTTTAATAAAATGAAAAAAATTCGTGATCCATGACATGCACGCTATTTTCTTAGGACTAATATGCTATTTTATTTAAAGTGGTGATCATTTCCTCAAGGAAATGCCTTGAATGCTTTTCCCCAGAAGAAATGCGGTATATTATGCGTTTGGGTGCGGACGTGATTATCATTCAGTTCTCAGAAACCGAAATGCACGTGGAACACTGAAAAAATGTTGCTCTGAAACCAGAAACTGAAGAGTGACAAGCACATATTTTTATATCAAGCACGTATTTTTGTATGAATGCGAAAGGCGCTAAGTAAGTCAGCAGAGAATAAATAATACTTTCTTTAAAGGTTTTGTACCTAAACGCCACCGAGTAAGAAATCGAATTCATTCAAAAGGATGTAAACATTGAAAAATTGCCTTTTTTTAGTCAGACGCGTCTTGAGCAAAAATTAAGAAGGACCCGTTTGAAAGCTTTTTAACTAACGGCAATCTAACTCCTCTACTTTATACAGCTTTCATTTCTCGTTATACTATTCGCTGCGAAAACGAAATATAAATAATATATTTCCACGTGTCCGCTCGTAAAATCACTGAGAGAAATTTGCATAAAAAGCGCGCGTTTTTCATTCATGCGGGTAAATCGCGGAAAAATCAAAGGCGGTATGACGTTTGATTGATGGGCGGGTGTACCCATGCGTGACGAGTCTCCGTAATTTTACTCTATCAGCGGGAAAGTACTTTACTTGCTAGTGATTTTACTGAACATGTGGTTACCGAAAAAATCGTAATTTTGTTTTAAAAATGCTTTAAAAAGCGCCGGGATTTAATCTACAGAGTTAAAATTCCCTAACTTTGGAATTTGTTCATTCTTTATTTACTTAAACTCAAGAAATCTTTACACATGTAACACGCACGAAAATGGTAGAACTGCATATCATTATAAGCTTACACACACTTCAGGTGAATGGTTTATCCGTGGCTGAGCGCGACTTTGTTTCCTAAAATACGAAAAGCAATCGAGATTCACGCAAAGGTGATCAACTTACCAACTCCAAAGTAGAATAGGCCGATTCCTATGCCAGCGGCAAACAGCATGGTGAAGTATGTCGCGTCTTTGAATTCAGGTTTTTCATCCGGTTTTCCCAGTTTCATCGTGCCGTATTTGGAAAAGTACAGGGCGATGATAAAAACAGCCCAGGCATCTTGGGTACCAATGTACATCCATGTGAAGGTCTGAGTGATCCATGATTTCCACTCGGCCATCTGCTCTTTCGCGAATTCTGGCTTCAAGACACAGCAGACGACAAAACCCCAGATAACCAACGCCGAGATGAGAGTCACGACTGGATTTAGGCGAATTTGGATCCCAAATTTCGAGTTTCCCACTTTGAACCAATTCCAGTTTATTCTTAACCATCGACATCTTTTCAAAGCGTCTTCTTGTTCACTATGCTCGCTACTAGAATCCATTTTTCGAGTTTCCATTGTATCGTGTTTTCCAAGCAACTACCGCCGTGCCAAGTTTTAGCGCGCTCTTATGCCCGTCGTTGCTATTAATATATTCAGAAGCAAATAGATATGACAGGTGGTGCATCGCGCGCGCGCAGGTGACGCCCACGAGAGCCTTTAGGCCAAGCAGCTTTTTGTTTCGTCTCCAAGCGATTTGTGTATAAATCAGAATTTCTCAAAATAAACCGCATCACAACTACTACCGTCTCTACCAATGCCTGCTAAGTTCAATTATTATGTAATTTTTAATTTCCCTTGAAAAATAAACCATTAAATCCGAAATACAACTATTTAACGGCCGTGTCATTTATATCCAAACGATAAACCGGTAATGGCGGAAATGAAGAGACCTATCTGCTTTTTGCTGGCAAAGTTTGTTGCTGAATTGTTGTAAGTCTATTCTGGATGACACAGGTTTATACTCCTTAATAATGGTAATTTGCGCGGCGAAACGCTCAAAGAGTCTCAAACCGTGCACGTGGTTATCCTAGATTTGAGAACGGACTCCGGATAGAGCCACGACATGTCAAAAGTCACATATTTAAGGGCTGGGACCTGTTCTCTGCAGCTACAAATAATAAAAAAGAAATATCAGCTGAGAAAATAGATCCGGTTCATAACTCGTAATAAGAAAGTGATAGTAAAGAAAAATGTCCTTTCGGATACTCAAATTTCTGCTTGTCTGTCGTTCTGACGAAAGAGCCGACGCAAAATTCAAGTTCGGGGTGGGTTTTTAATCACTTCCCAATTGGTGTATACAGGATTCTTTTTAAAAAAAAAAATAAACCCCTTTATTTCTAATGGGGAGGTTCAACTGTATTTATCAGCATCACATTATCATCGTCATCATCATCATTAACATAATTATCATCATCGTTATTATTAGTAGTAGTATTATTAATAGAATTACTTATGCTATTATTATTGTCATCATCATCTTTATCGTCATTATTATTAAAATTATGATAGATTTTTGTTTAATGACGGATGTGAATAAATGTTTGAAGGCGTTATTTTTCGTATATCTGTAAAGATTCCAAACGATTAACATAACATGTCGCAGTGACAAAAATAGAATCATATCGATGAAACGACGGTGTCGTTGTACACTTAGCACTCGAGCCTGGGATATTCTCATATTAGCGCGAGTGCCGGTTAATTGGTTACTGATAGTTTATCCTCTACCAATACCCGCTAGTGAGTCGGTTGCTACCTCACTTCACGGAAAAATGAATCATTTGAAAGATATCCTTTTAGCTCATCTATTCTGTGCTTTACCTTTTTTCGCGCACGTATACGTACGTACAGACAGGGTTTCTTGTGATGAGGCCAAAATTCATTTGACAAACATGACATAAAAATAAACGTGGCACATCCCGATTTAGTGGCATCTTTGCTATTGTTCGTTAGGACGATTTTCAAAGTGTCTTAAAACAGAAAATATGCATTCACAGGCAGCCCAAGCTGAGAAACGCTCAATATATATTAAAAAAAACAATAAAACAAAACAAAAAACAAGACAATGACCTCCACAATGACTGCATTACACTCTCCAGGGAAAATTTCAGTTGAATATAATAGTTTTGTATAACAATATCATGTAGTTTAATGAGGTTGCTGAGTTTGGAATGCTTAATACCGTAATATACACATCACAATATTTGAGATGCTGTGTGCACACAGCATCACAGGATTTGCAAGGTTGTAAGGTATCGGCTCCTGTAAAATAGCTAGTTTCAGTGGATGTATTTCATATCTTACTGACTGGCTTTTCTTTGTGGATATTTCATTCAATCGTTGCACTCGTTCTAACGGCGCCTCGAATTCAATTTAAACGCACTATGGCCAATACTGACACAAAGATCATTTAGTAACATTGATATTTAGCGTTATTCAATTCATTCACGCGCTTCAGATTCTTTCTTTCCCTGACGGTCTGAAAACATAGCCAGTCGAAACTGATGAAATCATTCCCTCCTCCAAAAAATAAAAAGATAAAAAACCCGAAATTATTATAATAATGATAATAATTCGAGGCTTGGATGTCTCGAAAGCTTTAGGTGACTTTTTCATCTCATCCGAAACTGTTAGCTATCCTGCTGGGTCGAGTCGAATTAACGGTAGAGGCATGGAGTAGCCGTATTTTCATCAGAAAATTCTATAGGTGAAGTTTTTCGTAGCCTGAATTTCATCTGATTACTTCGAGTCGTTATTACTCCCTCAGTTGTTGATAGGAGAAAACGACCCGAAGCAATCGGATGAATTTCAGGCTACGTTTTTCGTTAATTCCGAAATTTCAGGAATTATTAGTTTTTAAACAATAATCGCACTGCATCTTGGTAATAAAATTTGAAAACCACAACCTTAGAAAATACAGTTCAGTAGGTAAGTTAGTAGAAAAGCTCCGAATATCTTTGATGAAGGGAACAGTTATTTTACAGAAATTTTCTCTTGAGAACTGAAAACTGAGTCGTCGAGTTGACTGCATTTCCGATCACCGCGTTGTCAGCTTCTAGCAAAACTCGGTGAAAAACGTACCGAAATCACAGTGCTTTTGCATTGTGTCGTTCTTTTATCACTCCACGGTAGACATGGGTAGTTTTACTATTAAAATTAAAACAGGCTTCATAAGCCATAGAGAGACTATTTGAGACACTTCTGATCAGTATTAGAAAACATTCGCTCCTTGGCTGCCCCTGTAAAGGCAACTATACGGTTGGTTTAACAAATATAAGAGCTCGAGAGCCATCATGGCCTTCGGCAATATAAAGCCTTTTTTATGGTTTAATCAGCCATTGTAGAACGGTATACGGCAAGCATAAAATGACATTTTTAATTCTGTGGTTTAAGACTGTAACGTGACACAAGTTTGTTTGAACACGGATTTTTCAGTCTTTTCCGGCAATTCCAAAATCTTGTATATCTTTCTTGCTGCATGCATTATGATCGTTTTAAATTGAGCTTGTGAACAAACGCATCAGGAGCCTTGTTCACAGAATATTGATTTAACAACATTCTGAGAACTGCATTCACCTCAAAATTTACGAACTAAAATTCTGGCGAAACTCTATGATTGAACTTTGAACATGGGCCCTATACAGAGAAAGGACTTTGAACCCGGTGATTGTGAATGAGTATGGATATATTTGCATAGTAATAGGTCGCCCTCTAAGCGCTGAAACAAATGGAAATGTAATGTATTATTTAACTCTCCTTCCCACGCGGAATGCTAATATTAAGTTAGCCATAACAACATTAAGGAAACGACTGGATTACATTTATAGAGACTTTATTTGCTAAGCAGCATTGATACTGCGATGATAGTATTCAGTGCGGACACAGTAAAATCACTGGCAGGTGTCTTAACTGGTATCAAGTTGACTTGTTGAGTTCGTAACTCTTTTAGCTTAGCTACAATAGCTTACAGTGTCAATTGTGCAACCTGATTAAGCATCTTTCCCTCGCGGGGAGGAGGTGACCCATATAAGGCTTTCTTTTACCCTGTTTGTTTTTGCTTTTTTCTCTTTAATTATAATACATTTTTTTAACAGTTATTTCTTTTGGCACAATTCCAAACAAGAGAGGGTGAAATAAAACGCAAATAGCGGTGATAAACAGTATCAACTTGTGCATTTTAATACTAACGCAACGTTTCGTATGTTACAATCCTGGACAAAATACACTCGGTACTGTACAGTGGCTCATCCAGGGGAGGGACCCGGGCCCCTTATTGTTAGACCAAACTGAGGGCCGAAGGGCCGAAAACAATTTATTTGAGACCGCCCCCACCCCTATCTCAGGGTCTGGATCACTGGGCCCCTCCCTTATCTGTAGATGGAAAATTTAGACCCCTTCTCGCCCCCAAATCGCGAGGATGAGAAAATGGCGCTTTTTGGCTTTCGCGCGGCTTATATATCCTTGATTTCGGGAGTGGGGGAGGGTGGGGTTTGCTGTTCTATTTTATTCTGTCCAGATTGTAATCAACATTCGCCGTTACAAATAGACGAATTTCGATATATATATTAAACCGCAAAATTGGCGCCGAGGCTTGAGGTGAGTAATACATTTCCTTTGTTTTATTCCACCAAGCCTCGGAGTGAAGTATGGTTAATATATCATAAAAAAAGGACCTTTATGTTCTCTTGATAAAAATGATACCGAGATCAAGAAAAACAATATTAACAGTGAATCTATTACCCTGTTCACAGAGACTCTAGTTTCTCCTTACATATCGTCAAGCCAAAACCGTAGGGCCGTCTATTGACCGCTAGCGCAAGGAGCCAGGGATGGATACATGAAAAAATTGTATCTTTTATTTTTCTCGCAGTCGCAAAATTCGTCGAAAAAAACTAAAAGAAAAGAAAAAACGTATAGGAGAGGCTATAATTCCACAAAGAGCGATAGCTAATAAATAAAGCAACAGCTTTTCTCTACTGACGTTGACTTTAAAAGTTGTGTCCCGTTCTTTTGACAAAATAAAATGTCAAAAAACTTGTAACGGCTAGTCTTGTAAAATGGTTATGTATGCTGACCGAGCATGCAAAACGTCAAGTTTGTTTGTACAGAAAGATGCATAAGTCGATAATTTCTATCACCGCAGTTTGCTTTAAAGTGACATACTCAATGCCACTTTTTCTTTACTGCTCACGTCACGTGACCCACACATCGCGCGAAGTATTTAAACAAACGGCAATTTTTTGTGAAAGGTAGCGTCATAGATCATCAGATGGATTAGACACCTCTTTGCAAACCTCTGCAAACAATGATAAATATAGCAGGTTTTTCAGTTTTATTCACTTTGCTCGCGGGAAGCCACTGCTTCGTTCATGGACAGGACGCCGGGAACAATGGAATATTAACCGGAGGAGGTTTTGGTTTAGTCAGTATGTTTGTTATCTTCGTGTTCTGTCTATGTGGTACATACCTCTGCGTTTCCTTCACCTGTTGCTACGAGTACTTTTGTCAACCAGATGAAAACAGTTCAGAATGTTGCAGCTGTAGAAGATCATCTGATGAAGGATTACAACAAAAAACTGCAGATGAGCTAACTATTTGAGCGGCAGATGCAAATTTATTTCAAAGACCCTGAAAGGTCTTTGCACGAGAATGTGGATAAACGCAAGGTGAAGGTCACGTCACAATAACCCTTATCCGAGCAAGCACACAAACAAGGAACCCTTCATTAAAAAATTACAAGCAAGTTTTTTCGACTTGATTGGCTCACAGTTTCAGTAACTGCACTTAATTTGTGGGCCTTTTTGGGGTAAAGTAACGGCTCCATAGGACCCAAACAATATCGATATGTCGACGCGATGTAGACGCCTTAATCTGAACAGTTCAAAACAGTCATGTTATTTCCGATTTACAATGCGTCATTACAAGAGGATTATCAGGCTTAAATTGGAAAAGTTATAAAGAGCAATAAATCTCTGTTTAACGCCTGTCTTTTTGCTGGATACGCTTTTCGGGACAAAAAATATAGTAAATATAGAAAGTGGACACACTGTTTATTTTGTGAACCCTTATGTTATCTACATGCAGTGTCTTTTCCTGTTCGTGACGAAGTCATGGAGCTTTGCGATAACCTTGTGGCCTCTTTGAACAAAATTAAGTTGTTTTGACATGTGTTATATACCTCTGATGAGATGATCAGTTTTCCTTCGTTAGCAGTTTACAGAAATCCTCACAGGTTTCCAGGTTTTTTTGTAACTGCTTAAGGACGGTTTTTTAGTCACACCAATTCGGTCGAAGTTTAGGAAGTTAGGATTTCGCGGGCCAATTTTCTGCCGTTCCTCGTTTTAGGATTTAGCTTTATTCAGTCCTCAGTTCCATCATGTTTTTTCTCCATCCAGAAAAAATTGGCCTAAGAAATTTCCCGGCCAAAAAAAGAAAAAAAATGGTGCTTTGCAGTGGCGGATCCAGACCTCCAGATAAGGGCGGGGTGGGGGGGGGGGGGGGGACGGTCATCCAGATCCTGAGAAAAGGGGGGAGGGCCCGGTCTCCAAAATAATTTTTTTCGGTCCTTTGAGCCTTAGTTTGGACTAAAAATAAGGGGGGGGGGGGAGCAGGCCCCCCTGGGCCCCTCCCCTGGATCTGCCACTGCTTTGAATGAAGAATTGTTGTAGACAAACCCCTTCAGTGATTTAGTCTAAACAGGTATGTGCAGTAGAGTTACTTTGTTAATTTTCTTCCTTTTCTTCTACTTCTTCTTTTGGAAAATTTGTCTGTTAACCAGAGACAATGGTAATTCAATTTAAATCTCGTTAATTTCCATAATGATTGAACTGGGAGGGAATGTTCGCGGTGTCGTGACTTCGTGACAGGCTATTAGTGTTGCGTGTTGTTTGCCTTCTGAGCAGTTTGATGCTCGACCTGAAACACAAAGCAAGTTCGGATCACTGTGCTGCTCAATATGAAAGCGTTGATAATAACAGTGTTTATTTCTTTTGTCTTCACAAGCGGTAGGTTATATTTAGCTCTCTTTCTTACATGGAATGAGTTAGATGCTCTATTTGTAATTGTTTTGAATTGCCGACTGTTCATTGTTATCGCCAATTTGTACATTTGGGCGTCGAATGCTGTTTCCAACCGAGCCCATGCATACCTAGGTGGAGGTGAATGAAAAAGTAAGAAATTTCTCAGTTATCACTATGGACAGGTTTTCTCATCACTAAAACTCCGATCTTTTTTTCAAATTCTCTGATAGCAAAATCGAAACCTGTTCTTCCAGCTAAATACCTCGAGTTCGAACGAAAGTGATACCTTCCATGACCTCTTTGGGCTGACATTACATGTACTTATATCCAGGGCTAAAACTTCGCCCATTTGTACCTTATTCTTAAGGATTTCGACCAGAAACAGACATTTTATGGCTACTCTAGTCGATCTTCCGCCCTGGTTCAAGCGGGAAAACTGCATTGCTAGCTTGCAAGTGCGTCCTGTTTTACGATGTATTTTTTTCATGATATGTATATTTCGGCTCAAAACTCCTGATTACTGGCTCCAAATTATGATAATCTCCGAAATTTCTAATAGCAAAGAAGGATTAGAAAACATAACGTGTGCAACAGAGTCGACGCGTAAAAAATGAAAGATACTTTGGTGCTGAAGTTGATAACTACTCGACACCTCAAGAGTAGCCAGAGTGAAACTAAGAAATATGTTTTCTAGGTGCAGAATCAGAGTGCAAAGAGCATCAATTGAGATGCTAAACCCGCTTATTTGATTAAAGAGGTCATACTTTAGAATTTTGTGCTCAGGCTCAAAACTACCCTCAAGGCTCGTAAGCAAAAGGTTGAAAGCGAAAGGGTTAGATAAACAGATACACTTTTTTTTTCTTCTAATATCAGTAACTCATTATGGGAGTAGGCTGTAGTAAAACCATTTTTTAATTCTCACCCCCTCCCCCTCCTAACTCAGTCTGCCTCAACTCAGGAGTATACGAACCTACTACAGACAGAGCATTGATGGAACAGCCAACTCCCTCTGTCAAATCGGCTGGTCAAATTGATTAACAGTATCAGTTTCCAATGCGTTCAAGACCTTTCGAAGTTAGGAATCAAAACGAGCTCGTGAACTTTTCTACAAGTTCATGTACGATCATGTACCTATCAAGTGTCGCGAGGTATTGAGTTAACATCTCACCAAGGTCACGCGAAACAAAGAAAACAGCAAAAATTGTGAGACAATAAGGTGTACTAAGGAACTCGCCCCCCCCCCCCCGCCCCACCCAACTTTTTAGGGCAGAAACAAGGGCTGAATGTTTCTTTTCTCGTTGGCTTCTTTAACTTTGGTCGCACTCTGGCTCCCATGTGTGTTGCGTCGCTGTTCTGATGTTGCGACAAGTTGCCGCAACACATCGCGGCGACAGATCACATCATGCGAACGGCGACTAGTTGCAGCATCACGTGGCAGCGACAAATCGCTTCGTGTTTACTGGAGAATTTTTGTCAAAATCTTTGTCTCTGCAACAGGATTTTGTAGCTGCAACAAGGCGCACAAATTTTGTCTGATTTGATTTTCTGTGACTTGTTGCGGCGACAAAATTATGTTGTAGAGAAGAAGATTTTCACAAAACTCCTCCAGTAGACACGAAGCGATTTGTACGGAGCACAGTGTGATGCAAATTTCGTGCTCGATTTTTCCTTTCTCGACTTTTTTCTCGCCTTTAAGTTTTCATCCCGACTTTTTTCTCGACTTTTTTGCTCGACTTCTTTCACCGCTGATCACATACATTATTCTTACTAATTTCGAGATTTTAAAAAATTCGCGAAATTTAATACCATTTTCGAACACAAAACAATAATTTTTAAAATGTTCTGAGTACGGGTGTTTTTTTACAGCCCACACTTACTGAACATCTTAAAGCACTGAACCGTACATTGCATCGACAACATATACAGCAAACAGTTATAATTTGTCTTGTTCATAAGGTTATATGTAGGGCAGTTGTAAGTTTACAATAATAATTATCTTGCTTTGACTTGTTTGAAATATATAGTTTTATTGATTTGTGACAAGTGCCCTCTGCTCAGGATTTCCAAAAATAAAAACAATGACACGAAATTTAGTACGCTTTCCCCCTAATTTTGTTCGCAATCGCGAAAATTAGTACTCGCGAAATCTGGCTCCCGAATATATTCGCGAAATTAAGTACGCGCGAAAATTAGTAAGAATAAGGTATATCAAAGGTTCATTCATGTGTAGAAGTGCTTACACATGGCCAGGTTTGATTCTCGGCTTTGTAACTATTTTATTTATCGCTCAAAATGTAATGTCGTGCAGTTTGACCTCCCTACCTTCCCATCTTCTTATCTTCCGGCCCTTCGGACCTAAGTTTGGTCTAAAAATAAGCGGCAGGGGGGGGGGGGGGGGGCACCGGGGCGAAATCCGAACCCGAAAGAGTCTGCTTCCATGAGAGATGAAAGTAGGGTGCATGATACCTAGGTAAAAGGATCTTTAGATTTTTTTCTGATTTTTGAATGATTTGTTTTATTTGACTCGGAGATAAAGTGTTATCATTTTACGACATCAACAGGGAACTGCTCATTGGCATCAACATTTGAAAACTGTACCGGTGATTTACGAGTCGAATGTGGTTTAATAGGTATAAAAAGGGCGAGAATGACTAAAGGAACGTATTTTGGAAACTTGAGCAGAACTGTGTTTGAGCTGAGTGTAGGGTGTTGACGTTAAGCAGCCGAGGTGCATCTGATCGGTGAAGCTGAAAGTAATTTTACCTTCGTAGTCACTTTGGTTTATTATTTCATCCTGAATATTGTGAGGCTGAAACAATTTTGATTTTTCCAATCCAACAATCACAAGTTTTCTTAGCTTAGCATTGTCTTGTTGTAAGATAGGAAGGTAGGGAGGTCAAACTGCACGACATTACATTTTCAGCAATAAATAAAATACCGTAAAATTCCGAAAATAAGCCCCTCCATGTATAAGCCCCTCCAAATATAAGCCCCCCAAACCGGTAACGCAAAAACCCCTCCGCTAAATCGCCCCTCCAAATATAAGCCCCCAGGGGCTTGTACTTGGAAAATTGTCCTCAAATACAAAGTAAAACAAAGCAAAAACGGTAAATCTACTTCCAACTATAAGGCTAGTCCAATCGAATCGCAAATTTCCGTCCGTAGATAAGCCCCTCCAAAAATAAGCCCCTCAAAAAGGGCTTTTGAAAAATATAAGCCCCGGTGCTTATTTTCGGAATTTTACGGTAGTTACAAATGTCAAAGCGCTTCAACGCATAAATGAGCCTTTGATGTATGCGATCAGCGGTGAAAGAAGTCGAGCAAAAACTCGAGAAAAACGGTCGGGGAAAAAGGCGGCAAATATGTGGAGGAAATGATCGAGAGGAAAGTCGGGAAAAGAAAAAATATGAGGAAAATATCGATGGTACTAACTGGGCTCCGTAGATTTGTCGCTGCGACGTACGTGTCGCCGCCACATGTTGCTGCAACTTGTCGCCTAGTGCGTACCGTCCTGAAGTCGATGAAAAGTGACTGAATGTCGCTAAGAAACGAAACTGGGCCGGAAAATGGGCCAAATTAGCCTTCGCAAAGACTTCTGGGATCGTTACTGGCGACGTGCTATTCATCTATTGGTCAATTTCTTTACCCTTTCCCCACTAACATTCCCAAATGTCTTTGCGAAAATTAACTCGGCCCAGTTTCCTTCATGTGAAGTCACGCTCGAGCGGCACGCTAAAGGAGGCGCTCGCTCGCGCGTCCTCTCGCGGCTCGACACTCGAAATGGAGAGCTTGGTCGCAAGCTAACCGTCGAGGAACGTCTCTTACAACAAATCCAGTATGATGACATATTATTTATATTAACTTATACCCACAGTCTATTCCATTCAGTGCTATCAGTGTATTCCCAAGATGACGCCAAACTGCCGTTCTTTCAACTCTACGGAGTGTACCAAGCAGCAGACAAACCTGACTTGTCCCCAGGGAATGAATTACTGCATGCGAATGCAGCTCCACGTGGCTAACAAAAGTGTAGCAGTCGATATGGAAAGAAGGTCGTGCGCGAGTAAAGAAACCTGTTCTATGCTGAAGAGAGCTTGCGATCATCACAAAAACTTCACGGACCTCAAATGCACTTCCATGTGCTGTGACTACGACCTGTGTAACGCTAATTCTCGTTCAACTGCTGAATGTGTCTTATTACTAGTATCAGCTCTTTTTCTTGTTGCGTTTTCTAACCTCTTTATCAACTATAGATAAATTTGGTTGCAAAAGAAAAGTTGGCTCGGGAGATGGCTTGTACTTTCAAAATCCTTTACAGTCTAAGTGACGTTAGGCTATCAGTGTTCCAGGCAAGTGCAAGGAGATAAGGAAACACTGCTACACCCATATAAACTATGATGTGAATTGTGTTTTGTGCGAACTACATTTTATTCAGGAGTATACTGACACTGCTGCACCCATATAAACTATGATGTAAACTGCGTTTTGTGCGAACTATATTTTATTCTGGACTGGAGTATACTGAAAATTTATCATTTTTTAATAAAATTCAAAGCGTATTTATCATTTGAATAAAACTTCAAAACTGAAACGTACGTCTGTTGTACTAAAACCTGGTTTTAACTCCCGGCAATTTTCTCTGCCTCAAATGAGGTTTCCGGCTTTGTGCCTATACAACATTTTTTTTAAGTTCAAACGTTAGCGATCAAATGACAAAAACGAACCAGGTTTTGTGACACTTAAATTTTTTCTCAGGTCGACTGCCGGTCAAGGTTTTTAAAACACTAAATGACCGGCATTCCTATATTCTCAATAAGCTTCAATAAATTTGACAAATCGAAAAAATCCATCTAATCTAAACTATCATATGTCGATTAAGAAAAGTCAAGCGATCCTGAAACGCTTTATAGATTTTAAGTTTAGCGTCAGTGGTTTACGCTGGCCTCACAAAACGAAACCATGTTTTGTGACACTTACAACTTTTCTCAGCTTCCTCTTTCCTCTTTCCTCTTTCCTTTTTCCCCTTTCCTTTTTCCCCTTTCCTCTTTCCTCTTTCCCCTTTCCTCTTTCCCCTTTCCTCTTTCCTCTTTCCCCTTTCCTCTTTCCTCTTTCCTCTTTCCTCTTTCCTTTTTCCCCTTTCCTTTTTCCCCTTTCCTCTTTCCTCTTTCCCCTTTCCTCTTTCCCCTTTCCTCTTTCCCCTTTCCTCTTTCCTCTTTCCTCTTTCCTCTTTCCCCTTTCCTCTTTCCCCTTTCCTCTTTCCTCTTTCCTCTTTCCTCTTTCCTTTTTCCCTTTTCCTTTTTCCCCTTTCCTTTTTCCCCTTTCCTCTTTCCTCTTTCCCCTTTCCTCTTTCCCCTTTCCTCTTTCCTCTTTCCTCTTTCCTCTTTCCTCTTTCCTCTTTCCTCTTTCCCCTTTCCTCTTTCCTCTTTCCTCTTTCCTCTTTCCTTTTTCCCTTTTCCTTTTTCCCCTTTCCTTTTTCCCCTTTCCTCTTTCCTCTTTCCCCTTTCCCCTTTCCTCTTTCCCCTTTCCTCTTTCCTCTTTCCTCTTTCCCCTTTCCTCTTTCCCCTTTCCTCTTTCCTCTTTCCTCTTTCCCCTTTCCTCTTTCCTCTTTCCTCTTTCCTCTTTCCTCTTTCCTCTTTCCTCTTTCCTTTTTCCCCTTTCCTCTTTCCCCTTTCCCGACTTATCTCAGTGTTATCTAGGAAAGATCGAAGCGACTCTGCTAGCAGGGTGGACTGCCGGTCATTTAGTGTTTTGACAATCTTGACCGGCAGTCGACCTAAAAAAAGTTCTAAGGCCTGTTCCAAGGGTCGTGCTACTACCGTGCCGAACTCAATTCGGATCGAATTAAATTCGACTTTAGCAGTGCGACGTTTGAAACCAAGTCGTGCTACTGCCGTGTGGTTTCACGTCGTGCTACCGCCGTGCCGAACTCAATTCATAAATTATAAATACATTAGAATACATATAAAAGTTTGCTAAACCGTTTCTTTATTTTTGTGTTTTGTTTTCGGCAACAGCCGTTCTATTCCGAATTCGACTGAATTAAATTCGACGTCTGAAACCAAGTCGTGCTAGTGTCGTGCTGCTGTCGAGCTACAGTCGAGCCAGCTTTAATAGCAAGGCAGTAGCACAACGTTTGAAACAAAGTGTGACCAAACATGGTTTCGTTTTCTGAGCACTGCGTAAACCAAACTTGAGATCTATAAAGAGTTTCAGGATCGCTTGATTAATAATTATGATAGTTTAGATTAGATGGATTTTTTCGATTTGTCAAATTTATTGAGAATATAGGACGACCATTTAGTGTTTTAAAAACCTTGACCTTGACCGGCAGTCGACCTAAAAAACGTTCTAAGTGTCACAAAACATGGTTTCGTTTTCTGAGCCCAGGGTAAACCAAACGCAAGACTTGAGATCTATAATGCATTTGATAGTTTGGATTGGTTGGGATTCTTAGATAAGTCAAATTTATTGAAAATACCGGACTGCCGGTCATCTAGTGTTTTGAAAACATTGACCGGTTACCGGCCATTTCGCCAAACCCTGCCTTGGTCTTTAAGTGATCGTGAGGGAACTGGCACTATATTTTGCCGCTGACAACAGTGTGTCTTTACGACAGGCACAAAACTGTCGTGAAGATAAACTAACTAACATCCAAAACGACTCGACCACAATTTGCGAGTTTATGAATAACACTCCCTGATTTGCTTACGAGTTTAGGAATTTTAGTGTTGTTATAAGAAGCTTGACGCATCAGGATTTTGCTGAATACATAATGAAAAGGCTACGGTAATTTCTTGCCCCGTTTTGTAAGGGATAAGATAAGAAAGAGTACTGGCTTCATGCATTCACATGCATTATGAGAAGACAAGAAAAAATCTGTTAAGAAACAGTCGATATCCATGCCAATACCAGGACTTACTGTAGAGGTAAGTGACATATCTATCTGAAGACTAGTAAGTCCTTGAATTTTTTTAGCTTTAAAATTAGAGCGAAGGGATATCGACGTCGACGTCTTCAGGTAGTTCCTAATCGGCAGGTCTTCGATTAACTTGGTATATATTTTTCTAGGATGTGGATGCATATTCCGATGTATCCAATGGCTCTACAATTTCTGTGGTAAGCTTATTAATTTTTATTGACAAGCAAAGTTAAGTGCGAAATGATGTACGTGTAAAAACAGAGACTAGGTCAATAATATTGATCAAATGAATGGAAACCATAAGAATACAATAACACCTTACTGTTAATTTGGACCTCTAATACTATACTGAACTATGTGTATACAAATCAGCTGTGGTTCTTAGTAGACCATTTTACAGTTGTGAGCTTAGTAGACCTTAGCTTGTTTTGATGAAAACCCCTTTCCTTTTCTTGTGGAAATTAAGTATCAAAACAAGGTCATCTCCAGCCTCATTTCCACCTGTAACCATAAAATGGTCTATTGTGTATACCAGCAGAAATTCTACAGGTGTGTTACTTTGAGTTCATTCAGATCAGGATTTCTGATCCAAGATCCCCTGAATCATGGTGCTTTAAAAAGACCACTAAATCCCATCTGAACACGGATTCATCAGTACCGGGAGCCCATTATCAATCGGAACCTTTAACACATCATGTGATCCGAGTGATCTTATATCATAAATCCTGATGTGGATCAGCCCAAAGGAATGCACTCTATCATTCAGCAGCTTTGAAACCAAGAGAACTACATAGTAATAGCATTGTCCTTATTGTGGGAGAGCTCTGATCATATGCTGTCTTTTACTGACAAATACCGTAAATGATTAATTAAGCGCCGCGGCACTTATTTAATTTTCCCTGTTATAGGTGCGGTGCTTATACGAGAGCGACGCTTATTTGAAAGCGGCACTTATTTCAAGTGTGGGTAAGACACTGAGGGGAATATAGAGAGAATAAAGTGAGGCGTGCACTAGGTATGCACAATTTAATATAAAATATGCACTCCTCAAAATGTTATATGAACCCGGTTTCAAGAGTTTGCCTGCATTAAAACTTTAGAACTCATGAGTTGGTCGAGGTCTTGTTTCTCAAGTGGTATGGTTTTGATATCTCTTTATATCAAGTGCCGTAACAAAGGTGGGGCGCTAATTTGTAAATACCCAAATTAGTACAGCAGTGCTTATTCGAGAGTGGTTCTTATTGAATTATTTTCGGTAAAGGTGTGGTGCTTATTCGAGAGTAGTGCGAAGTCGAGTAGCAGCACTTAATCGATCATTTGCGGTATTGACTTTACAGTAACATAAATGCAAAGTGTATTGCATCGACAACACCTCTATTCATGGTCCCTAAAACAGAGATATTACTGCCCCAAAATAACCAGTCATTTCCAATATTGTCATACTGATCCAAGTTGAAAAATACATTTTTCAGCATGTCTGATTAAACAGGTTGGGTCATTTTGACAGGTTTGTCAACTAGAAAATTGCATCTTGTTAGGGAGACATTTTATTCACTCAAGGGGGCCACTGCTAAGAGTCATACAAGTTGTACTAGTTGAGAAAGTTATTGTAGACTCAACATATCAACTTGCTGACTTAAAAAAAGCATCACATTAGGGTCAATCTGATGAGTTAATTAATACAAGAATGTTAGGCAAGTGAAATACATCAGTATTCTTCAAGCCATAAGGCTAACGAAACAAGCATGCAAAATGTCATAATTTTTATACCTCATTGTTAAAGCCATGAGGCGAAAAAGCGTGCTACTCATGTAAGTTACGATGAACCTCGTTCTTTGACAAGCATGTTAAACATGTCAGATACTTCTTTCTTTGAGCTATGAAGCAAAACAAGCATGCTACTTTATATGTAATAATAATTTACATATACTGGATACCGTTATGTTGTGGTTCAATTTTATCCTTGGTTTAAATTTTATTGTCCTTTGATTTTGGTATGGTAATGTATAAGAATGAGTCTGAAACAAAGGAAAATGAAATTATTTAAACCAAGGATAAAACTGAACTGCAACAGCTACACCTAGGTGTTATTGGTACGTTTGACCAGGGTAGAAATGTACTGCTTAAACTCTAAACACTTACCCTATACTATGCATGCCAAGGATGAGTAAGCCTGCATAGCTGTCAAGTTTTTTTGGTGTGATTTTCATTTTCAGTTCATGTACGGCAGCGATGGGGGAGGGGACGAGGGAGAGAGAAAAAAAATAAACATAACAGAAAAACCACCAGCTAGAAGTCTAATGATCAGTTGAATGATGAAATGCTCTGTAAAGATAAGAGGCCATAAAGCCCACCTTCAGTATTGTAGCGCACCTTAAAGACTTACTTTTATCTCTGAGCATGGTTGATAAGGGGGAATGGTTACGAAGCCTGACGGACTTCTTTGTTATATGTTTTTGTTCAAAGCTTTTTTAGACTCGGCTGTACCCAACATTCAATAGCATTCCTATCACTTTGAACTTCCTAACTGATAGAAACATTGGATTGTGCATGGTCAGGGAGCTTCCAATATAAACTGCAGCATCTTTGTTTTCATCTTTAATGTTTGCTGGCTTTCCTAACCAGTTTCTTCTACTAACCATGCTCTGAGTAACAGAAAATGCTTTAGTGTTTCAAGTTATATTTGTACAAATCTTTCATGTCGCATGTACCCTGCACTTCTTAGTTTCAGACTTCTAAGCTTCTAGGACTACTGGTAAATCTTAAACCCCAACCTTGACAAAGGAGGGCAATTTTATTTAACAATCAATAATTGGTTGGATATGGTAGATCGCCCAAAACTGTAGTTATATAATGATAAACTGAAAACCTTGGAGTAAATCATAGTCAAGTGGGAAGATGTATCTAATTAGAATGGGCTTAAAAAATGTTTTCCTTGCATGACTGTTGTTGTTAGTGAGGGGCCCTGTAATGTGTTGTCGAGTCATGGGTGGACAAATTATTTTGTTGTAGCTGTTGTGGTTTAATTTTATCCTTGGTTTAAATTTTATTTTCCTTTGTTTTAAAGTCATTATCATACATTACCATACCCCAAGACAAAGGGAAATAAAATTTAAACCAAGCATAAAATTGAACCACAACAAAGCCAGTTCTTTACTTTACTTTGGAGGGGTTTATAGAGAACTGACATCTTATACACATGTTACATAATGACCATTGTTTGTTTGTTTGTTTGTTTATTTAGGGAAGCGCAGCCTCAGGTGGTAGTGGACACATGCCAAGGCCCCCCACAGGTACAAATACTTGTTATCATCATAAAAAATTGTTAACATGAAAGGGTTAAAGTATTTCCTCAAGTGGATAGTGCATTGTATCTAGTACTTAATTGCTAGTTATAGCCGAAGATTGTTCTCTGACAAAAATTGGAGGGAGCCAATATACCATGTTTCCTCAAATAATGGCCATCTCTTGATTAATCATCTCCCTCGAATAATTGTCCCCCTTTGATGGAAACATTTGAAATAATCGCCTCCCTCGAATAATTACCCCTCCCCCCCTCTCGCCATCTTCTCTTCCTTTTATCCCCTCCCTGTACATGTCAAGTTGACATGGAATCTGATACAGCAAAACTGATCACTGATGATTCAAACTCTGAGAATAATCAGGGAACCAAATTTGGAACACTTAAAAAGCCACGTTCAGTTTATTTGATGTGATAATTTTTTTTTTATTTGATGGTATAATAAAAGAAAATAAATTGAGGCACGACTTCCAGTGATCATGAGCAATATTTGAAATAATTGCCTTCGAATAAAGGTATTGTTGTTGTTGTTGCTTCCTTCGAATAATTGCCCCCAGCTATTATTCAAGGAAATATGGTAGCCCTGAGCTCCAAACCTGTGATGACCATATGATTTTTATGAAAAAAAGATTATTTTCTAGTCACCTAGGAGCAAAAGTAAAGTGACAGGCCCGGACCACTGGGCACTGCTAGAGCACTGTCCTGAGCCATGATATCAAAATAATACCCTTACATGTATAATACCCTTAAAAAGCAGCTAAGTTCTTAATAAATTAATTTTATCCCCAGAGTAAAATGTTGTGTTCCTCCAAACATAAAAAATGGAAAGTGAGTCTTATGCTTAGCTTATACTTAACTATTTTAAGTTTAGTGCTGCCTCCAAGAAAATGTGACCCTTAGGGAAACAGAATGAATGGATATGTTGAGGACTACAAAAATGTGTCACTATTTTCAAATAAATTAATTTCAGTGGGACTGTAAAAAAGATCTGGTCCTTAAACCTTTTAACACGGAATCCATCAGGAAATTGAGTAATTTTAATTTTCAGTGGACAAAAATCTTGTACCAGAATAATTTAAAGAATATTACATTCTTTTTTACATTTTTCAAGGGCTTTAAATGTTATTAGTTATGGGTAATAACACCAAAGAAAATTTCTTACGGGAGCCCGAGAAAATAAATGTCAAACTTCACAAAATGACATCTTACACATGAAATTTTCAGAATTTTCCCTGTGTTTTCACAATTCTTGTGAAATTTGACATTCATTTTCTCAGGCTCCCATAAGAAATTTTTTTTGGTGTTATTACATGTAACTAATTACATCTGTACAGTGCCGTAGCCAGACCAAACGGCCAACCGAGGCAGGCTGGAGTTGCTAGGGGGGTTCAGGGGCATGCCCCCAAACCCCCCCCCCCCCCCCCCCCCCAAGAAATTTTGAACTTTAGTCTCTCGGAAATGTGATTTGCAGCGTTTTCTGGGCCTTTCGGTAACTTTTTTTCGAGTTAATTTAAGTGGAATTTAAAAAGCAATAATCAGAAACAAGCTACATAATCTGGGTGACCGTTAACCTCGCCAATGGTTTTGATCAGTATTTGTTCAAAAAAAATTTGAGTTAACGTACGTAGCCCCTTGAGATCGATGATATGGTAATTTTTTCAGAGTATATTGACTGAATTGCTGAATTCTTTGTAATATCATGATGCGTTAAAAATATCCGATGATCGCTTACGTAAAATAAAAATGATCGGCGAAATTCATCAAAATTTTACCGAGGCGAGTGCCTCGGTTGGCCTCATACTAGCTACGGCGCTGCTGTAGCGCTTGAAAAATGTAAAAAATAATGCAATATTCTTTAAATTTTCTGGTAAAAGCTTTTTGTCCACTGAAAATTAAAATTACTCAATTTTCTAGTGGATTCCATGTTAAGTTGTATGCAAACTTAAGGAATGGCTCCTTAAACATTAAACACTTTAAGTTTTATGCAAGCTTAATTTGCAGGTATGGCTCCTTAAACCTGCTTTCTCTGAAAGTTAGGGGAGCTCACTACTTTGTTAAAGCTTTGTTTATTGGTAATTTGGGACAAATGTTACTAACAATTTCCGACACTTACACTGTATTCTTGTTTATATTTTTTGAATGTACTTGTACACTAAGCTGGCTCAAGGAGATCAAGGTCTGTGCAAGGCCGAAGATCTAGAGTTGGTAAGATTTATCTTTCTGCTTTGAAGCACTCGCTCTGTTCCTTTTAGAGGTGAGAAAGAATGTTGAAAAACAGTGTTTCTTCTGGGTGTACCAGCTACAGGGGCATGAACTTCAAAAAAGGTTTTAATTTTCATTGGACGGGGTATGTTTCAAGATAACTTTTTTTGGCTAACGAGCAGTGCATAAAAATAACTTTGAGACACTGAAATATCATTACTTTTAATTTGCCTCTGTGTAACAAATTATGTATACATGTCTGACTATTGCTTTCTGAGTCTTGTGCAATGTGCATTAATGGAGAAATCATGTTGTACAGTCCAATTGAAGAAGTACATGTATGGTACAATAAAGATTTTCAGCTGATGGAAAGTGGGTTACAGTTAAATGAAAGTTTGAATTAACCTTTTATGGTTTTCGAAAAACAAAAACAAATAAACAAAGAAAACTCCTAATCTTAATTATGGTTGTAAAATAATGTAAATACTGATTTTATTGTTATGTGCATGTAGTTACAATATTTTAGTGTGATATTTCTGTATCTCACATAAATTTATTTTTCTCTCTTAGCTTCCATCTACTATTAAGTGTTACAAATGTACATCTCCAGTAAAAGTAAAAACTCTTGCATTATTGGAGAGGTTAAGCATCACGTTTATGTCCAACGGCAAAGGCGAATTTGTACCACATGATTGATCAAAGTTTCCTCTTTACTTGTCGATTACTGTTCATTATTTCTACACCTACATTAGTAGTCTCAGGCAATTTTTCATCCATTAGAATTGTTTTGAGCTGTTTTTATCTGCTTATTTTCTATTTTGATAAATTCTCAACTTAAATCTGCCATTTGCCGTATACGTGAAAAACTCCCTATTTATTTGTTTTGAACAGTTAAGTCCCCTTACTCCAGCTCTACACTCAAAGGCTCCTCAAAGCATCAACCTCCCAAGCCTGCTGCAAGAAACATGTGGATCACTGCAATGAGAAGTGGAACAAGCAGTATGTGATATTCTAAATCTTTTAACATATCAACACACAAGTTTTTGCTATCTATCTTTCACCGCCTTTTTGGTGTTTAAGAGAAGTTGATCAAATATCAAGATAGCTTATAATATACATGTATCTGCCACCTTTTTTTGGCTGAAAGACATGAGATTTTTTCCTGCAAAGGCCAGTGTTTTCACAGAGGAACCGACCATACCTAAAAGTGCATAAAGATTCCAACGGTGTTTGGAAGAGCTGAAAAGCTCTCAATAGAATAATTATGTATACCACATTGACCAACTTCCAAAATCAGAGATTTCAGAGTATGATCATTCACTTTGTTATATTTTGATTCACTCTAGTAAAGTTGTTTTCCTTACATTTTGTTCCAGTTTATTACATTAATTTTACACATTTATCGAAAAAGTGCATCTTAAATAAGTAGCCTGTGATAGCTCAAAGTTTTAAGCAAGGCATGAGAAATTTGTCTACAGGGGTGAGAGGGGTTGGAATGAAATTGTCTCTCTGTAGGTATCATTATGAAGCTTACATCTAAGTCATGAGAATTGGTTTGTATAAGCTTATCTCTGCTACATATAGGGTTCATAAAGAGTCTTGAATTCTTTAAAAAGTCTTGAAATTTGCCCAGCAATTTTCCAGAACTGGAAAAAGTCTGGAAGAATGGTTAATAAAAGTCTTGAGTTTTTTCAAAGCTACAACAAGTACTTTATACATGTAAGTGAATTTTGTTTTGTTTTCTTGAACGTACATGTATGTTTGCATTGTGTTGTGAAAAAAGCTTTGTTCCTGCTTGTTTTAAGGTCTCTATTGATCACCTATTTGATAACCCGAAGTCTGGAAAAAGAAATCATTCTTTTGAAAAAAAGTCAGGAAAAAGTCTTGAATTTTGGATTCAAAAATCTGTATGAGCTCTGTACATAAACATGTGACACTTTTTCCCATTGACAATGCATCAATTGTTTAAATTGCATTATTCCATGACAATGCACTCCAAGTACCAGATGGCAAAGAGTAATTTTTTATTCAGAGCAATTCAGACCAGTTTTAAAAGTCAAGATTCTTTTCAACTTCATTAATCCCCTGGTTGCCGGTACTTAACCCTATTTCTGTATGATTTTCATCTCATCAACATAACTATCCATCCCAAACAATCTATGGTACTACAACAGTCCTATTCAGGGCCAGGTTGTTCAAAGCTGGGTTAAGATAACCCACGGTTAGTGCAAAATTTGAATTTAGATATGAACGCCTAAACAGCAAATTCAGTTGAATTCTTTTTGTTTGCAATTTGGTGATTGGATACTCTAAAAAGAATAGAGAAAATTATGCAAGAAAATGTGTTAGATAAAAAGAAAAAGAAACCCAGGTTAAAATCTAACCCTTGGTTAGTACTAATCGACCTGCGAGCAACTGGCCCCAGGACAACACTCACCAGCACAATCACATTCCATTTACTTATGACTACTGGCTTCAAACCTTTCACTGTAATATGTGATACATTTGATGAGGCTGTGAGCACTACATCTATGTGGAAGAGGTTAAAATTGTCCTTAAATAAGTGGAGTCAGCCCAGCAGTGCCAGTGGTTTTCTTTAGTCTTCTGTAATAGTCATAAATACCCCTTAGATGCGTGTTTTTTCCTTATTTGTTTTTTTTATTATTATTATTTCACTTTTAGCTCTTAGCACAGAAAACTCTGCCATGAATACTTGGTCTGGTACCAGGCCCTCTCATAGCAGCAAACAGATGAAGACTGGAAGTCGAGCAAGGCATATGAGTGATTATGTTTCAGTAAGTTTTAGAAGTCTACAAACAGATTTGAATCAATTATCTGAAAGGAGTCGTTCTTCAGTGGTCATTAGACTTTTTCGTGTTGTGGCCTATCATTTTTATTTTCTATCATTCTTGGGCATTGGTTGTAGTTCTTCTTGTGCGGGTGCGGATCCATACCGGTTTCCACCGTTTTGTGGAAATCGGTCAGATATTTCATAATAGATATATTTTTAGTAAAAACTTTAAACCTTCCAAGTTGAAATCTGGAAAATGGTTTGGAGAGTCAGTAAATATCCTGTCTGAATGGCTCAAAAACCCAGGAAAGGACACTTTGGGGGGTTAAAATCCAAAACATTACCTGGGGGAGCATTCCCCCAGACCTCCCTAGAATAGGAAATCGGTCAGTATTTACTCTAGATCCGCGCCTGTTGTGCATACAGCTGTACAATCAGGTCCTTATGCATGCCCCAACCATGTTATACTGGGGTGCTTACTATTTGACAGAAAAATCCAGTTGGGGTGTCAAAAGCGTAATGGTAAGCGTTTTACCAGTTTACCTTAGAAATGCCACATCCATTACGGTTTGAATCCAAAAAAGGGCGAATTCGTGTAGAGTGGGTCTGGAACCGAGAAGGAACCAAGAAATTGGTTAATGTTAAGCAAAATTCCGTTTGGTTCGTACCAACCGGAATGAAAGCTAGGACTACCTCAAAACATACTCCTCAATTTTTGGTTGGAATTTCCAAAAAGTGACCTTACCATTTACCTTCCATCCAGAATTTCGCAAATTTTCTGTCAAATAGTAAGCACCCCAGGTGTCTGCATGTACAGCTTAGTAAAACAGACTCAGGTTGTTCGTGGTCATTACCATCATTTTTGCTCATTTTTGAGGTCATACAACATAGAAACTCTTGTATGACTGGTTTATTTTCACTCATTTTCAAACATGTAGCCTGATAAAACAGTGGACATTTTGCTATGCCACCACTGGTTTCCTCAAAATGACTTCTTAGAAACAAGCACAGAAATTCCATAATTATACTGATCATGTGTCACTATCCAAATCTTGTTTTAGTGCTTCTGATTGGTTGAAAAGATGCTTCAACCAATCACAAGCACTACTGACATGTCATCAGTGTGGAATTTCTGCTGTAGTCTCTCAGACATCGTTTGTAGTGAAACCAGTGATCGCATCATGCAATGTAGCCAGTTTTCTCAAACTTTCAAACAATATGCTTTCTTGCTGTGAGCATAGATGTGTGACATCTTGAAGAGTGTTTTTCCTTCAGCTTAATGGCTAAGTAAATATTTACTCCTTTCAATTTTGTTTTGGTTTCAGATTAAAGACTTAAAAAATAAGAATCATGTTAGAAGTGCAAGCATGTCTGCGAGTATGTTTTGATGAAATTATATATATATTTTAATAATCTTTATCTCTTTCAACATTGTTATTTCTTTATACAATCTTTTACTGTATATATTGAGACAGGTTTATAAGTAAACTACTTTGATGAAAATGTTCACAAAGAAAAACTAGATGAAGCTCAGCTCCACAGTTTTTAACAAACTTCACATGATTTTTAAACTAGTTGGTTCAATAAAGTATTGCAATTCACAGTTTCACAACTTTTAATCATTGTTTTGTGTGGAGCTATGAATTATTTCAAGATTATTTAACAGTATAAACAAATAAATTATGCCATCCAAGTGCTGTTAGTAGTACAGCCACCGGTTATAATTTACTTTTTTTAAGTTGTAGTGTTCTTTCTCACTTCTTATTTAAGGTGAACCTCAATTGACAGGAGGAGGTCCTGCATATAAACCACAGGAAGACTACTATGACGAGATCATAGAGTTAAAGAAGGTTAGTGAGCTGTGAAATGACAATTTTGTGAATAAGAATTAGGCCATTTGCAAGTTCCAAATCCCCTTGGTTTTAAAATGAAGGTAATAAAGTGCATGACCTTACTTTAGGGTTTTATGGGCCCTTAAAACTACAATATTACAAATTAGCATAAATTTTTGCAAAATTCTTTCTACATGTGTTTAGATTATAAATGCGCTGAAGGAAGAGAACAATGTTATCAACACAAAACTTCGGAGAGTTGAAGGGGACAATGTTTTAAAGGTAAGGGTGTACCAAAAGTATGCATCATCATTCATTATAATTTATAGACAATGCAAACCTATAATCCCTTGCCTTGCTCCAGTCCACAAAAGGGCTAGTACTCAAGATGTCAGCTGTTAAATCTCTTTTTGGTGGCAAATTTAATAGTAAAATAAGTTGTTAGAACTAACCAAGTGGACTATTTTTACTAAAAATTCAAACTCCAAGTTTACAATCTTGAATCACAAAGATTTAAGTGGAATAGTGGGTTTCACAGTTCTGTTGATTTTCTACTTCTTTTCTGTTTTTTCTTATCAGGAACGAAAACTTGAAGACCTATTAAATCAACGAAAGCAGGTATGCACCAGAAGCCCAATAATACTAACAATGAAAAATATTGCAGGCGACAAGAGGAGTCCGCAATCCTTATGTCCAGGTTGTTGTTACGCATGCGTCACATTATGTAGCCAGCATTTGTTTGGACTTCTACTAAGAATGAATGGGATGTACAGAACGCAATTTGGTCACACACATCTCGACCTTCTGCCCCTCGTAATCTGATCATGCATGGTTTGGACCATCTGTCACGTGAAACTTAGGCAAAGCACAGCATTGGAGCAAAGTGTTTGGACCTTCGATCATTGTCGCCTGCACTCCCTAACCTTTGGTTATCACTAGTAATAATAATTTAAATGATATTAATAGCTAATGATGGCCTAGGTCCATGGCTTGGTCCCAGCTCCCCAGGACAAAGGAAATCAGGTTTATGAGTTTATGAGAATGAATCCTAATCCTAATCATGGTCATAATAAGTAGCCATTAGATTCATCAGAAAAATATACATAAAATGACAAATTCAGGTATACTTGAATTAATTTTAATTTATTAAAAAGCTATCTGCTTCAAGGGTTCAGTATTTGTATTAGGTCTTAGACGGGATCTTTTCTAAGGTGTGCCAATGAATCTTTGCACCTTAGAAGCAGACTATGTAATGGATAGTCACTATGTTTACAAATGTAATTTTGTAAAAGAAGTGAAGACCACTTTTTTCCAAAAGCTCATAGATGTTATAACTAGCTGATGTACATTTGGTGTTCAGCACCTCTTGTTACAAGTTGCCCCTCTTGTTAATCTGTCCTATTTGATTTCACCATACCCTCTTAGCCTCCTCCAATATACACAAGTGATACCTGTATGGAAAGGAAAAGTGCAATTCCTTGATAATTCATTCATTTTTCCCCTAACTTACAAGCAACTTCCAGCAAACTCTTAACTGCAAGGGTTGTTGTGATTGGATGTATTTATTCACAGATTTAACTATTTTCTAAAAATTGCATAAAGATTTGTTCTATCATGGATAATTTTCCCCCATATTTTTCATGTTATAATCTTACTTTGAGAGTACTTTATATAACCGATTGATTTTTTACATTGTAATGGGCTCTGTCACAGTATTTATAGTCTTATTTTTTCAATGTACAGGATTTCTAAATATAAAGTTAAAGGAAACTTCAAAATATTAATAATTTTCTTAAAACAGAAAAAACAATAAAGAAGTATAGTAAACCATAAAAGATTAAGGATCTTGTTTCAAGAAAGAGATTAACCCATTCGCCCCTGAACCGCCCGTAACCGCCCGTGCGGATCCAGGTCCTTTCTACCCTTTGTGACGTCATCAGTTTTAACGGTCAAGGACAACTTTCTTTGCTAACTTGTGCAGAGTGAAGAGATCTTTCAAACCATACCAGAATGAGCACAATTCAGTCAAGGACACCGGAGAAAGAAGCAAAAAACCACGTGACAAGGACCTGAAAATCTCCATGAAAATCTTGTTCCATTACCCACCTACCTTTCCTTTCACCTAATCCTAAGATCCTAGAAGCTTTCCTAAAACCTCTTCCCACCAAAATGAAGCCTACTAAATGCCCAGCAAGAGAAAAAAAAAATGAGGCAAGAAAAGCGAAAAAAGAAGGGAGGAGAGAAAGCGAAAAGTAAAAGTCAAGACTGCTGTGTCACTTTTAAACCCAAAAACTATGTCGAAATTTTGCTTTCTGCGCATGCCCGAACTTCGCAAGCTGATATTTTGCATCTGGATCAGAAGGCCGCCAAGTGTACGACCTGTAAACTGGTTTGTGGTAAGTTTTAGCTCTTTATAGCACGACAGTGACCAGAAAACCACTCGACTAGCTTCAAAACGCGTTTTTCGGCAAAATCTCCAGGAGCGAATGGGTTAAGTGGATTACATAAACCTTAAACAACACTAAATTTTTCAAGATGCAGAAACAGTGACATAATTCATGACTATAAGAACCTGAAGAAAAAGTTAAGAATGTAAAATAATGTTTTTTTCTGTTTGGCGACAAGCTAAGCTTTCCATAAAGCTTTACTTTTTAATTTCAAGGTAAATTGATGTAATATCCATCTTGTGTCATTGCAACACAGTAATAAAAATAGTAACCCAATTTTTTTACTGGTGTGTTGGCTGGAATGTTTCTTTCTTTTCCTTTTCCCTTGTATCTTTATTGTATTTCGTATTCAGCTTTATCTAGGAAATAGTTAAATTAGGCAGGGATAATTAACAATAATTCCTTGAGCCCGAATGGTCTCTGAGTCAATAGCCCATGAGGCCGAAGGCCAAATGGGCTATTGACTCAGAGGCCATGAGGGTGAGAGGAATAATTGTTTTAGTTAAATCCATTGTCACCATTGTTTTGGTTTCAAAGCCGGCGCTTTTCACTACTAGTGGGCTATAACATATAGCCTAGTAGTAGCTCAACCAACCAGAGCGCAGCATTGATAATAGACCACTTGCTGGGTTTTACTAATTATTGATAGCAATAAATACATATTTTTTTCTTTATTGGAATTTGTGCTCATCAAGTGTGAACTAAACGTATTTTTCTTTTCAATGGGGCATCTCCTCTGCAGCCAGAGGACATGAGAAGGACGCTAACAGACAAGAAAGGAGACACCAGTGCTGTAAGTACTGGACAGTCAACTTAGTATAATTATAAACCTATTTATTGATTTATTTATTTAATACAATTTTATTATTTTATTTTGCCAAGTAAGAAAATGAGCCACTGTGTCAAATTTGTAGTTTGCTTTTACATTATAAAGTTATATAGAAACTCTAGGCTAGATTTTGAATTGAAGTGGCTTTCAACAGTTCTTCTGCAATTTGAATTCCCCAAAAAATTTCACGTGGCTGAACAGAGTACAGTAGCCATATAGCAACTCCACTAGCCTCAGGCTATCAAACACTACTTTCTTTGCCCACTGATAACTGCTTTCAAATTAACATTATTCTACATGTAGCTTATTGGTTAAAACCACCTTTAAATTGGTCCTAAAATGACTGATTAGTATATTCTTTGTTGTATTAGTATAGGTAATAGCATGATTTGTAGTGATATTTGGCATAAATACCACAAGTGATATTTCGAAATTGTTGTACATAATTGCACGAGCCATTAGGCGAGTGAAATTTGAGACAATTTTGAAATATCACGAGGGGTATTTATGCCAAATATCACGTACAAATCATTCTATTATTTGTTTATACTACTACCCACAAAAGGTTTGTAATTTTGCATTTAGGTATTTCAAATTAAGCTGAAATACCACTGCTCTAAGCCAATCAAATTGCAGAAATTTCTCATGTAGTAGTATAAAAGCAAAAATTAGAGTACCTTTAGTTGAGTGGATAAAATTACTTAACACTTTGTTTTGTCTGTTGTTACAAAAAAAACAAATATTATTCGTAATTGTTAAGCCTTTGATCTGTAAGCCCTAAGCCTTTATCAGTGAAGGCTTATACAGCGGTTTTTAACTAATGTCACAATACAGTAATTGTTTTGTAAATAATAGAAGTGAAAATTCAATGAATAAATTAATGGATTGAATCTTTTTCTTATGCAGATTGTTAATAGTCTGAAACAGAAACTCCATGCAGTGGAGCGAACTGTTAAGGACAAGGAAACTGAACTAAGGTAGAGGCACGCAAATCATCATCTTTATAAATATTTCCTAATAATAACTAGAGAACCTTTATTTGCCCTTAGGGGTAGTTATAGCACAATAAAAGCTGATGCATGGAAGCAAGCAAGAAGCTGAAAGAAAGAAAGTTGAAAAGAACGTAAGAATTCCTTTTGGAGGGAGGCAAAGTGGTTGACTGTTCACAAGCTTAGTGAAGAGTGAAACAGGGTGACTGCTTCTACTTGTTTTACAGTTAAAGATAAAATTCTGGGAGTTTGTTAAGTGGCCATCTAGTAGATCGAGGGCTGCTTAAGATGGTTCGACCTAGTTCTTCAGTCACAAAACCTCCTGTCCTTGAACACAAAATCTAAACGTTCGTCAAACAAAACAGAAACTCTACTTGCACAGCTGTAGGGTATAGATTGGGGTTTCCAAAAAAAGTCCGTTTTTTGTTTCGAATTCAGTGTACATCCATGGCAACACGTTGACGCCATTACTACTTTTGCATTTCCTCAATTTGTGAGGAGTCTGGACTGAAACTGTTCATAGGAATTATTGTAGTTCATACATGTATAACTGGTGTTTACTTGAAAGACCGTTTGAAACACTGAAACGAGTCACAAACAATGCTTTTCGCCAAATGTTTAAATGTGTAGTATCGGTAAGATCTGAACAGCTTCAAACCAAATGACTCTGAGAGCAAAAAGAGGAATTAACATGCCGAAGTTACCCTCAATGGTTATCTTAATCAACAGTAAATTGAAGAAGGACATGAAAATGACGAACATTGAAGAGCTACAAATACAGAGTGAGACTTACTATCAAGAGGTAATGTTCAGTGTGATGTATTCAGTTCCAATAAAACATCAGTTGCAGCGAAGTTCTCTGTTGTGAATCAAATCAGGAAGTTTAACTGTTTTAAGCGAGAAAGCTGTAAACAAGTATACCAAGTCCACTTCTCACCCAATCTCAAGTTCAAGTTTTTGATAATAAAAAGAAGGCAAATCTGTGTATGATACCGGTAACAAGAATAAAGGAATTTGTCAGTAACCACAGCAAGGTTCTTTGGTTTCAAGAAATGGTCACATTTTCCCTCGAACCATATTTACGTCATTTCTAGTCTTCAAATTTTTAAGTTTTTAACCTTATATTGCCTCATGCTCATTATTTTAACAGTTGACACTGCTAATTTGCTTTCTGAACTCATTCTGTATAGTTTTCTTGAAACTCAGTCTACACTGAATTTGTTCCTTTCTCACCTTTTGTTTGCCTTGCAGGTTCAAAGATTACAACTAGCTCTTTTGGAAATGCAGCAAGCACAAGTTCATGACCCTCCTGGAAGTTGGAGGTATACGTATACACACACTCATTAATATACATTTCAGTGTTAATTTATTCAGCTTTGTCAGACTTTGCAGGGACACCAACAACAGCTTGAGCCAATTTCCGCGACCCCCGGCTTCTTTCTTAGGAAACACAAAGAACATAAAGTAAAAGAACTTCCTCGCTGTTCAATTCCCCGCCCACTTATTGCCTAAACCCTGTAACTTGAAATCTACCCTGCGTGCAGAGGTTTCTCTAATGCATGGCTTTTAGTGTTTACGAAGTCGTTCACTTCGCTTGTCATGCAGTCGCGTAGTTGGTTTGTTTACGCCCCGAAGCCACTGACAAGCCCAGCAAACGACTTAAAAAATGCTAAAAGCCATGTCAGAAAGAAACCCCTGTTCGCAGGGTACCCCAAAAACAAAAGCTATGTCAAAGCGTTTTTGTTGCAATGGTCATCTCACGAGACTTATTGTACAGACTTCAATTGTTGCTTCTGAACCGTGCATTGATATTTGAGCCGCGCATTGATATTTTCAGCTCTCCAAGGAGTAGTCCCTCATCAAGAAGATCGAAAGAAAAGCCTTCAACCTTAACTCTTCAGCGACTATCAGGTGTGAAAAATGATATTGTTTAAATTTCACCAATTTTACATACAGCTATTTCGAGAAAGGTTGTCAGAAAAAATGTGCACGCGACAATCTTGAAACTGAGGTATTATGGGATAGGATCAAAGCACTGTTCCTGAACTCTAGCTGTCGAACATACTTTTGTTTCTTTCTCTAGCACTCGCAAACATACCTACGCGGTTGCTCGTGCCATTCTTTCAAATTCTTGAACTCAAAATTCCCTCAATACCTTTCGGAATTGTCGCGCGCACTTTGTCCGACAACCTCTCTCGAAATAGCTGTGTAATTTTGAAAACCAACCATGTTGCGCACATTTGTGACGCATAGTGAATGTCGCCTAGCCCGTTGTAGGCGTCCCCTCGCTATTTTTCCTGCTCACATCTTTTCGCACCGCCCCCACAATCTGGACGCATGGAACAGGTTAAATAGGGAGTTTAAGCAGTGACGTTTTTGATCGACTCACGTCAACCGGAAGTGAGCCTTTTTCTTTTATAAATATACCTTGACGCTACCAAATTTGTATTTCTTAGATTGTTCACTCTTAAAGAGACGATTTGTCCAAGAATTTGTTCCAAATCACGGTTTAAGAGTGCAAAAACTCCACTTCTGGTTGAGCTGCATCGCTCAAAAACTACGTCAGTTGCTTAAACTCCCTGATGTCGCCTTAAAACTCTAACAGACTGTTCAACAGACTGCGAGTCTAACCAGCCTTGACTAGTACTCTTGTTAGTAGCTGATAGACTGTCCATGGGCTCCTGGACAGTGTAGTCACTGTTGCAGAGTCTGAAACAGAAGCCCCACTCCTAAACTACACTTGTAAAATTTTTTAAAATAGAGTTTTTACCGAAAAACATTGCTCCTTCATTATTAAGACTGGATGCCAATTTGTACTTTCATTTGTAAAATTACTTGAGTCAACATGTCCCATTACAGACTAGGAGTAATGTCTTGATTTTCTTTAAGACTGAAGTAGAATGAGCAGCGAAAAGCGCTTCCCGTGTTGAGTTCAAAGGGAACACTGATCAGTAACGTTTCGGCACCGATCGACATCGTCTCCTCGTGACTGAAACCTTGCTGAGTAGCCGTCAAGGGTCGCCAGGTTCAAGGCTCTTATATCATGACAATCTTCCCTGTTAGCAGAAGTCCCTTTTCCCTGATTTCCAAGTAAGAGGAGGCCTCAGAGCAATGACAACACTGACAAGTTGCTAGAAGTTTCGTATGTTCGAATAAAAAGACACCTTTGCCGTACTCATGAGCACGTGAATTCTGAATGTGATGTGTGCTTTGTTTTTGTTCATTCTTTAGAGGAAAATGACCACTTGAAAGCGGAAAATCGCAGTCTCAAGAAAGATTTGCTGGCAGCAATAGAAAATTCGTCTACTGGAGAAAAGAAAGTGGCTTTGAAAAGTCAGTAGAGTCTTGCTAAACTTTCGTGTCGACTTTCGCTTAATATTTGTTTGAATTTTGGCACTTGTATGTTTCGCTGAAGCTTTTAAATTGATGCAAAATGTAATTGAGTACAGTATTTTGATCCCAAATACTAATATGCAAATTGTTGGTACTTGTGATTTCAGCCGAGTATGCAGATATGAACCGAGGGCAACTTCTGGCTAAAATTCACGAACTAGAGGAAGTAAGTTATGTGATTGTGTTTACCAATATAGACTGAACAAGCTATACTTTAATATAGGTTTTATCCTTATTTTTTTTATTTCAAATTTTGCAGACACTGTCGACCATTTTAATGTCGAATGTTAGACCAGGTGTCCAGTAGAGTGCTTGCACTTTAACACAAAAAATTGTCACTTTGTAAATGTACTGGCCGTTCTATTACTGGACTTTCTAAAAGTCCTTTATGTTTTTTCCTGCTTGAATATGCCATTTTAAAGGACTTTTCATACCTGTTTGGCGCGAAATTCACCGGTCGAAAATTCTACCAATGACATCGTGACAATTGACCAATAGGACACTGAGTGATATTTCATGCCCCTCTCGACACAGCATCTGTCAATCCTTTTTTCTCGCGTGAATTTATAATATGATTCAAATCCATTCAGGCGAAACAAGTCGACCTCGAGACTTCGTCGCGCTCGCTCAGTCGCTACGCCACCTCATGCATTGAAGCTCGCTTCGCTCACTTTTAAGAACCTATGAGAGGTCGACTTGTAGCAAGCCTATTCTATTACCTACTTTAGGGGAGGTTATTTTTACTGTTGTTATTTGCAGACATTGTAGATTAGTTCTATATTAACGGATGCGTAAATAACAAATGCATACGTTTAACGAAGACAGATATTAGGGCCATTTATACGAGGAAAAATAAGACGCGTCTTACATAAGACGCGTCTTAAATAAGACGCGAACTGTACCATTTATACGAGCATGTGGTATCTAATAAGACGCGTCTTAGCTAAGCCGCGTCTTATTTTAGACGAAATGTGCCGTTTATACGGAAAGTTCGCATCTTATTTAAGACGCGTCTTATGTAAGGCGCGTCTTATTTTTCCTCGTATAAATGGCCCTATTGTGCCTTTCTTGTCATGGCTATACAAAGCACCCAGAAGAGCACTTGTCCTTTACACGAAATAGGGATACTTTGAACATGTCGTAGCTTTGTGAAATCTATCCGCCGATGACAGTTACGCTGCTCAGGAATCAAAAGGGCTGTGTGACAGCTGTCTCGCTCATTTTGTTAATCTTGCCAGTTACGCTTTCTTATGTGCTATCATGGAACTTAACGTTAACTAAGAAATTACCAGCTTAATGGCGTAATAATAGCGTTTTTCCTCGTCTCTTTCTTTCTTTTTATGTGTGCATTTGTGCTACAGTATATTTCTGACCTGTTAATTATTCCTATTTAAAGCTGATGTCTAGTAGCAAAAATAAGCTTTGAAAAACTGCTTAGCTCACAATTTCGATCCGACCCGTTTCAATGTTCTTCAAGTTTGTCTATCTGTGCCTTCTCTATTCTATCTGCGGTGTTTTTTATATCTTGTTTTAATGTCTTGAGCTGTTATTGTTACGTTTCACTCAATTTGGTGGCACTTCCTACTACTTGAATTTTGATAAAATTCGTGACACAGCTCCTTCAAGGTACCGGAAAACGGGCAACAAAAAACGTGTAACTTGTTTTGCAGCATTGCTGCAAAGCGAGTTGAATAACGATGTTGCGCGTTTCACCACCCACGGTTCAAACCTGTTAACAACCTGATTTGTTGCAGGACAGGTTTGATGTGGGTTGTAAAACGCGCAACATCGCTATTCAACTCGTTTTGCAGCAATATTGCAAAACAAGTGACACGTTTTTTGTTGCCCGTTTTTCCGTACCTTTACCGATTAGAATCGTTCTTATATTGTTCTTCACTCAAGTAAAGCATAATTTAATCCTACTTCATCGAAGGATTTAGATTCAAATTAGCGGGGTAACTTTACAGGGTAAATAAGGCCTTATTTTGGTCTAGATTCATGAGATTTGTTCATTGCTGGTTGCAGAAACTGCAGGACTCCGGCGGGAAGAAAATTCTGCCTCGCAAGGGATCCCTACCCGAGGAAAAACAAACTGACTTGGAAGTGAGAAGAAAAAGTATTTCAAAATCTACTGAAGGTATAATTTAATTTTATAAAAAAAAAAATGCATTTTCAGAAGAGAGAAGCATCAGTGATTTGTTAAATTTGCCTTCGTGAATGATGTTTTCTTTTTTCTTTTGACAGTTAAATCGTTATAGAGAGTGACCAAACTTTATCTTACCTTATTCGTATTTTATGTTGGTAGTTCCAGGAAGGATCGAACTGAAGGGAACCACATCTCAGAAACTCGCGCAGCTTCAAGAAAGAGAAATAGAACTTCTAGAAGAAAGAGAGAAACAGTGCAAAGTGATTGAGCAACTGAAAGAAGATCGCGCACATTACAGATCAGTCGCAGATGACCTCAGGTAAAATAAAGATTGCCATACACCTTATCCAGAAATGGTACTTTTCTTTTATGTTTATGTTGAGTAACCCTCTTGGCTTCGATTGTATGTTCGGAATTCAAGAGAACTTCTTCCTTGAAACGAGGCAATGAAGCCAATTACCATGAAGACAAAAGGATACCTAAATTGGCTACCACTTTGAAATGAGGTGTTTTTGTCTTGACTGATCTAGTCAAGTAAAATATTATGCAGTTTTGGTAAACTTGAGGTTTTTCAACACTGTGAACTCAAACGGTTTTGTTTAACCGAATTTAAGCCGTTTGTTGGGGAGTAAAATGCAGCACCTTTGATTGATTTTGATTTGGCTATCTAAGTAAAAGGCACAAGGGGCCCCGATGTGAGGTAAAGTAGTTCTTAAAAAGGCTGTTTTGGTCCAGATTGTGCTGAAGTGGTTACACAAGAGGCTGAATAGGCCATTTTCGAGTTCCAAAAATTCTTACTTTCAAAACGAGGCTAATGAATGTTAGTAAAATCCAACTAGTGGCCTATTATCAATGCTGCGTTCTGATTGGTTGAGCTACTACTAGGGTATATGTTATAGTCCACTAGTAGCGAAAAGCGCCGGCTTTTTGGCGGCAAAAAAGATCAAAGTCTAGCTTTAACTAGCTAAAGTTGTTTTGTCTCGATATTTTTGACCAACTAGTTGAATTTTATGTTACTAGAACAGTTATTCCTCTCGCCCTCATGGGCTCTGAGTCAATAGCCCATGAGGCTGATATTTGCATGAGAATAAACAATCATTTCCATATCAATGGCTTCGCACTTAGCCTCGCTTTGAAACAGAGACTTGAGGCCACTCAGAAATGGTCTATTGGACTGATGGGGGTGAATTTAGTTTTTTAATTTGTCCACCGTGGTTATCTAGGGACAAGGAGATAGCTAACTGGAGTGGATTCCAAGGAAATTTTGTTTTATTACAGGCTACACATTCTCCAAAATACAGACATGCATGTGAATGGAATTTATTCGTTGTTTGAAATCATGGAACTTCCAACAAGTTTACATTTGAATTTAACTAAAGTTGGTGATCGGCGATGGTAAACAGTTTAATGACAGACTATTTCTGTAAAAGTAGTAGCTTTCCGCGACTCTGTTGATTCGTTTGTAGAGACGGGCCTATACTTGTTTATAAGGATTGTTAATCTAATGTGCTAACTACAATAAACGATTAGGTTGCAATTGAAATCTACTCAAGATGAGCTAGACATATTAAAAGGCGAGAAGGCTGCTGTAGGAGAAAGAAGAAGATCTTCCGCTTGTTTATCCAGGTGAGGTCTATTAACACTGCTAGCGAGCTTATGAAACCTTTGTAGTATCATGTGGGACGTTGCTAACAATTCTGCACCTGAAAATATCAAGAGAGCCTTTACTAGGATTTCTGAGGCGCATTCATATCCTACCCGATCTTCTCTCAATGATGATTTCTATACCGAACACTCAAGGCTTGAAAAAAATCTGGAATTCTTTACCCTCAGATAAGAGAAACTTACCAAAATCTACCTTTCGGAAAAAGACAAGGAATAAGCTCTTTGAAATTTTATCTAAATCTGATGACTATCTTGAAATCACTGAAATCATGCATCAACTTAAATTTAACTAGCTCAGGAACACAACTAAATTTATATTCTCTGTGTAAATCATATTGCAATTAAATTAGCTTAATACATACTATAGTTTTTATTTTGCGACAGCTGGTACTGTTGGTGAAATAGTTATTTTTTTCTTTTCTTTCTTTAAATTTGTGTGTCTCTTCCCCCGCCTCGATTAGGCTCTCCCATACGCGGGTGGAAGCTATCGTGTAATTGTAAATTGAAAGTGAATGAATAAAGTTGAAGTTGAAGTTGAAACCTCGTCAGATTTTTTAATGTCCAAAGAGATTTCTTCCACTCGACTTGTACGAAAACTCAATACAAACAGTTTTTCGTTGAAATTGTTAGTACACGAGTTTTACGCATTTGTGGATGAATTTCGTGAAGTTAAGTTTATTGCATTGCAAAAAAATGTTTGAAAGTGACCTTTTAATACAGCAAGGCAGCAGTATTTTTGCGTTATTGGGCACTAAATGCGAGAACTCGTCAAACAGAAACGTCTGAAGGTGTAAACAGAATTAGACTGCGGAGAAGGAGGGAGAGAAACTTGTTCTTTTACAGCCCAATAATCTTTGTATTGGTTTTGTATGTTTAGCCCAAGGAAGCTATCCCTTAAGGATACCCCTCCGCCAGACAACAACGGTGATGACTTGGATCGAATGTTGAAGGAGTTTCAACAACAGCGAGCTGCTAAGACGCTACAAAGACAGTGGCGCGGTTACCAAGGGAAGAAGCAACAGCAGGCAATACAAGAGGAAGAACTGAAGAGAAACGGCGCTGCCGTGACGCTTCAGAAAACCTGGCGCAGACACAGAGATAGGGTAAGTGCTAGAACAAAAGATGTTTCCCTGTCCTTTATTCTTGCTAGACCTCTTCAGTGTAGATGAAGCTTTCAAATTACAATTGAACCTCTTCTTTTGGATGGTTGCCTCGTTACCTCAAATTCCAAACTTCATACAATCCACACCTCTTTGACAGACACATATTTTTGCTATAGACTCTTAGGTTTGTTCCTTTCGTGTCCTCGTTAAGAAGGTTTTTACTATAACTGAGTGATTTCTCGCGTGCCCATGAGTTTTAGTCTTTTGGAGTTTAGAGCATGGAGGTATTGTAATGATGCTGCTGTTTGTTTTTCAAAAATTCGCAGTGGAACCACTCGCCTGCGGCTCGTGTTTCCACTCGAATTTCGAATTTTTTGAGGTGTTTTCCACAGTCGAAGAGGTTAAACAAAAGAAAAATGTTGTTTACAGTATTTGTTTATTACATGTATCCTCATTTTCAAAGCGAATCCTGGATTTCTTTCCTTTCCTTTGAAAATGACTTTTCATTTACACCAAAATAAACTAGTCAGCATTTGATATGAATTGTTGCACGCTAGCCCTTGCTGTGAGCCTCAGCGCAACTTATCCCAGGGTATCAAGTGTCTCTTACCCTTGCACTTCAAGATATTTCGGGCTGGTCCAACACATCTTCAGCCAAAGGCCGAAGTGACAAGTGGCAGGGGATTTTCACGGCAAACGCTTGGAGGGCTTTAGATGATCACGTGATTCCAAGACCTCTAGGGTGCCCCTTATCGTTTGAAGTTGTTCACGCAACTTCCCCTTTTTACTGCCCTATAGATCGGAACGTCTACTTAGTTAGAAAATGTTTAGAAACGGTTATATAATAAGCATTAATTTTGGGCAACATGAATTTCTTTCACCTAAAAATATTCCACAGTTATTTTTTTTTTTTACAAACTTGCCCCGAAAAAAATATAGACATTTATTGAACTTGAATTTTCATTGCAGACCAAGCAACAAGAAGAAGAAGCCAAGGAAGAGGTAATGTTTAAATTCATGCCATCGTTTCAGGGGTCTATGTGCAGGTTCTAGTAGGGTAAGGACAGGATTTTGTGGTGGGAGATTTGGGAGTGCTACCGTCACGTTAAGCCATCATCAACGCCCTTCTACCGGTCCCCAAAGTACATAGCCTGCGAAAACATCCGTTTCTCCTCGCTCTTCGCCGCTGGGGACGTTTCGCGAGGAGGAACGACGTTCCTCCGCGCGAAACGTCCCCAGTGGCGAAGAGCGAGGAGAAACGAATGATTTCGCAGGCTACAAAGTACAAGACTTCTCTATGATCTTCCCAACCATAGCGAATCTTGAGACCTGTAAGGTTGCTTGTGTAAAACAATTTTCTCTTCTAACTGGAATCATGTTAACGAGTAGATAACCTAAAGGTAAACTGAGATGCACTGGTGTTATTATGAAAGCCTCACCGGGATCAGGTAAACATACGCAAAAAACATAGACACGACACTGATAGAATCTAAATAGAGCGGGGTTGTAGCCGTTGACAGCTGTTTGGTAAATTTTGAGGTTCATCAGAACGGCGTAACAAAAAGGAAAGCTCTGCTGAAGAAGTACCTGCACACGCTGTTTAAAGCCCTAACACTGGACTGTCACACCTGCCGAATCACGCCATGTATGTTCCGTTTTTACACCATGAAAACCCCGAGAAAACACTTTTAAAATGTAAAGTTCTTTGTATTCTATCATTTTGCCATTCATTTGTAGGCGATTAAAGAGATCCAGGCCGCCTTGCGAGGTCAGGCCGTTCGTAGCAAGTACATTGAGGAAATTAACAAGGATTTCACAGACCGCGATGACGCTATTGTCACTATCCAATCAGCAATGAGGGCGCACTCTGCGAGAATGAAGCATCTGGGAGAGGAACCTGGGCATGAGCTGGAGGCACGTGAAACGAGAACAAGAGGAAGGTATAGTAGTTAAAATGGCCACAAAATTGCTTCGGATTATGTTTTAGAGAAGTCACTTTTTCCTGGCAGTATTTGTGGTAAGATGTAAGCCTGCGTCTGTTTTTGCTGGGTTCTGGAAACCCAGTAAAGACACTGGCGTACCTGATTAGGAGCATGTCATCCCACCAGGGCAAAAAGGCGACCAAGTTTTCCTGCCGCTTGTGCTAAAAAGGAACTGATATTAGTCTTTGCGAACTTCTCTTTTTTTCTTTTCAGTTCCAGTCACCTGTCGCTTGGTTCGGAACCTGACTCTGATGATGGCCTGGTAACTAGCTCGTCAAGTAGTAGGAGACACCCAGGACCTGCTCTAACAAACGCAAGGAGACACAGTTTGTCAGGTTCGAACGTGCTGTATAGACCATATTATTAAAATATTTTTACCCGGGTCGCGCACTGCAAAAATGTTTTATCGTGATGCTTACTTAGTTACTTGATTGGAAGCTTTTAGTTGTATTAGCAGATGTAAAGGAAATCATTTCGTTCTAAACTGCTTACAACTTTTATTTGTGTGTTTGCATGCAAGATAGCGGTGTTTGTGGTAAAGGTGTAAAATGAATAATGTTAGTTTAAGTCGTGCCGCACGCGAGAATGAGTTAGGTGTGAAGGTAGAGCAAGGTTGCTGTAGTTTCTTGCACAGTCTTTGTTATGCTTTGAAACATAGGCATGCTTTTCTCTTCTCATTCTTAGTGAAAGTTTCACTTTACCAAAAACCTATTTGTTACGTTGACAATCACATGCATATTGACATTCGTGCCTATACCAAAATTGTCAGTCAATAACCGGTATTTTGTTATATTATAATGTAAAAGATCCACAGTCGTCAACCAAACCCGTGGGAAAAACACTTGAACCTGATAGAGCTGTACATGTTGAGGAATTTGCACTCAAAGACGCTGCACGAGATAAAAGACTTGCACCAGCACCACTTGCACGTGATCAGGCACCTCTTTCTACTCCTAATCAGAAACATAACGCACGTGACGAGGCACGTGATTCTTCACCACGTGCGCGCCACGAGACAACCGCTGTTTCTCTTAGTAAAAAAGTTCCACGTGATCAAGTTGCTGATGTATCAGCACTCTCGCACGATGAAGTCCTTCCAGGTAATGAGGCACATGCAGTAGATAAAAAACTTGCAGGTGGTCTTGAACGTGATTCGTCCACACTTGCACGTGATCAGTCAGAATCTGATTCAGATGATGACGCAGTAGTAATTGGACGATCAGCTAGAACAGGCAACCGAGAAAAAGAAAAGGCTTATTTGAACTTGGATGCCTCTGTTGAAAGCAATCAAAGAACTTTAGCTGTTAATAAAAAGGATGTGATTGCAGAGAAGACGAGAGCATACCGCGGAAAGAAACACGCCGCTGAAGAGACAACGAAGAGTGAAACTGGAGATAGCAACGAAAAAAACAGTAAAACAGAGGGTATGTTTAATCAGTGGAAGATTGCAGCATGAAGACCAATCACCGCCAACATTTAACACTGATCAGTAACCAGCTTATGGAAAGCGAATCAGTCTAACAAACTTCCCTCTTAATATTCTTCAGCATATGAACTTGGCAGAGTTCTTTCTTCTAACGAGAAACAAATACTAACAATTGTGCACATCTTCTTTCTTTGCTTTTTCAAACAAAAATCTTTATTAGTTGGGCATGATTATTAAAGCAGAAACCTCTTTCTCATCTTTCTTTGTTTTTATCTTTTTCCGTATTCCATTTCATTCTAGTATCTTGGTAACTTAGTTTAAATTCATGTTATGTTGTGTGTAATACATTGTAAGGAACAATAAGTTTGGCGTGGGAGCTCTAGTTTTTACACCAAGTTCGTTTACACTAGATAAGGACTTGTTACGGGTACCCCCTGCCGGCCCTTCCAATTTTGGCTACAGAATAATTTTTACTTTTTTGGGGGGGGGGGGGGGGGGTGCGCTGGAAAATCACGTTTTTGGGGGGAGGGTCGTAACCCGTCCTCAGCCACTATAGTACTCAAACGTTTGTTGTAGTGCAAACTGGTCTTTTCAGTGTTTCACCTTTTTTTCTTCCCCCAGGGTCTAGGCGTGTTATCTCAGCTCCAAGGTTTTCAAACATTTCTGAACATAGTGAGGATGAAGACTCCAGACTGAATGAAAGCCAATATGGTAGGACGCGAAACGAGTCAGCGCACAATGTAACTGAACAACAACGGAAGAAAAAAGGCTTCGAGATAGTTGATAGTGATGATGATGATGACGATGCGGTTGTTACAGGGCCGAGACGATCACTGGATACAGGCCTGAACCAACAACGGCCTTCTCTCTCACGATCAAACCGAGATATCACCCTGTCGGGTCCGAGCAAGGAAAACGGGCCTGGGTTATCCCGATCATCCCGAGGGATAAGCCCACCTCTTACGAGCGAGGACAACTTTAAAACTGTCGAAAGCAGGCCTGGGTTGTCCCGATCATCCCGAGGGATACGCCCACCTCCTACGAATGAAGACAGCGTCAGAACTGCCGAAAGCAGGCCCGGGTTGACCCGATCATCCCGAGAGATCAGCCGTCCTGCTTCGAGTGACGACAGGACAAGAACATTCGAAAGTAGGCCTGGTCTTTCGCGAGCGTCAGGTCACTTGTCAGTTAATAGAGATTTCGAAGATTCTGAAAAAGAACAAGAGGAAAACCCTTCCAGACAAGGACTTTCCTCATCAAAGAGGCCATTAAGTGGAAAAAGACTCAGTTTAACTCGGAGTGGGAGCCGTGACAAGGACAAGGACAGCCCAAGAGCTTCAGCTTCAGGACGGTCTAGGATGATTACGGGCTCAGAAGAAGATAGCGGTGAAGATGACGTAATCATGACTGGAAAAAAGACCAAAAATGTTGGTGGTGATGGGAAGAAAGGCGGCCGTCCCAGTCTCACTCGGAGATCACCTCCCAGTGCGTGTAAGGACATTTCTTTTGATTCATAAGATAACTTAAATAGACCCACGCAGGAATTGACTGCAGTGAAGTTTTTACATTGAAAATTGTATTATTTACAGAAATGGCAAATTTTCATTTTCCAGGAGTTACATGGAGCTCCTTTTAGGGAGTTGAAAAATTCACTTCCATCGGAGGTTCTTTAACCGCCCAAAGTACTACTCTTTACTCTTAATCTCTTAACTTGACGTTAAGATTAACCATTTTTCAAATTTTAGCAATCAGACCAGTTCGAGGAGTAGCCACAGGCTTAAGCTTCTTGAGCCTCACTGTAAGAAAGATTTGTTCAAGTTTTCTTTTTTCCTAAGGACTGCTTGAGACAGGAATCAGCTCCTCCCTGATATGTCTCACATTACTTCTCTTGCCGAATCTAAGAATTGCCTTAGTTCAGTAGCTAAATAAGAATTTCTAAATTTGTATAGTTAATATTTATTCTATTTTCTACATATTGTTGCATGTAATTTTTACTTTTATATTTTGTAAGTGGTTGGTGTGTTGACTTGCGTTACTGGCTTTTGCTTCCCTACCGTAAATGATCGATTAAGCGCAACGGTGCTTATTTCATTTTCCCTGTTAAAGGTGCGGTGCTTATTCGAGAGCGATTTTATTTCAACTACGGGTGAAACACTGAGGGTAATATAGAGAGAACTCAGAGTTGTGCAAGAAAAAGGACAAATATGTACACCTCGAACCGTTATATGGTCTTATATGAACCCGGTTTGAAGAGTTTCACTGCATTAAAACTTTAGAACTCGCGAGTTGGTCGTGGTCTTATTTCTCAAGCAATATGGTTTTGATATCTCTTTATGTCAAGCACCGTAATAAAGTTGGGGCGTGTCTTTGTAAATACCCATATCAGCGCCGCGGCGCTTGTTAAATTATTTTCGGTAAATGTGCGGCGCTTAATCTATCATTTACGGTAATTGAGATGATGATGATGATGATGATGAATCTGTTTAAACTAAAATGTACCGAGGAAAAAGGAGTTAACTGAGATCTACACTTTTACCCTTCTACAATAGTTTGAAATACCCGTTTGAAAATTACGGTGTGAACTTTACAGCACATAAGGACGCGGGCTACCTACACATGGGACCGGACGAATGTTCAAAGTTCTCAGCCGCTCGAAAATTCGTTCGTTTTGGTGATAATTTAATAGCCTTAGCCCTCAAGGGGAAGCTACACTGAAGTTGAATTTAGTGTAGAGCCCAATTGCTCGAAAGAAGGTTAAGTTTAACCCAAGATTAAGCCAAATTTTAATCACGGTTTTCTTGTCTTCGACCATGTAACTCAAGCTTACAAAATACTGTTTAGCCTTCACTCTGAGATACAGTCATGATAACAGAAAATGTTATTCCAAGCAATGCATAGAAGGTAAATACAAAAAGTGGAGCAAAATTTTAATCCTAAGGTAGTGCTAATCGGGCTTTCATGAACAGGACCCAGAACTATAAAACTTAACGTTCTCTACAAAGAAGGTTATGATCCTAACTTTGGGCTAAGAAACGTTTTTCTGTTAATTGCAGCGTCGTCTCAGCGTGATTCTCTAGTTAACAGCCTGGACAACTTTTTCTCTTCGACTTCTTCAAATAAAGGATCCAGTAGTAAGAAGTCCCCCCGGAAAACGCAGGCTAAGGTTCGCGAAAGTGAAGATGACGATGACAATGATGATGATGATGACATAGTTGTTTCCTCGCTATCGAAACTGAAGTCCAGGAAAGGACAACAAACCAGAAAAGACTCTCGCGATTCAGGTTGGTGTATGAGCACTTCTGTTATGCAGGCTCTTAACTGATTCCTCACCCTTTTCCTTTCCTGGCAATCTCATGATTGCCGTGTATTTCATTTTACACCGCCGTGTGTTTACATCTTGTACCTATGTCCTGTCTACCTTAGTCTGCCTATACCTTAAGATAAACGGTTTCAGCCTACCGGTTTGAATATGGGGAACATAATTGTCTCGTCTGCGTACCAATTCGGAGCCGTATTTTCCCAAGTATTGGCATATGTAATGCCGTACCGATAGCTTAGCCGCTTCTCCAGGGTAAGAGGCAGTCTATTACTAATTTCGAATTTGACTACGAGCAAGAGAGGAGCTTTATCCAGGAGACGGCGTATCTTCCTTACGTTTTCTTTATTGCCTTTCAGAGCGAACGTAAGAAGACCCGATGGCGAATGCGCGTGCAAATCAAGAGCGTCCACGCTGTAAAAGATAAACTTTGTTTAATCACGGGCAAATCATCAGCTATTTAAAGATCTCAGACTGTAACTACACAACCATAACTACAACTATGAACAACACTATATTAAAAAGCTGTATTCCAGTCCGTGAATGTCCTGCCTTAAAGAGCTTTCCATACAGTGAATGATCATCTCGTTCCTCACCTGTATGATGTTTTATTATCCAAATGTTTTTTGTTTATTTGTGCTTTTCACTCTCTCTGGTAGTTGCTGACCTGTGGGCTACCTCAGATAAAGGAGGTGATTCCAGCAAGCGAAAATCTGTAAGTGTTTCTTACATTACTGTGCAACTCACAAAACCTTGAACACCAGAAATATTTATGGAACGTTATTGTGTTTGGAGAAATATGCAAATAAGGTGCGAGATAACTAAACCGCAAACAGCAACGGTAATTAGTTTGTGGTTTTGAGGTTTACTTGCGTATCCTGAACTTTATTGTGATTGTCCACTACACAATCAACATTCCTGAAATTTTTCAGGTGTTCACAGTTTTCTGAGTTTGACAGTTACTGAATTTTCATGCGTTAGGCTTCTGTTTGGAGCTCATCTCTAGTGTACGATATCAGGTTCTCCGACTACCTTGCGTGGAAAGCCGTTTCGTTACGTGAGGTTTCTTTTACGTCTCGCAGTGTTATTTAACAATTATTCCTCGAGCCCGAATGGGCTCTGAGTCAATAGCTATTGACTCAGAGGCCATGAGGGCGAGAGGAATAATTGTTTTAGTAAAATCCAACTAGCTGGTCAAAAATATCGAGACAGAACAACTTTAGCTGGTTAAAGCTAGACTTTAATCCTTTTTTTGCCGCCAAAAAGCCGGCGCTTTCGCTACTAGTGGGCTATAACAGCCTAGCAGTAGCTCAACCAATCGGAACGTAGCATTGATAATAGACCACTAGTTGGATTTTACTAATACCAGATATCTCAGCCAAACAGTCTCTCCTCAAGCTTTTGCGTGGTTAAGGAACTAAGGTAAACGTGCACTGCTTTTGGTTGGTCAGCAAACACACGAAGCGGCAAAGCGAATGAATCGCGAGCTCAATTGTTGTAAATTAGGGAATCTGATTCTTTTAGTTAGTAGTGAGTGCAACAAATCATAGATACAGTGGAGATGATTTTCTGAATCGTATTAAAATCACTATAGATTTTCTCTTTAACGGTAGTGGCTAATTTTACCTTGCGAACGAGTACACTCGCACGCTTAACGTTTTGCCTCGTTCTGTTTTACAGAGTATCAAGTCCTCCAAGAGAGAAACATGGAGTACTGACTTTGAGTTTGAGAAGCCGCCCCGTCGACCAGAGTCTCAACTTGATGAACTGTTTTGACCATATCCATATCTCGGCCTTGTCATAAAAAACACTCGCGCTCCATGGCCTAAAAATCGAATGTATATGTCAGAAAGAAGAAGAAAGTTTGGAAAAGACTCATAGAGATCAGTCTAATATAGAGGGTGCGAGGTGCTAAGTGGGAAAATTGTGAAATATACAAAACCAGGCCCGCCTGCGCTCGTTCAAACCTAGTATCTAATCTCCCGCAAATGGTCCGTAATTAAAACAGTTTTAAACCCCTGTCAAAAAATCACAGCATTTCTTTTGTTCACGAAATATTGAAGCTGTTGTCATAACTGTTGTTCTCGCGCAAGTGCAGTGTAACTTATTTTCTGATGACGTGATTATCATTCTCCTCCCCGTTTTTCTTTTGGTCACTTGGTCTCGTTACAAATAAAGCCGAGTGGCTCTGGGGATGAGAATGTGATTGTCTATCAGTGCTTGTTGACCGCGCTCGTGTTTTCGGCGCAAGTTGATTGGGTTTTAGTATAAAAAGTACAAAACCACAGAATAGCAAACAAACCGACAAATGAATTCACTCACTTGGGTAAAAAAAAAGGCCACGTCGCAAGTAAATTTGTGAAATTGTAAGTAAATAAACTATTCAAAACGTTTTCATAAGTTCCATATGGCTAAGCCAGAAAGACAGGTATACACAGTCAGAAGCATGCTTCTAACACAGTAGCATGAGTTATTCGAAAATTGTGAAAAAGTAGCATGAGTAACACAGTAGCATGAGTTATTCTAAAATTGTGAAAAAGTTTTAATTTGTAGCCTTTAAACTCATACATAATAAATGGTTGTTGTATATTAAGCTTAAAAGTAAGTAAATTCTTGGTGCCTTAGTTAAATTATCCGCACAATTCGATTTCGATTATTTTGTGTTCTCCTACGCTTAACGTCGAGTGAAAGAATACACTCCAAATTGCGGCGTCACATTCAAGTAGGCCATGTTTCAAATTAGGAAGTTGACAGATAAAATCTGCAACAAATGGTTCTTATGGATGAACTTGACATGAAACTGTTAATTTCTGTCTAGTTAAAATGAGCAGTGAACGACAAGTTAAGGGAGAACTAGGACCCCGTTTTAGGAATCCGGACATTGTTGAAACCGCGTAAATTTTTGCAAGAATCGGCCTTTCGTCCCCACGAAACCAGTGAATCGCTCACCGGAACCATATCTTATTGAAACCGCTCTCCAGAGCTTTGGTTAAGGGCCTCGTTCACACGAATCATGCGGTTTCAAAAACAGGGGCGTAGCTAGGGGGTAGTCCTGGGGTGCCCGTGACCCCCTCACCCCCCTCCCCTTTGTGAGATAATTGTTTTATGTCCCTGTAATTCAGGTTGCCTAAACGCGCGAAGCCGAAAAATCAGTATGCAATAAATCTTTTCCAGTTCTAGATTGTTGCTTACTCCATTTGCAGGACCGAACATCTGCAGTGGACCATGTTCTTGTTCGTAACTAAAGTAAAGTACTTTATGCTAAGCGGAACTTGATTAATCAATGTAGCTATTTTGTAGGCTTGTCCCTCCCCCTATGCTCACTGCCCATCCGAAAACAAAAATGTCACTATAGTAAAACAAGGCGTTGTTGTCGACATGCCAATCTGCTAAGTACGCTGGGTTTAAGGCAGTATGATTTCCCTTTGAAAAATCTTAGCTACACCCCTGCAAAAATGTCTAGATTCGTTAACAGGGCCTGGGTCATGTGGTACAATTGGCTATTACCGTTTTCTGTAAACTTGATTCTAAACCTCTCTAACATATATGTATGTTCACATTTTTAAGCCACACTTTTTTTAAGCGACACGTTAGGTTTTTGAATGAACCCCTCCTATAGAGCATTTACAACCTTCCGAAGAAAAAATTGGCTGACGCCATACAAGTGCCCCCGGTGATGCGTAATGAGAACGCTTTGAGAACTTACTGAGCCACGAATACCTGCCCGGTTACCCTGCTGAGCAAGTAAAAGACCGACCCGCCACGCTATCCTGCACCACCTCCATAAAACAGCTCACCGTATATGATGTGAAACGAAGGTTCTCGGCGCTTGTATAGCTACGGTGGGTGAGTACCCTGACATTCTCTCATTCACTCAGTCTTTTATTATTCTTCTTCTTATTATTATTATCATGTATGGCGATGTTCCCTATCAGTTTGGGCTCGTTAACTAAACTTTCACTTCTTAGCACGGCCGAATAAACCTTAGTGGCTTTGGACTGCTCTTGAATTTTCTCTTTTTTGACCACGATGAGCAGTAACGAACGTGAAGTTTAACGGAAACCATGCTTTATATACATAATATATATTCAACCCACTTCAAGTCATTTCCTCGAAATGCGGATACTGGCACTAAACAACACTTCTAGACCACTTACAGTCTCTGAATTGACTGAAACTGTATTAATATGCTATCCAGTAATTTTCATTGTAATCATCTCTAGAACCTTTATTTGAAAAGCGCAATTGGCCTTTTCTAAAGGTGACTGTTTAACACAGTTCAGGAGCTGCCTCATACAAAGATGTCTCTCTCTCTCTCGATGAAAATGTTCGCGCAAAGGAAGGTGGGAAGGAGAAAACTTTCTATATACATGGAAGTACGAACTAAAGTAACAGGAAAATGCTACCGGAAGCAGGGCTCGAGGGCTGTTCATTTCTAAGAGGTAATATTGATCATGACAATAGTAGTCGTAGAATAAATGCAGTCATCCACCTTCTGTTTAGTGTCTTTCTTGTACAATATTTACATTTCTTCTATCATACTTCAAATGACATTTGTCTCGACTGGAGTGGCTGTACATAGGAGATTAGTCAGGCAAACGTACAAACAGGGCCTTTCCGCTTTGGTAATGATCTTGCCGAGCAGTGGTTTCTCCAAGCCGGGCGCTACGATTGGGAGGTAGGAATTAATAAAATTATCACCAAAGGGAAAATGCTTAGATCTTTTATCCAATTCTCTCAAATAATTCCTCAGGGCAATGGAGAGTTTATATGTTGATAATGTACTTTAAAGGTTTAACGGACACTCCATGAGTTCCCCGGCCCGTAAGGCAAACACAAGACCTAGAGTTGGTCCTTGCCTTATTCTACGCCCATTGAAAAGTTGACACTCTGTAAGACGGACAGGTTTCGGATCACGAATTTAGGTTTCTGAGAAGATGCCCACCTACCCCTCCCCTAAGCCAACATTTTGCCCTAAGAGACAAGTCAGTGTTATAGTTAGCTTAGGTGAGGGGTAGGTGGGCAGCTTCCCAGAAACCTAAATTGATCCCAGGTTTTTTAAAAGGAATATTTTCCCAAGGAACTAAGCACGTGCGCACATTTAATTAACAAGACGAAGTCAAGGTTCCCAGGTCACCGCACGCTTAAGCGGGACTTCCGCCTTCGTGCACGCCGTAACGGCTCGCTAGCTCGCCTGACCATAAAAAAACTTCGTGTATTAACCATCTGATAACTTCTGATAATCTACCATAACAAAAACAGACTCCATAACATATCTGACGACGAGTCTGTAGTTTAACAAGAGTAAAATATTGAATAAATTAATCTCCAGTTCCCGGCGACGCTAACGGGTGTAACAAAAAAAGACACTTTTATCGATGTATATTTTTCGAGGTAACCTTTTGGGTGGGATGAAGAAAAAATATATATATTTCTACTGTATTAACAACCTATATTTAGGAATCTCCGTCGCTCTGTTTTTTTCTGTTTTTATTTTCTATAAATATTCCATAAACATTTTTCTTTTTCTTTTTATATTTAATACATAGTTTTTAGTTCAGTTTTAGTAACCATCTATCCTTTCTACCTTGTTGATACTTTCAATAACAAAAATCACGTACTGCTGCATATTAAGAATCGCCGGCGAACTTGTTTCAATATTTTAAGTGCAATAACCGGGCTTCCAGTAATTTATGATGTCATAGAAATTGATCGGATGACGAAACTCGTGTTGTTTATCGATGCCTTCGCGGGCGCATGCAATTTGTAATCGTGACTTCCGCCATGACGGCCGTGACGTGTTAATCCAAAGTATGATTGTCAGTATTTTCGTCAGTTGTTATTTTGCTTCGGTCGTCTCAAGAGACCCCAAATAAAGTCCACAAAAGAAGGATGTATTCCAATTAAACTCAGATAAGGCGAGGAATAAAAAGAAATTTGATTTTGAAGTTTCACAAATGTATTCGAAAAGTCTGGATTTATAAACGATATGCAATTTGTATCCTTGGCCTATTTTGCGGGGCAACTTTCAGTCACCCCATGGTTTTAGCATAGAGGGCTTTTTGAGGAGTCATCCAATCACATGATGCTAAATGCAGTTGATTGACATTTGAGCTGAATTAATGTGACGTCACAGAGACCATAACAAAAGGAAATCGCTTCATTTTCCGGGAGAGAAAATAGTACCGAGAGCATCGTTTCGTGGTCGAAGCATTATTCGTGGCGTGTTTCGTCGAAATTTTGGTAAGTATAGTCTACCATGGCAGTATATAGTGTTTAACTACGGTTAGTAACAAACATATGGCACGAAAGATGCAAAATTCACTTTGGGCGCTGCCAGAAAGGTGAACCATATTTGTTTGGCTTTTGTTGTCAGCAGTCTGTGATAGCAACCTTCTTACAAAAACGATCCGTCTAAAATGTGAAAAGATGTGATTTTCGGACATCCAAGACGTTCAAATGGCTGTAGAATTCTGCAATATAATGTTCAAAGGTGAATTATGTCGGCCCTCCCTAGACCACGCGTGACTAGCACGGCTTTTGAAGCTGCCAAGCGATTCGAGCTGGCGAACATAATTCTCCAAGATCTTTGTTTCATTTTCATTCTTTTACCTCCGTTTTGACCAAACACAAGATACATAAATTGTAAACCACATTTTTTTTGTTCTATATAAACTCGAAGAAGTAGGCTAAACTAGTGGAGGTAAAGAGCATTTCTTTCAAACCACAGGGTATCTTCCTCCAGTCGAGTCATGCCCGATGGACGGAACCTGCCTTATAAAACGCAATAAACGGGAACAATCAGTTCAAAGAAACGACCGAATAACTGCTTAAACTGCACTTTTCAGTTTCAATTTGTTATTTACTACCCCTTGAAATGTAAATTTAAGGGAGCAGACGTAAAATCATAAGCTTAGGTTGGGTGAATTTCGCCTACACCGATTTAGTTTCTCGTCTTTCTCTTTCGTAATGTGTGGTGAAGCCAGGACGTTCGTGTGTTTGTATAGGTTTTATTTCATTACTGTGTTGTTCGTTTGTAGTTTCGTCATAACTTAAAAGCTATGAAACGTTGTTTGAAGCGTTTTGTATGAAATCTTCTTGAGAAATATTGGTGGCTGGGAAACTAAACTCTAGAAATTGTGGCTTCGTAATTCGCGTCATATTCGACCCGTTAAGGGAGCACGAAATTATTAATGTTGGACAAACATGGCGACCATTTGAAGTCGGTCGGCGTAAAAACTGTCAATGTTATTTCTGCTAAGGTATTTTTTTAGTGGCCTAAAACTCTTGCTATGACTCTATTTAGGACGCTTGCTTTTGTTGCTTGAAAGCGATTTGAACGACATATCATTTCCACGAAAAATTTTCTAGCTCACTGGTCTCAGTGAACTTCGTGGTATTCTGTTTTAGGCGAAAAGTGAAATCATCAGAGTTTTAGCTTTTAGTTTGATCTTCCAATGAATGTTTAGTTTCGTTGTTGCTTTCCCCTCAATTACTTCCAAGTATTCTGTTTTGACGAGAAATTGTACAATTCTGAAATCTCTTGTGAATGGACTCACGCAATAAACAGCAATATTACAAAATTCTACGAATAATTTCTCTTTCTCTCTCTCTCCCTGGCAGATCGAACCTTTCAACCTTTTAAAGCCAAAATATTTCTTTGAGCGAATAGCTGTTACATAATATTTCTTTCTACCTTGTTTTCCTATTTTCTGTTCAAACCTTTTTGTATGTAAGAACTTCAACTTTGACCAACGTAATTTACATTGCATATATAAATACATTTCTTGAACTTTCTTGTCGAACATTTTATTCAAAAGTAAAGTAATGTATTTTGATTGCTTCCGAAAATAAAAGTGCGTAGGTATTTTCAGGCTAAAGTAATTTTTGTTCACTGTTGGAAATTGTTCTTCGTTACAAAGTCTTTTGCACTGTGGACGAGTAGTTAAGTATCAATCGCGTTTATGCCAAGCGTTGTATAATCTTGTCAGAAAAGCTTTACTTTCATGAAAGTGGGATAAAACCATTTGCTGTGGAAAACTTAAATATGGGTGGATTTATCAAAAACTCTCGACTGGAGGAACATTGCAATACGTAAAGTATGCAAAAAAATGTTTATCATGAGGAGATGAGACCCAAGTTCTCTCTGGTTGATTGTTCGTACAACAGTTGTATAATCAGTCAGTGACTGTTTTATAACAACAAAGAATGCCAAAGCATACTCTGAAGATGTGCGTTGACAAGCTGCATGCTTTCTTTCTTCCCTCAGTGAGGACATATGATAATGAAACTGCAGTTTTTATGTTGCCACGCTTTGTTAAGAGAGTTTTCAGAAAATGAGTCTGCATAGTTTAAGTTTTATGTAAGTGCCCTGAAGTGATTGGAATGCATTTGCACTAGGAGCTTGTGATGATGTCGGTAAAGAGGGCTCCTCTAGAGCATTTTGAACAAACAAATGTTCTTATCTACATTGTATAAATCCAGAATTAAGTCTCATTGGTCTGGTTGTATACTCTTTATTGTAAAGCGTTTTTCTGCCAGTATCAACAATAAAATATCAGCATGTCATGTCTTTTAGAAACTCAAGAAGTCTTAACCTGGTTGCAATTTTTTACTTTTATTGGATGTTGGGCTGTGCATAATTACTGAGTACAGACAAAACACCTTATGGTGGCTACCAAACACTATTTAATCAAGAAACTACTGTAAGTCTCTTAGACATTTAACTGGGAGGATCACATTTACTGTCTTTAGTAGTTACTTTTGTAGATTTCTGAGGGAAATGCACTCACAAGGTAGCCATCTTGCACTTAACATATTGAAGTATGTAAAAACAAAATGCACAGCAGTGCATAAAGAGTATTTACCATTTTTTGCACATCAAATGGTTAACAGATTAAGGTGCAGAGCCCAAAACATCAGATCTGATACATATACATTTCTAGCATTTCCCTGGCATGGGGGCAAGAACTTAAAACCAACAAACACTGACAAGTTATGCCAGTTGCTCGCAAGATTGATAAACTCCTCTAGCTGTGGACATAACTAAATTTTTTAGCAGTGGTCAGTTTTTCTTATTCTTACATGTACATCTACTGTACATAAAAGTACTGTATGCCAGGGCCATGGTGTTTGATGTGGTATTTTGGTCCTTGCACCATGATTTATTTCCTGCTAACCTCTTTAACAAGAGTACAGAATGTACCAGAATTAAAGTGTAAGAAAGGATGCCAAGTGACAAAGAAATACCATGACAAGAGGGTCACTTTAATCCCCAAAAAGTTCACTGTCTTAAAACTGTTAAGAATGGAATTTCGCATGTTCATTATTCAGTGGGTGAAAGAGTCTCTTACTGCTTTCTTCCACTTACAATTTTAGTTACAGCTGTAGTTTTTGAATTTTTGTGGCTCTTTTCCCCTATGAGTACTTGTCTTTTCTGTGAAATTCCCTGTTGTCAATATCATTAATGTGCCCAAGGGCAACGTTAATGCAACCACTTTCATTATTTTTCCAATGTTACAACCATGTACATCTGTATTTATCATTGTGTGATGCTATTCTGAAAACTGATAAGACTTTTTTGTTGTTGTTGACAAAAGTGTAATGGAAAGAGGCTCTGACGATACACAACAACCATCTTTGTGTCGTATGGGATGTGGTTTTTATGGCAGTTCCTCGAGTGATGGTATGTGTTCCAAGTGTTTTAAAGATGCTTTACGGCGAAAGCAGTCCTCACCAACCACCAGTCCTGCATCCATGGTGTCAAGTCCATCAACAGGTTAGCATTTTTTGGATTGGCTTTAAATAAATTGTCATATATTCTTTCATTCATTAACTTGATAATGAACAACAGTAGAGGAAGCTAATGCTTACAGTGTAGTAATCTGCATTCATCCGCTTGCTTGAAAGTTAAATCCACTTTTTTCACTGGTTGTGACCATAATGTAGAAAAATACCATGGGAATAAATATACTGTACATGTAGGATTACACTGTATTTTTCAAAGGAGGTCTTCAAACACAGCCAAAAAAGTTCAGTATTGTGGCTGTCTGACAACCATCTTGTTCAAAACTGAAAAATGTCGAAGGTGTTAGCACCCTCTTTTTAATTTATTTAGCACAGGTCTAAAAAATGAATTTCTTCAGTGCTTTAGAATTTTCACACAGAAACTTGAAGTTTGAACCACAGTGTACAGTATGATAGACAGTGCAACAGGAAGTTACAGCTGTACCTCTCAAGGGCCTGACACATTCTTAAAATAGGTTAACATGAATTCTGTCAAAATGAATTTACATTTTAGATATTGATGATTCTACATAGGTTGTCACTACATTAAAAATGGAAGGTTCAAGTGATTTGGCTTTTATTGTCAATGGCTTATATTTCTATGAAATTATTCTAAGAGGAGGTGATATTTTTGCAAATATGTTTACCAAGCCTTAGGATTTTACAGTAATGAAAGTTCCTGGTATGATGCTGTTACCATGGTCTTAAAATAACAGAATCAAAAAATGGTTTCCCAGTGATAATTATTTTTAGCCTTAGGGATCAATTTACAGTAATTCACTATTTTTTCACTCAGATTCTTGACTAGTAGAGTAATTGTTTAGTTATGACTTGGCTGACACTGTATATACGAAACTGAAACGTTTAGCATCTATCAGTTTTCTATTGTCCACCATATTGAATCGTTCCCAAAGTACATTGTATTTATGATTTGAAAAGTTGAAAACATCTAGGAGTTGGGTTTCCTAGAATTTTCATGGAGGAAATAGCAAATTGCAGATAGTCCACACGATCTCTGGACGCGGAACCAAAAAATTGTTTTCCATGGGATTTGAAATCCTAGGGCTTGGTTTTATAGCATAACTGCCCATTGATGTAGTCGTCATAACAGCAATACAGTGTTAAGCAAATGCAGTGCAGCAGCAACTGGTATATCAGTACTGGACCCACTACTGCCTGTGAACTGTACACTGTATTGTAGGAAAGAGCAATATTGTTTTTAATTAGGGAACATGCCCCTGGAAGTGGCAATTTTGAACAGTGACATTTTACGTACTAGATAATTTTACAGGTTTTGCTTAAAATGAAACATTATTTGTTACACTTGTAGTTTAGAATAATGCTATTAATTTTAATGAGATACCTGGTTAGTAAGTATGAGGGGTTATCTTTAATATTGCCTAAAGTCAAAACAACTACACATGAGCTGAAGTCTACTTGCTGCACTACTGCCAGGATATGGAACTTTTTGCCAAATCATGTGCTGTTGGCAGAAAACTTTTTATCACACTGTTGCTAGAACCCAAGTTTAACTACCTTGCTAGTACTTTCAAACACATTAGTAACAATTATGTACAAGATTCATATCTTAAGTATGTCAAGGCTGTGCTCTAAGTAAAATTGAAGGGAACCCGGTGCTCTGAACCTGTGAAATCCAGTGTTCCTAGTAGCCCACAGGTGAAAGTAAGGTGCCAGGGGCAAGTGAGAGCTGTAAGAGCACAGTTCTGTATGTATTACTGTACTTGTACATTTTGGTTTTGTCATTTTATGTTGTGTCATGGCTTTGAAAATACATGCATTTTAGCTCAGCCTTTTGAGCTTGGCAAATTCATCATTTTCCTTTTAGTTTTGTTTACTTTATTTATTATAACTGTATTATTTTACCTGTATCATTGTAGGGTTATCTGAAGAACCATGTAGTTCCCACCTGCCTGCAAGTGAGGATATAGCTGGAGCTGCCGAAGTCAGTCCTTCTTCATCAACCAGCAGTGTGTCAGGGGATAGTGACAGTTTAAGGCAACCTGAGGCTGAAGCTGAGGCTGGAACGTCAGCCGAAACAAAGGATAAAGCTAAATCCAAAAGAAATAGATGTTTTATGTGTCGTAAAAAAGTAGGATTAACTGGTAAGTACCACATGTCTGTAATGAAAACATGCAAGACAAAGGCAGCATGTGATGAGAATATAAACAGTAGTTTGATTGTGAAGTTTGAGTGACCAGCAGCTGCACGAGGTGCTGTTGTCATTACCTATACTAGTATGTCTTACATGTTACTATTCCAGATGCCCCTGCAAAAACGATTCCTACAGGAATCATACCGAAAAAATTGTAAAAATCAGCGTTACTTCCGCTTGCCAGCAAATTTGGTACACAGAAAGTAGACAGTGTTAGCCAATTACAAGGCTAGTTTCAGCCTCTGACTGTGAATGGCTTTGGCACCAGAATTTTTGAAAATTTTGGATAAAATGTTCAGTGATGCGTGAAGAATTTATGATGGCTGTAGCGGGCTTCGCTTCTCTCAGTTGCACATGTTTACCCTAGGTGAAGACGACCACATGTTTTCAAATGCGAGGAAATGCTTTTTGGAGGAGCTTCTAAGTCTGAAACCTCTCTTATTTTCATGAAATCAATTTGCAAAATGATAGTTCCACGTCAAGAGCTCAATATTATGCTGGAAACAAGCTTTTTAAGCATCTGAAGTAGCCTGCGAGCAAGCTTTCTGGGGCGTTCTGGCAGTGAGGCGGGAAAAGGAAGGATAGCTTGCAACTACATCTCTGGAATTTGAATATCTGCATCGAAAAAGTGAAATGCAGATTGGCGGAGAGGCATTAGTAATGACGTCATTGTCCTTGGCTCATGTTTTTCGGTGTTTGTTTACATTCACACTTGTTTCCGCTTCACGCTGATTGGCAGAAATCTGACGGCTCAGTCAATGGGGAGCAAGATCTTCTTCCTTTTCCCAGCCCTCCACCAGAGTGCCATGGAGAGTTTGCTTGCAGGCTACTTCTGAAGCAAATGAATGTTTGTCTGAGGAACCGACGCTAAAGGGTCAAATTCCAGTATGCAAATTTATTAGTATTTACCTTATTAGCATAATCTGATGGCTGTGGAAAATAAATTTGTAAAAAATTTTATCTTTTATTATTTTAGGCAGATTGGTGTCTGTTTAGCTTACATATCAAGGAAAATGTTTTCCCTTTTACTTTTTCCTCAAACCAGACAAAATTGTTCCAAAAATTACATCTTTACTTAAAATGCTTGCATAAATTATGCAAAAAGCATCTTGTGAATGTTTTTAGTGAAATATTATGGGTTACTAGAGAGAGAAATGTTTTTTTTTTCTTGAAAGGGTATTTTTTGGCCTTTCTAAAGAGGTATAGCTTTCTTCTTGACTGCTGAGAAATTAATTTTCAAAATAACTATGGTAATTTTTCTCATTTTTGAGCTGTCCTGAAAAGAGTTCATGGATCTTTGCAAGTTGAATTTGAAAGTTAGCCTTAATTTTGATCATTATTGTCCTGTTGAATCACTTTCATATTTCTACATTTTATTTGGTCAATTCAGTTGTGAGTGTAATTAAAAGTGTAAGCACTGTGGACCTTACCAGTGTTAAGACAGATAGATAAAGAGACAGGCAGACAGATACAATGTAGATAGATAACTTTATTAATGTGTCGGAGCTGTACAGCTTACGAAAAACCCCATGCTAATCCTTAACCCTTTCACCACTTGCTATTCTGAAGAAAAAGTGTCCAGGGCGCTGGCAATTTTGAAAATGGCAATTTTCCAGAAATTTGGTAATAAAGGGAGCTGCTTTGTTTCACTAGAAAACCAGCAGGTAGTGTTACAGACACTTTGTGCTGGAAAACCGCTGCATAGTGGTGAAAGGGTTAAAACTTGCTGCTTCTCGATTGCTACGTGTGTATGGACTTTTATTTACTCATTAACGTGATAATGGTAAAAATCTGGAGAAATATGTAATTGTACTCAAGCAACTCTGCTACTTGAAGCTGTACAATTCTATTTCAAAGTTGGCTTGTACATGTAACCCTCTAAAAATTGCTGTGCTTGAATTTTTTTTATTAGATGATACCTCTTTATTTTTTTGCAGGATTTGAATGCAGATGTGGAAATGTGTACTGTGGGCTTCATAGATATTCAGATAAACACGACTGCAGCTTTGATTACAAGGCTGATGGCAGGGCCAAGATATCAAAGGACAATCCAGTTGTTGTTGGTTCAAAGATTCAGAAAATTTAAGATAAAAGAAGTTAGTCAGGAGTGCTTGGGTAAAACAATGCTGTCTGGTGTTGAAATGTTTACTGTTCTTGTGTTGTAATCTCTGTAAATTGCACAGGGCTTGTGTGTTGTAATCTAGTTGTAGACTTTGTGTATTTTGTGTGGACCCTGTTAACAGTAGTAAAAGTAATAGTATGTCTGTGTGCAATTTGCGACTTTTCCCAAGCATTTCTTTTCAAATTTGTCGCTTCCAGACTAATTTTTGATGATCTACCATGTAATACAGGCTCAATTCAATGCAGGTAATAAATTATCTTGAGTTAAATTAAAAGTTTTATGTAGGACAGTTTAAAATTAATATACACAAATAAGTGATTTCGTGCCTCTGTAGTGGCCACTGAGACCTGTTTTTGTTCTTGGCTTTGTTAACCTTTGCCAGTTACCAAGAAAAAGAGTGTTAAAACATGAGCACATTGCTCATGATAAATAATTGTACGAATCCATTATCTAAAGCAGACATAATTATGGGAGTGGTAAATTGGTACAAGTTGCAAACGAAAGAAAAGTCAAGCACAAAGTTTAAAAAGACTGCCACCAAATTATGTTTATACTTAAACTTGAAAAACTCTATCATATCCCAAATCTCTTTCCCGTATGTTTTGCCCTGTGGCATTTGTGACATTTGCTGTCAATGAAATGTATATCTATAATGCTGCATTTTGAAGGAACTCAACATGGCAAACTCAGAGGTTGTGATCTGTAAATGCAAACAATAATAATAATTATTATTGTCTGTAGATGAAAAACTTAAATAATCTTTTTGCCATTTTGTAGTGTTAGGCAGTGTGCTGTGGTCAAGGTATTCATAACTGGTGAATGCCTGCTGAATACACTGTAGTACATGTAGTACTGTGATGTTGGGACTTCCCAGAGTCACTTAGACATCAATCCTATCTTGTCATTTTGCAGCTGTGACGTAATAACAATATGTACATTGTGTACATTTGCACCTCTTTCCCCCTTCTCACTAATAACTTCTACTGTTATTGCTTCTAGAATGCTTTTATTATTAGTAATGATCATTACAAAATTAGCTAAAATGTCTCATGCTTGAACCAATGTTACAGAGCAAGGTATTGTTGCACAGCAAAACAGGTGTACATAGCTTGATCAGACTAAAATATTATTAATGCTTGTCTTTATTCATGCAACTTTCTTTTAAATGCACAGAAGATTGCTGGTCGTGCAGCAGGCTTTAAAATACTTGTATTTCATCAGTTTGTCAATGTTTAAGGATAAGCCACTTTGAAGAATTTGATAATGATAATTATACACTTTATGTCAGATCCCAAGTGAAACAGTTAGTTTTGTTTTCCCAAGATTTTTGTCTTGGGAAACATCAGGACTTGAGGGAAAACAAAACTAACTGGTTTCCCGAGGGACCTGACATTAAGTTTCTAGACTTTCACTTCAACAGCAACAAAAGAATAACCGGCCTGCGAACCAAAATAGTTGACTCGGTACTTATAACAACACAAATTTAATTCTCAAAACCACTTAATGAATGATTTACAAAGTACTTTCCTCATATTATCTGCATCTGTTTCCTCCACTAGCTGCTGTTTCTTTTCTGGAATAACTAAATTATTCCTTTTTAGCTTGAGGTTTCATGTTTGGGTTATTGTGTTCATTCATGAAAAAGAAAACTGGCAGTGTATTTCCCGTCTTCTGTCATGCCACTTTCCACCATGCTTTGATCACATGCTGCAATGTATCCCGAGGGGGGTACATTGCTTAATGCATCACAATCAGGATACATTTGATTTTAGTCAAGGCCACGTGACTAAGAATCAACCAATGGCAGTCACTGTTTAGTTGAGTGAAAGTCTAGGAATATAACGATACTTGTTGATGTGTAGGATTATCAAGCTATCATACCCTTTGATTCTGTGAAATCAGAGTACATGTAGTCAACTTGCCATATCTTTTTCTGTAATAATTGTTACAGAAATGATAATTATTGTTAAGGAATCCTTCAGTTGAATTTTTCCCAAACCAAATTTTTCAAAGTGGCCTTTCGGTAAAATTCTTATGTGTAAGGCAGGTCACACAATTTTAAGAACCGTTCTGTTCTGCACTTTCACCCTAATTCACTAGTTTTAGTCTATGATAACTTGTCAAATATTTCAGTAATTATTCATTCTCCTTACTCTTTCCTGTGTGTAATAAGTAAACCAATATAGTTTTTTAAATTTGTGAAAATTATATCATTTAAGCGAGTTTGTGTTTCACTGTGTCCTTATTACATGTATTTAATTATTTTGGAGGAATATGTTTTATATTCTGTCATTGATTGAGGTTGCAAATTAATTTCTCTGTGAGTTTTCACTAGTTTTTTGGTAAATACATGCAGAATTGTGAGGGTAAGGAGAACTGTACTGTACATTTGGGCCAAGTTGTTTGAAAGGATAATTGACACTAACCCAGGGGCAGTTGTCTTGACAACTCATATACCTTGGTTACAGTTAACCCAGAAGTAAAGCTAATGGGTCTTGGAACAACTCGGCCTTAATTTAGTTCTTGCATGAGAATGCTTTTGAGGTGGGTGGGGTGGGTAAATAAAGTTATTATCACAGAAATTCATATTTTGTACAGTACCTATTAAAATAACATTAACACTGATAACAATGAGAGAGTCCAATTGTATGTAAAGTAATGTATGACCGATTGATAACATGGAAAAGTTCACAGTTTTTTCTCTTCATTATGCAGTATATAATAAAACGAGGTTTTGTAAATTTTTGTTATGCATTAATTTCTGTATGTTTAGTTACTAGGAAAGATTAGAGCTTCTTTGCTGAGCGTGTTATGGGCTGTTGCAACATGCAAGCTATTCTCTGTTGTCAAGGGATGCCATAAATAAATTTTCTCATTGCTATATCAGTAAAAGTGGTTGTGGTTATTTTATTGAAAACAGCTGTACACTGTTTTTAACGAGACTAGTTGGTCTAACAGGGGCGGATCCAGGATTTTTTTTAGGAGGGGGTGCACTCGTCTCTTGCTCTACTTCAACACCAATAAACCACATAGTTTTTTTTTTTTGCAGAATACCAGTTGTATTAGAAAACCGCAGGTAATCTCAGGGGAGGGTGTGCACCCCCTGCACCCTCCCCCTAGATCCGCCCCTGTCTAACAAATAGACCTATCTGGCTAACTCAATGTTGTACCCAAATCTCGCAGGGTTAAGATTCTTTGTGTATTGTATTTGCATTATTACGTGGCATTCACATGTAAATGATATGGAAATGCCTGAAACAAAACGTTTTTACGAAAGGGTTTGAATTGGGTACAACATTGAGTTAGCCAAATAGATCTATTAAAACGAAGGTGAAGTGCAGGGGTTACACTGTGGTGACATCGTTTCCATGCTAGGGTTCTCTCGGATTCTTTCTTCCCTCGCCCCCTCCTGCCTCTGGGGATACTCCGTGGTTAAATCTTTATGTATATGGCATGTGCTGGACATTAGGGCAGTAAAATTTTTGGGTGTACTCTCATGAACAAAGTCCTTCTAACCAGGCTATTCAGTATTGTTAAGAAAACAACACTAACAAGGTATGCGACAAGGTAATTTAGGACGCCCTTGTAGATCCGTGTACGTATGTCCTCAGTCTGAATTCAAAACTCGTCGTTTGTTGTATGTGCGCTGTAGCATTTTTTTCGTCGCTGTCGCAGTTTCAACCCTTTTTTGTGCCGTTTGTCGTCATTTCCCCTGTCTTCACATATGTCGCAGTTTCAAGGCTTCAACTTAAAATTTAATTTTATAATTTAATTAGAAGATATATTTAACGTAAAATAAGGTTGTGCATTGGCCGAATTTTCAACAGATAAAGGAAGTCGAGATTGTTGATTGACCTCTTCTGTTGTTGAATTGCATTTAAAATTGGAAATAAAAAATTTGACACTTGATTGGACCATAGTTATTAGAGGAGACTGGTTATGAAAAGCGGCAAACATCAATGATAAAAACAACAGTGCTGCAGTTTATGTTCAAAGCACCGTGAAAGTGCACAATCCTTTGTTTTCTGTTGGCAAATTGTTACGGAATAAATTAATGCAACGTTTTTATTGGTCAATACAATCAAAATGATAGGAATTCTTTTGAACGTTGTGCACTTTCAGGTCCACAAAAACATATAACAAAGGAGTCTGGCGAGTTTTATAACCATTCCACTCAATTAACCATGATTGGACGCACCGTATTTCAACCGTCAGCATTGGCTTTCTATTTTGTCCTATTTTATTTTCGAACAATGTAGTTCACTAGTTTTCATTTTTCAGTCATCAAACTTAGTGAAAAATGACGTGCGATGTATTAGAAAAGCTGAGATGGACCTGTTTTCGTGTCTTTTATAATTTCTTTTATCTCTTTTTTGACCGCGGTCAAGTACTCTCCTTTCCCGCTCTTTTAACAAATTCCTCTCTGATTGGCCAGAATGGTGGCCGATGACATCAACGTGATTGTTGTTTTAATTTCGGTGTTTACACAAAGTTTTACATGTGTCTGGGTTCATGTTTTAATCGCTTGGCTTGGCGCAGCGTCTGTGATAAGACGCTTAGCTATTGAACGATTGGTTTCTTCTTGAAATATTCCAAAAGCAAGGGACAGAAACATGTATTCTGAAGAGCTACCAATGAAAACCGACACAGACGGTGGAGATGATGATGATCATAAATCACATAAAGATTCGAACAAAGTGTTTACGATCACGCGAACAAAAGCAATCGTGCTGGTTGTTGTTGTGATCGTTCTTATCATCTTTGTTGGAGTGTTGTCGGGAATTTTGAGCGCTAGGCAGGCACGAAGAGATGCATTGGAGGAAAGAAAGGAAAGAGAGAAAGTGAGAGCTACCGACGAGCCTACATCGATAACGATGGCGCCTACTGAACCAACGGGACCTGAGCCATGGTATCAAGTCAGGCTACCGCAAAATATTCTTCCCATCCACTACGACTTTTATCTAGATCCCGACCTGGAGAAAAATACTTTTAAAGGAAATGTCTCCGTCTTGATCGATGTAACCGCAAAATCAGCTTACATGTCCTTCATACTCATTCACATCAACGACATGAATGTGACTCGAGCAAAAGTTTTTAAGCGTGCTCTAGATGCAAAACCAAACACAGCTTCCCCAGGCGATGAATTGGCGCTGAAGAGGGTCTTCGTATACCCCAAAAATGACTTCTTTGTTTTCGAGCTGGAGGAAGACCTTGAAATTGGGCAGTATGTGCTGGAAATGGCCTATAATTCCACATTTTCAAGTCAGCTAAATGGCCTGTACATAAGCACCTACAAGAATGAAAACAATGAAACAAGGTAGGTATTTGCTTCCGCGTGAGACTAATCTTCACCCACTGCATTCCGACATTGTCACGATAACTCTTGCAGAACACAGTGACAGATATAGAATGGGTGTGGGGTGGGGGGCGGTGTAATTCGGAGGAACCGAAGGGGGACCGAGTTAAATAGGAAAGAGGGTCCATGGATACCCAAGGGACTCCCACTCATACATTCACACCTGGATTATCAGAGTGTGTTGCATTACATGGAGGTACCAACAAAATCCAAGGACATCAAGAAAAGATGGGGTAGGAGCTCTACTTAAAAGAAACATGAATTAAATTTTAGTCAGGTAGTGCACAGGTTAAAGACTCCAAAAAGTATTGAGGGAGGGGAGAGTGGCTTGCATTAAAATTTCTTTGTGGTTTCTCCCACATTCTAAATTAAGGCTTCAAACAGGCTAGGTTAAAGTCCAAACCCCTTAATGCTTTACATCAAAGGCCAGGGACAGAACCAAGTGTCCACATTACTAGACTGTGGAAACAGCAATCTCTGCTTGTTGCTAGCGATTTTTCGCCAGGTGAGATGTCTGTGCCTAAGCTACAGACAGAAATTCCATAGTAATGAGGTAAATCAATGTTTACATAATTAATCCAGTAGCCATGGGGTTCCAAATGTAAATTTGTTTGATTTTATGTGTCTCCTGGTCGATTATGGTAAAGTTTTGTCTTCTCCAATGAGCTCCAGCTAACTTGAATGTTTCTACTCAAGAAGAATATATTCCATAAATATTGACTGTGTCGATTCATTGCATTTACTGCGCCTACATCACTTTTCACTTGTAAACTTGCAGTAAGTTCTCAACTGAACTGGTTAATAGGAACTTTAAGATCCAACAACACGACGGCAATGAGAGCTTTGCTTGAAAAGGGAATTTGCGTTCTTTCAGTCTTTATCTTGCAATTATTCCTACCCACTTAATTATTTTGTCAAATGTAGGTGAACCCTCCTGGAGTTGAATTCCTAGGGACCATATCCAAGTGCAGAAAGAGAAATAAAATTTTGTCATTGCTTGTTTACGTCTTCCATAAAACGTGAAATTAGGAATGTTCGTGTTGTAGTCCTGTAAAAACAGGCAGGGAAATGTACAAAAAAGCGTGCAAAGTTGTTGACAGATTTGCTTATAAAAGCTATTGTTTTTTTTTTTAACGTCCTTCGTTGCCGTCCACGTCATTGGATCTTAAAGTCCCTAATAATATATTGTTGCAGACGTCTTGCAACCACAAAATTTGAGCCAACAGATGCCAGGAAGGCCCTACCCTGTTTTGATGAACCAGAGATGAAAGCTACATTTTCAACTGTGATTGTTCATGATAAAGACTACACAGCTCTGTCAAATATGCCTGAAGAAAGATCAGAAAATTTGCCAGATGGAAGAGTAGCTTCATATTTTATGAGGTCTGTTCCTATGTCCACTTATCTACTGGCATTTATTGTCTGTGACTTCAAGTACACAAATACAACTACTGGAGTATTTAATAACATAACAGTAAGTCCAAACAGTTCTTATTTGGAGATATACAATTATTTGGCCCAGTGTTCTTATCACGATTTTCTACCCCGGGGTCCACATGACCCATAGAGAAGCTGAAAGGGGGTCATGAGGGAGAAAAGGGGGTCACAAGTTTTAGATACAGCTTAAACTCAACTGATTGGGTGTTTTCTAAAGATATCATAACTAATTAAATTTTTGCTTATATATATTATAAGGAAATTTATGTATGTGTACGTTTGTTTATGTACATTTTGTAATAGGTTTTTTTTCCTTCTTTGCACCCTCGTGACCCCTTGGGCTAATTATGGTTCGGCTGATTTCCTGAAAAGGGTGGCAGTGCTGCACTGCCTCAATGCCGTGGTATGGTATTAGAACAATGTTGGCCCCCTGCACCATTTCTTTATGTAAACGGGGAATCCTGGGTTAGGTTCCTCAGGAATTTGTAGATTTTATGGCTGAAAGGATGTATTTACTAAAAGTGCGGGTCAGTTAATAACTTTTGCAGTTCCACAGACAATTCTGGCTAGCTTTTTTTACAGGTTTCTTTCTATAGAACAAAGTCACCCTGCTACAGCTAGAGGAGAGCAATCTTCCTAATAAAACCTATAAGTTAATCTACAGAGCCAAAGGGGGGAGAGGTTGCTCCCTATTTATAATGAACTATATGGGGAGGTTGCTCTTGAAAGGGGTACCTTTTTCAGGCTTCAAGAACGGTATGATGAAAGGGTAAGGGTTGGATCTCATGGTGAGCCTCCCCATATAATTTTTTTTGGAGTACCACTACCCCCTAGGCTACAGAGACTTGCCCTCCTGACCTGTGCAAGAAACCTTGACATTATTAAATCAGAACCCTTTTTTGGTTGGGTATTTTGTTGTGAACCTTTTTTTGCAAGGACCTTTTGGAGCCGGGTTACCAGAGGATTATGGACTAAAATTGTACCCTAACAGCTAGTGTAGGTTTAAGGTTGATGCATCAAAAAATGCCAAGAAAAGAATCCAGTGACACTTCTATTGGGTTACTATATAAGTTTATGGACTCTTTTTTGGGACCGGCTATAATATATCCTCATAGGAGCTTTTTTGGGTTTAATAGTTTGGCATCATTTGCACTGCCATGTTACTGTAACAGAGTGTACACTGTTACCTGTCCTGTCCCCTGCTCAGGCTCTGTAAAGAAATTAATAAATCCATACAACAATGTATGTTCATATCTACCTTGCCTGAGTCATTTCTCAGCAATGCTTATATGGGGTTTATCTTTTGAAGCACCATGCATCTTCGCACCAAAATGGGTGGAAGTTTTATTTTCACAAAATTAGGACATTTCATCATTGACTATTTTTTTTGGTTATTATTATTATTTTACAAAAAATAATAAAATAAAACAACTACATGCTCTTTTAACTATTCATCACTGACTATTGTTTAATGCATATTTTATTGCAGCTCAGAGTGTGGACCACTCCAGCTCAGGTGAACCAAACTAAGTATGCACTGGGTGTTGGCAAGGATATCATTACATACTATGAGCAATACTATAACCTGGGTTATCCACTTCCCAAGCAGGGTGAGAAGTGCAGTAATACACTTGCTTGGCCAGTTAGCTGAAGAGTAAATTTTAAAGTGTTCTATTGATTTTATTTGTAGTACATGGCATACCTGTAAATTAGCTGGTGCCAAGTTTTCTAAGTCCATATATGGATCTGGACGATCTGCGAGCCAGCATTAAGCCATGTGAGCCATGGGAAAAAATAGAGTTTTATGGAATTATAAATGCATGAAAAATGTTTCCTGCTTAGTTCGGAGGTTTTGCTGATGGAATTTTTGCAGAATTACGCAGTATTGATGGGCTTTCGCTGATTAGGGTAAGCCCTCATTTTACTAAATTGCTTAATACAGATTAGGTTTAAGTGCTGTTTACGGCTAAAAACTTATTTTACGCATGAGGTTTAGGGGCTTTTTGGCATTAAACACTCATTTTCAAAAGTATACTTTCGGTTATTTTTTTTCGTATGACTGCTTTTTCAATTTTTTTGTATATTTCTTAATACATGGCTCGCTGGCTGTGTCCTGACTCATCCATAGAGCTAAGTGTATGTTTCCGCTTTAAATAAATTATTGTATTGTATTGTAATAATATTATTGTATTTGTATTGTAAATTCCTGCGTTAGACCACCCTGTTAATGTAGTCTCCTCCTTTTTCCTGGCCCAAATGCAAGTCAAGTTATCCACTCGTTTTTTCTCCAGGATAAGTGCTAATTAATATATATATGTATGAGCTAACAATACATTTAACTAAAATTTAAGTAAACATATTTTAAATAATTACATATAGAATATATATGGTTTTGAAGTAAACCAAAATATGTAAATTTCACTTTTGATTGGCTTGCTTTATAAGGAGCAAGATATTCTTCAGAGTTAATTTTCATTCTACGTTTTCTCCACTTTTTGATGGGAATAAAGGATACTAGCTGCTTTCTTGAAACCTGTTTACGGTGTACATGCAAATATTAAGCATTCATGTAGATTGTCATTATATTTGTGTGATATCCACCAGATTCATTAGTCATAGCAACATATTTGTCACTACGAAGTTCAAAAAGGCTTGGTATCATATTTATGACACTTAACCTATTAATGACCAAATTTTCAAAAACCGACAGCTTTCATCATGTTCATGAGATTAACAATATGCGAGTAATATATTATTGCAAGCAGTTATTTTAAGAAGTGACCTACAGCTGTTTTACATGTATATAATTTGTTAATATTAATGCACTTATCATAATAGAAAACTCACCCATACACATGTATATTATAACAAAATTTATTTAGACATGATTGCCATCCCTGATTTCTCGTCTGGAGCCATGGAAAACTGGGGACTGATCACTTATCGAGAGACAGCATTACTGTTCAATGAAGGTGTATCCTCTGAGAGCAATAAAAAGAGGGTTGCTACTGTGGTTTCACATGAACTAGCTCATCAGGTATGGAACAAAAATACACTGTATACAAAAAAATTATCAGATTTGATCATTTTTCAATCAAAACAGAAGTTAACATCTCTTGAGAGTTTTTTACTTTTAAACACGAGAAAAAAAGAGCACATTCAAGAGCAAATGTCCCACCCACTTTACTTAGGGGTGACATCGTGCTGACGGTCCCTGCCAAAATCAGGCTGCCAATAGCCAGTAAGATTGGAGAATTGTGTTACAGTTATAATCATGGCAAAAATGTACAACAGGAATAATACAAAAAGTAGAAAATTAATTCACACAAGTCAGAATGCCCTCCTCTAGTTTCTTCACAAACACTGGTCATTATGGCCTGAACTTAATAATGTGTCAAAACAACTTACTTCATGAGCTAAACTTGGAAAACTAATTCCTCATGAAACACTCCTTGTATTGTTTTTTACAACATTGAAAGCTGTATAATTTCAGTACTAGCTGTATTTGGCTTTGTTATTCCTTCATCATGTATAAGTGATTTTTAAAAACTTTTTAGTGGTTTGGAAACATTGTCTCTCCCAAGTGGTGGAATGACTTGTGGCTGAATGAAGGATTTGCCAGTTTTGTGGAGTACCTTGGAGTGAACTACACCCACCCAGACTGGCAAATGGTGAGCATACGTGCGTGGTAGCTGTAATCTCCCATACTAGTCAAATATAGGGAGCTTTAGCAAATATGACGGCAGTGGCAACTTAGAATGTCAAAAAAGCAATGGGCTTGTTAAGCAACAAATTACAACAACTTTGCATGTACAGCACACTTTTTTGTACATTTCTTTGCCATCCCTGCACAACTACAACGTGAAAATGCCTAGTAATTTCATGCTTTATAATGGAGGATGGAAACAAGCGATGACCAAGTTTTCTTTCGCTCAAGTGGGGTCCCTAAGAAATAATTTTAAAATTCACCTACATTGGACATTTTTAGTGAAATATGGGAATAAACGTGACATTATGTTTATAAAACCGCCAATTTGTTTTAAAAGTAACATTTTTGCTGCGGTCACCATCATTAGTGCTAAAGCTCCCTAATAAGGGCCATGTACATGATATGTCTCTTCTTACAACATAAGTACAGTTGAAATTTTATTGTTTGGACCAATGACAATATCTGTATGTCTAATTTCCTCTACAAGATTTTCATGAGAATTTTGCAGGTCAATATATTTTCATGATATTTCGCCTTTTTCTCTGGCTCATTCTTTTATGGTTTGAAAGATCTCTTCACCCTGCTCCACATTAGCTGACAAAGTTGTCCTTGAACATTGAAACTGATGACATCACAAGCAGTAGAATTGATGTGGATCCGTATGGGTGGTTCAGGGGCTTATGGCCATGGAGTGGCCAGATTTGGTTTCATTGTTTTTACGATCAAAATTGGATTTTCTCAGAAAACCTGGTGCTTTACATTGCTCAGCCCGTTCACTCTTGGGAATTGTGCCAAAAACCACCTATTACAGCTAGTCAAGCTGTTCTGTGGTCACTGTCTGGCTATAATGAACCAAAACTACCATTTAAGGTGGCTCAGGGACAAATGGGTTAATGTAAGAAACCTGAATAACAAACGTAGTTGAAATATATGAAAACTAATTTTATTAAGCAAAAATGAGGCCTCTAAAGTATACTGGAGCTGTAACTCAGCAAGTGGTTAACTGAGTTTTAACAAGCTCATCACCTACAGGTTAGTCAATTACATGTAATTATAACAGCAGACCTGTACACCAATAATACGAGATGTAACTTAATTTTTTATCGTAATGTTCATTTTTTGTGTATTAACTTTACAGATGGAAGCATTCCTCCTTTATGATCTTCAGAATGTTTTCCCATTGGATTCATTAGCAAGTTCTCATCCTATATCTGTTGAAGTTGATCATCCTAAGAAGATCAAACAGTTATTTGACAGAATTTCATATAGCAAGGTATAGTTGTTAAAGTTTTAATAAGAAGCTAGTTTTTATATAGACTGTAAGCAGTCTTTTATTTTTGTTTTGAGATAGATTGAGAGTGATTCTGAGGGCAAGCAGCAAATTAAAGTGGCAAGGAACAAGGGCGGAAGCCTGTGCCAAGGCCTTCTCTGCCCTAATTTCTCCTCCTTTTAACCATAAATTTGCATAATTCTACTTTTTCACTTGCCGCTCGTGGCTCGGGAAAGAAGGACAACCACTTGGGTTGTTGTTTTTCTATGTAACTACCCTGGATTTCTGCCTCTTTCCTGCATCCAGTCCTCCTGCACAGTGACTGGTAATCCCGGGGGGGGGGTACTGCCATATATGGGCTATATGGGTATGTGCCGCTGTGAAGGGTATGGTTTTCAAGCAGTTTACTCTAGGATAGGGTATATAAATCAGAGCGTTTAGGTCTAGAATAGGGTATCATTTTTCAGGAAAGTGATCAGTTGGTTGAAGATTTTATCTAGACTGGGGAAACAGCTACTCTAGGATAGGGGGATTTTGGGAGTTTACTCTAGTATAGGGTAGCAAAATTCAGCTGAACTAGCTCTGGTATAGGTGAAGGGTTCCAGGGTCCCAGCGGCACATCCCCACCCAGAAATTCCTAAAGTGCCTCCCCCGGGCTGGTAATCAAGCCTTTTCTATGTACTTCTACATTTATTAGTAATAATTAAAGGTTTATGAAATTTTATAGACATATATGTCACAATTTTTATTATTGCAGGGTTCCTCCATTATTCGGATGCTTGACGGTTTTGTTGGCAGGGAAAAGTTCAAGGAGGGACTCAGTGTATGTATAATTTGTGAAAAACTACATGAATTTGTTATGTAGCCATTTTTTTATTAGATCTGAATGTAATTAATGGAATTTTTTTGAATTTAGAAGTTTATTTTACCTTTTGTTAATACATACAGTATTATTTGAGGAAGTATGCCTTTAAGAATGCCGAAACCAAAGACCTTTGGAATGCCTTGGGAGAGGTAAGTAGAATAACAGAATGTCAGCAGTTATCATTATAATCAACACTTTTAAAATCCATTTTTGATTTGAAAAGTGTCTCCAAATAACTAGGGTCATTTGAATGGTCATTTATCAGTCATTGAAACTATCAAGTTTTACCCTCTCTCTTACAGATGTTAAGTTTTATCCCCTCCCTCTTAAAAAAGTAAAACCCACATCCCTTCCCTCCCCCTCAAGAAAGAAAAACATATATCCCCTCTTACCTCAGAAAAGAAAAACACATCCCCTCCCCCCTCCCCCTCAGAAAAGAAAAACACACATCAATAAAGAGGGTTGAAAATGGGCGTGCGCAAGCAAAAGAAGCACCCAGTGACACAAGGTGGTGAAATGACATTGCATGGGTTGAGGTAGCTTATAGTATAATGTATTAGATGAAATGACAAGCATGAGACCCTATATCCCTCTGCTTGTTGCCTATTCTTATCAGGCTTAACTACTTACTCTACTGCATGGCAGGTATTCAAAGGGGAAGGGAGTGCTAACAGGCAAAGGGCCCCTCTTCCGTCACACCCCCCTTCCATGAATAGTTTGTTTTCACACTTTCGAGAATGTAGCAAGCGCCAAAGGCTAACTCCTGTGCGGTTTCACCTTGAAATATGATTTTTAGCCTTTCTTAGAACCAAGAAGCAGTTTTCATTTTCATGTTGCTGATCTCCAGTGACTCAGGAGGGACACTTGCTTCACCGTTTAGCAAGTAGTGAGCTTAAACAAAGACGTTTTTGAGGCCTTGAGCGATGCAGGTCAACCGGAAGTGGTCTTTTTCCATATTTGGACGGTGGTTTTGCCGAAATGTTTGGACATACAGTGGACATATCGTCTCTATAAATAGAAAAGACACTTAGAAATACAAATTTGGAAGCGTCAAATGAAAAAGACCTCACTTCCAGTTGACGTGCATGACGCTCAGAAACGTCTTTGCTTGCAACGCAACAGGACTCACATCAAGTATCAGAAACATCACAAGGGAAGCAACTGGGCATAGGTTCTTAATCAAAATTCCTACTCGTGATGTTGGTACCAGCGTAATCGGCTCCTGTACCAGCTATAATTTTAAGGAACGTTAGTGAAAACAAAGAGGACTGAGATAACTGGCCAACTGTTATTTCTGTTCAATAGAAAGCAGGTATGGATGTCAAGACCATCATGGACACATGGACGCTTCAAATGGGATTCCCTGTAGTAACAATCAAACGTGTTAAAAAAACAAACAAAGCCATAGCAAAGCAGAAACATTTCCTCCTAGACCCTAATGCTGTGGTTAAAGAATCATCACCATTCAAGTGAGTGTCCAATAAACAAAGGTACGATATTATGACAGCCTACAACAGAAGTCATGCATAGTTTAGTGAGCTGTTTTTGTTGTCATCGCACCAAGCTACTCTGTTGGGAGAACCATCCTTATGTGGAAAGACAAAGGGTGGCTGTCTCAAGAGGAGATTACAGAGAACTCAGGCTCAGTTTCCTGGAAAATGCACAAATTCCGTCTTTTTACTTCCAAGCAGTGAAAGTTAGCGTACGTTAGTGAGCGTGAAATAGACCCTTTTCAGCTAGTCAATCACGTGGTACAAAACTTCCATGCTGGAGAGCAATAGACGTACTGGGACAAGACAGTTAAAGAACACCCATCCTTTAAAATTGTAATTAGTAATTTGTTTGTGTCCCAGTGCAACTTCGGCTCTCCAGCATGGCGTGTAGAAAGCAAAACGTTTCGGGAATCCGGTTCCAAAAATTTCTCGGTTTTCGTCACGTACCCCCCCAAAAAATCTTCTTGGTGTAAACATAGTATCAGATAAACAAATCAGCCGCTCTTAGTTTTCCTTTCGCACGTCTTGTTCACCTGTTTACCTGAACAAAAAAAAAGTTCTCAATTTGAGAGTGTGTACAGTCTGAGGACCAGAACTGAATTGACTGACCTGTCTGTCTTCTCTTTTGTTTGGTTAACTTTCCTACTTACTCTGAAAGTGTTTTTGTAAAACGGTCGATATATTTACAAGTAAAGATTGATAATGCACCCTTAACAGAAAGTACAAAATACGTAGTCTAAAGCTTTATTAATCGCCATTACCTATCGTTTATTTGAAAATCAGACTTTGTTCACTTAATATTGCAGTTACAGATGGTACGTTCCTCTGACATACGTTTTTGAAGGATCATCCCAAGATCCCAAAACTATTTGGATGAACATCTCATCTGATCAAGGTTTGATAAAAGATACAGTTCTTTCTGTGAAATGAGTTTTGTAATGTTTATAACTGCTACGTCAATGTAGCAATGGGCCAATCAAGTTCCTAGTGATTCTATAACACAATTGACCACTCCAGAAAATACTATAACGTACCGTAATTCTCTTTGTTTGTCACTCCAAAATTTTGCCTAAGCTTTGTCTTCAGTTTCTCTTGGGAATTAGAACGGCCACAAGAGAAACTGAAAACAATGCTTTTGCAATATTTCAGGGTAACAAACAAAGATCATTATGGTATGTTATGGTATTTTCTGGAGTGATCAATTCGACCATCAGCTCAATTTTGTTCCCAGGGTTCTCTTCGGGAAACGGGTAGGAGAGAAACCTGTAAATGAGGCTGCCATCAGCCTGGAGCGGGGATCACGGTGTGTTAGGTTTTAAGCTATTAAAGCTATTCGCCAGAAACACTTCAGCCAATCGGAGCAGAGAAGGATTTCCAGCACTTATGGATGAGGTTAGCGAATTGTCAAGTAAAAACGAGGAGAGCTTTACTGGTTGAATCTGCTAAAAAACGATGAAAGCTTTACCGGTTGAATCTGTTGAATAGCCTTAGAAGCTTTAGGACTAAGAAAGCGCTATCGAGAATATCATTTTCCAGTTAAAATTCTTAGACGAACTCGTAGAAGAGATTTTTGCGCGCCACGTTTCACAGCAAACAGCTTAACTTGCGGTATGCCGTTCGTCGTCGGTCGTCGTCACTTTTTGTACTGAACGAAATTAAGGCAGCCATTCAACGAATTGTTGAGCGTTTTTTCAGGCATTGGGCTTTCCCATCATGATTTCTTGAAACACGCCATTGCTAATAACCGCACAATAAGCGAGAAATACTTCCGACATCCTCCCCCACCCCACCCCCCCTTTTCAACAATTCAGCTCTAGAAGATTAAGAGTTCTTTAAGCCGCAAATACTTCAACGGTTTTTCCTTTACCGAAGAAGTAACAGAAAGGCGTAATAAAAAAGCGCTTTCGCGTTGGTTGTTTATGTGAAGCGTGCCTCATATCCAATGTAAAACGGCAAATGCAATAAAATGGTTAAACGTGTTCGCGAAGAGTGTGTTCCATTGGGGTGATCCGGATCAGAGATCACTCAGATCTTGACGATTTAAATGGAGCGATGAATAATTTCCCAGGAGGGATTCATCGGTTCCTTTGATGTACCATGATCTTGATGATCGGATCATCTCAATGTAACCCATCCCTATAGATATATTTTTCTAAGTCCTTCCCCTACAGGGCTCCCGATGGACCCCCAGACGCGATGGGCTCCTATATCGACCTCATTTTTTAGCTTCAAACCCCGTTTGTTTTGACACACACCCCTCACAACTCTTTTTCTCTAACCTCACTAGAATACAAAGTTAAGTGGACATACCTGTTGTCTTCATTTACTTTATCACTTTTTTCCACTTTTAATTCTACGTCTACAACATTGCTGGTTTGTTTTCTTTAGTTGAGTTTACTTGGCCTGTTGATAAATGGATCAAAGGAAACTTCAAACAAGTTGGGTTCTACAGAGTTCACTATGACAATGACAACTGGAATGCTCTTATTAAACAACTTAACACAGATCATACGGTTGGTAGTGGATTTCTTAGCTTTTCTGTAGTAATACATCGACCATACAACTACTACTGAATTCATTATATTATTCTGTGCTCTTTGGTTAGTTACATAAGAATAGAATACAACAGTAAAAATAAATTGTTACTAATAATAGATGTAAGTTAGATATCCTACGATGTTCAAACTTTGTGGTCCTTTGTGATTCCTTTTTAACCACAAGAGTTCGTGGATGAGGTAGAATCGGAGTTTTGAGGTAATGTAGGTATTGCTGGTTGGAATTAGTAAAGTTTGTAAGTATAAAGATAATGTGTTTTTATGTTAGTGAGGCAACAAGAAAAAAAGTATACGGCTTCGGGGAAAAATTCATTGTCACAGACCAAAATTACATTTAAGGTAAAGGTCCTTACATCTTGTAACACAGGGTTCACACTCACCTTGAAAGTAAAAATTCAAGACTTTGAAAGTCCTTGAAAATTGTAGTAGGTGCTGGAAAGTCCTTGAAATTCGTTTCTAACTTTATCCAACCCAGCAAACACAGAAAGACCTTCAGGATACAATTGCTCATGTTGTGGAAGAGCTTAAAAAAACATAGACTCAGGCTCTCTTTTGAAAAGTCCTTGAATTTTTGGTTCAAAAAAGTGTGCGAACCCTGGTAACAGTACTTAAACTGACAAACCTGAGGCTGAAGGTCCAATCATTTTACCCCGCTCCCCCCCCCCCCCCCCCCCGAGTACTTCGTTTTACGAGTATTTTGAAGCTACTCATTATGAAGCGATACAAACTTTTAGCTATCTTGAAATGAACTTGCACAGTACTTTTCAAGGAATTGTAATAACTCCTCTAGAGGGGTTAATTTAACTCCATACTGTGGAGTTATTTTAACTTCAAAAAGGAGTTTAAAGAACTCTTTTTCAGGAGTAAAAATCACCCCAGATTTGAAGTTAATATCGAGGAGTTAAAGTAACCCCAAATTGTGACCTTAAATTTTTACTCCATTTTTGGAGTTATAATAACTCCCTAAAAAGTTACTGTGTGTAACTTGGAACTGTTTACTTACATGACACTCTTATGTATATGGAACAAAGGGTTGTCAAAATCTGCGACTAGAAATCAATGTTTGGACGGTATTCATTGTGACTGGATTTCACTCTATTTTCACAGGTTTTTACTGCAGAGGACAGATCGAGTTTAATTGATGATGCCTTTAACTTGGCAAGGTTTGTTTGTAATTTATTCCTACTCGTGATTCGTAACAAATACGCAATCAAATATTAAACATTACAAACAGCTGAAATGAAGGCGTTGGTAGTTTTGGGTATGGGAACAATAAAACTTTACTCCAAATGCAAGGATGCAAATAACAGTCGGTCATCGGACAATTGTCCGGTAAATTTGACGTTTTGACTGGCGAAATATTAGTCTGGTCTGTCACTATGACCGGGCACTTTTGATCCAAATTAAACTTTTAATTATCATACTTTAAAGACACTTGTGGCAAAACATTGTTCCGTTATTTAGCTAACACACACATTGACAATCAAAAAATAATAATCTGCTATCGAAAAGTAAATCAGAACTAAATTTTTGTATAATTTTTGTTTTCAAGTGCGAAGTCAGTGAAGACTGATCAGTGAACTGATACAACTGTTACAGCTCCTGTCTGTGATTAATATTGTGCAATTAAAGCAGTGAAATAGGTTGTTTTGTTATATTCTTAATTTTGGTCTTTCACTTGGAATTTTTTTGTCCGACCAGACTGTTTCCTTGTCAGGTCAGGTCTGGTCTCTGACCTGACAAATGACCTGCTTATTAAAAAAAAATATTTGCAGCCTTGAAATGTGTATATCTCCCTCACCAACGGCCATCTGTCCACAAGGCCGCTTTTCTTTGGCGGACAATCTATACATTTACTCTTGTCCAGACCTCTGTACAGCGGCCAATTTCTTCTGTCCCCAAGGTAGCTGTTGAGGCAGCAGGAGAGGTTCAACTGTATGAAACTAGCTCTACCTTTAGAGGATTACTTCAGGCAAAATGTTTAGGATCATGGTGGCGGCACTCATCGTCTTCCCCGGCTTCATCGCTTAGGTTTCACATGAAAATATCACTAGTGTTCTATAAGCAGAGTTTAATACCATCAACTGACGAGATACAAATCGCCTTAACTCTCAATATAACACAAACTGTCAAAACGTCAGTCACCGTCATCAACATTCCTATTCAGGACCTCCTCACTTGGAAGATCATATACCTACTAATGGTGTGACTCCTCGGCTCAAACCATTCACTGTTTTACTTTGGGTATTGTTAAATAAGTGTTGTTAGAAATTAATCTAGTGGCTTATTTTGTGACATTCCTATCAGAGCCGGGTACTTGGACTACACCATTGCCCTGGGTACCTTGAAGTATTTGAGTAAGGAATCCGAGTACGTCCCTTGGAGGACTGCACTGAACAGCTTGGGCTTCCTGGATGACATTCTCAGTGACAGGCGGGGAAATGGATACTTTCAGGTTTTACTATATTATTGTTTCTAATGTTCAAACGTACATTATGTGATACTTTTTGCGTTTGGAATTCATTGGATAACTAGGGACATGTGAAGAGAAGCTTCGGTTGGAAATCGAGTGAAAAGCCGCACGTTACTAACCCCATCAAAATTTAAATCTAATTTTAGATTCTCTCGGAAATAAAACTGTGGAACATTGTTCCCTATCTGATTTTACTTAAGGCGTAACTTTTTAGGACTATGAGACCCTTCTTTTTTGGAAAATTGTGATGGTGAACAAGTCTATTCAGTTTCAATTTTGTTTCTGTTGTAAATTTATTTCCAATTATGAATCCCGGCTGAAACCAAACACCTTCATGCAATCGTTTCAATTTGTTTCTGTGTTGTAAAATTATTTTCAGGTCTATTCATAGTTACCTGTTGTAGGTCTTTTGGGGTGCGTTTGTTTACTAAAATCCAAGATCAGATCAAGAATCCGGATAATTAGGATTTTTCTTTAAAAAAAGAAACGATGTATCCAAAAAATTTCGATAAAGACGACCCACAACATCGACGGTATCCCGAAGAAAGAATAACACGGCTGCTGACAGTGTCGCAAGTTTGCTGATCTTTCGTTGTAATCTGGACGGTTAGCTTTAGGATACTGCTTTTGACGGGCCAAATCAAAGACGATTCTTAAAATAAGAAGTGTACTGTAAAAGTAAAATCTTGTAAAACGCGCCAGTTAAGTGTGTATCAGTTTTGTCCTCGTGAACTAGAACAATGCAGGTCCTGTTTGTATTGCGATTTTACCACCCCGATAAAGCAGATGAAATTGATTGTTTCATCTATGCCTCGGGTTCAAAATGGCCTTAAAGATGAGCAGCTGATTTATGTATGAAAATTGTTTCGAGTTACCGCTGGCAATATTCACTCTTTTCGGATCCGTAGTGGAGAAAACGCTTCGGATCATATATCCAACGTATCTGGTTTTGGTTATGACCGAAACAATCCACCTCCATTGTGGATCATTTGGATCAATAATCCGTTTGTGGATTTTAGTAAAGAAACGAAATATCTGTTTTCGGATTAAAAATCCGGATTTGGAATTTGGCAGAGAAACGCACCCTTGAGTGTTTCATGGAGCCAAAGCATTCATTTCTTTGTAGCGAATATTGTACAGTAAATATCTCTTTTTATTTGTGACAGCAATTTATTAGATCCAAGGTGAAACCTCTTGCGGATAAGCTTGGTTGGGAGCCCGACAACAAGGATACGCATATCGACATGTGAGTGTGTATAATTCGTTTGAAAAAACAAACAGTTAACTCAACTCTTTTCTTTTAATAATAATAATAACAATCTTTTAATAGGATGCTCCATCACAAGAGTGGTTTACATAGAGGTCCTAATTACGAGATGTATATTATATAATACAATTAAAATATAAAAAGGTTAAGCTAAAATCGATATATATGATACAAAAAAAAAAAAAAAAAAAAAAAAAAAAAAAAAAATTCAAGCTAAAAATCGAGTTACAGAAATAATTAAAAACATACACACTACAAGTACTCAATTATAAAAAGCAGAAAAAAGACACTTCTTAAAAATTGGAAAACTTGCTGAGTTTATTACAGTTCTCTCTAATTCATTAAAGTCTTTGAAACAGTGGTACCGCGAACGTTGTTTTCCCCAATTATATTTAATTTTGGGGAGCTTGATAGTATCGTTATTGCGCGTATTGTAGGAATGTATATCACTCTTTCTTACAATGTCCAAAGAATGATTAAGTTGACCATTAATACACTTGTATGCATATATACATCGATGACATTTCCTACGTTCTTCAAGATTCAGCCATCTCAAGACAATCAATGCATCGGTGGATGAGGAGTGAGGTGATCTATCTAATATCAGCTTAGCTGCTTTGTTTTGGAGAATTTGCAATTCCTTCATAAGTGAGACATTGTCCTTGTCACCCCAGACTAAATCAGCATAATCAAAAATAGGTAGCACTAAGCTATTATAAAAAAGTAACCGGGCATCATAAGGTAAATAATACTTAATCCTACGTAGAAGACCAAGGTTTTTATTAACCTTACATGAAATATACTCAATATGGTCGGACCATGTGAAAGTTGAAGACAACATAACTCCCAAATATTTAAAACTACTTACAGAATTTATATCAGTGTCAAAAATAGATAACGTGAAAGAGGAAATACCAGCAAGTTTCCTATTACTGCCTATAATCATGGATTTCGTCTTAGTAAGATTTAAAGTTAACTTATTTCCATGTAACCACTGGGCAACTTTCAAGAGATCATCATTCAGTGCCTCTTCTAACAGGTGTGGCTCTTTAGCAAAGTAGTACAGGACCGTGTCATCAGCATATAAAGTCACTTCGCAATTCTTTATAACCAGCGGAAGGTCATTAATATAAACCAAGAAGAGAAGCGGTCCTAGAATGCTCCCCTGTGGCACCCCAAAGGTCATCGGGAGAGGGTCAGACACAGCATCGCTACAGGCAGTCCGCTGTTTACGATGATTCAGGTAAGACTTGAACCACTGTAGAGTGCTGGGCGAGACACCGATAGCCGACAATTTAGATAGCAAGATCGTATGGTCAACGGTATCGAATGCCTTGGTCAGATCTAGGAACACTGCACCGCACAGTTCTCCACTCTCCATATGCAATAGGACCTCATCTGCAAAACTGGTGAGAGCCGATGTCGTAGACAGTTTGGGACGGAAGCCAAATTGTTTGCTTGAAAGGAGATTATTTGAATTCAGAAAGTCATAGAATTGGGAATGGACGAATGGACTTCCGATGCGATATGCAATCTTGCATTTTGCAATCTTGCATCTTGCATTTCAAACATTTTTAATGTCCTCGATGCCTAACGCTGCTTTTACACTTTTGAAATGAAGTCATGGAAAGACCGGTTATTAGTGTAGTAGGGATGTTTTAGGCCGAAGGAATTCATTAACGCCCATTTTTCGTTACGGTTCAGAGATTTTTTGAGGCACAGGTGATGTCATGACCAAATGAGGATGTGACGCCCTCAATTTTAGTTATGACATCATCGACTTAAAAATAAATAACTAAAAACCGCTCAACCTGGTTGAACCACCTAAAATAGCACGTTATCTCATCATAGCGGAGCTCCATAGCTAAAGAAATGTGGTAATCTACCCATCCGAGAAAATTTGGTAATCACGTGACCGTACACCGACCGACCGTCCGTCCGCACCACAGGTATACCAATGTAAAATAACTGGGTCAACAGGTATGGCAACCCAAATGCAACTCAAGGTTTTATTTGGAAGAAAATCACATGGCCGCCTGGACTTTTAGAAAGAAAAAACAACAACGAAGTCGTCTCTTTTTCGGCGTTATTTTTTATGTTTATACTAACGTAGATAACGGAGAAAGAGCTGGAGCGAGTTATTGAAAACAAAGGAGACGAATTTCGTAGGAAAAAAAACATGGAAATTCAAAGCAGCGGTGAGAAAATGAGAAATGCTAGCGGCCAGCAAGGTGAAAATGAGCGGCAGTGAAAAATAAAAGAGAACATGAACACAAGAAACAAAATATTGGGTAAGCACATACGACAATTCCTCCATAAAAATAATGTGTAACTAGGAAGTTTGACGTTTTAGTCGTACAAAACAGCGTTTTAGTCGTGCAAAACAACGGCAAGGGAAAGACAAAAAAGCGTGCTGCGCGTGCAAATTTGTTTTTTGCTAATTAGAAGAAAAAGTGTGCTGCACGTGCAATTTGTTTTTTGATAAATAAAATCTTTTAGTCTTGAAGCCATTTTCATTGTCGTCCCCGTTTAGAATTACACGATTAATTTTTTTTGTTTACACGTATTATTAACCAGAGCTTCGCTTTTAGCCCTGGCTAAATCTTTATATTAATGAGACTACCCCGAATTTTATAAAATGAAATGAACGTCATCGGCATTAATGTTTCCTTTGCAAAATAATGAGATTCCTTCCTCCACTAAAACCGGCCTAAAACTCCCTACTATACTACTCCGGTTTTATTATGAGGAAAACCAAGGATTTTAAGTATATCGTGAATAGTTTGATTTCACATTGTTGCTTGCATATGGATTCTCAACCAATCAGAAGTGAGAAGTGACTTGGTTGCTCGTTCATCCTGCCCGTGTATGTTGTCGGTCAGATCGGCCCTCTCTTTGAATTCAATTTGGTTCTTAACCCACGCTCGCTTTTGTTGATCAAATTATTACATAAATCGCTCTGGTTTTGTTTTCACGAGACCCAATTGATTCCACTTTATTTCTTATTGAGCTACAATCTTAGACAAACTATTTAACAAAGGAGGGCACCTTGAATGAAAGAGCTTTGAAATGTTTCTGCCTAAAACATTTTTCGGAAGTGACGTCTCCCTCTTATAGAGTTGATTTCAAAATCAACTTTGTTCGGTTAGTTTGGTTGCTCTTTAATGCGTAGAAAATTTTGCAGACTAATTAAAAAAACGTTTTCTTCGAGACAGTTATTGCGGGCGACAAAAGGAGCCCGCAATCCTAATCTCCAGGTTTTTATTACGCGTGCGTCGCATGTATGTAGCCAGCATTCGTTTGGACTTCCGCTAAGAATGAATGGAACAATGAACGCAATTTGATCACGCGCGTTTCGACCTCCTACCCCTCGTAATCGGAACATGTGTGTTTTGACCATCTATCACGTGAAACTTACGCGAAGCACAGCAATGGAGCAAAAGCGTTTGGACCTTTGATCGTTGTGGCCCGCGCTCCCTAACCTTTGGTTATTACTAGTTTGGTAGTAGACCGTACTCATGTTATTGTCTCCAGACTTAATTACTGGAAAAACTGGACCTTTTACAGAGATAATAAAATGTCTATAATCTGTAAATTTATACACTTTTTATAAAGGCGTAAATCTTCCTCTCTTTCTAATGGTTTAATAATTGACATTTGAAACGTTTTAAAAATATATTTGTCAGATACCTGCGAAGTGCAGTTCTTCGTGCTGCGTGTAGTTCAGGAGACCCTGACGCTCTTCAAAATGCAACGCAGATTTTTAAAGAATGGAGAAGTGGAATAAGGTAAAATGTTGATATAACGGACTTTGCATGATTAAGAGTTTTTTAATTGAGGCCAGAGTTTTCATGGTCGTGTTTCAGCGGTAACGAACATCGATGTATTATTGCGATCTTTATACCAAAGAAGAATAACACACGACCTTTTTCTAACCCCCCCCCCCCCCCCACCCCCCTCCCAAAAAAATACATACATTTAGTTAGTGAAATCCAACTAGTAGTCTATTGTCAATGCTGCGTTCTGACTGGTTGATCTACTGCTAGGCTATATGTTATAGCCCACTAGTCGCGAAAGCGCCGGCTTTGAAAACCAAAACAATGGCGGCTGAATCGCGTGTTGATAGCTAAAGTTGTTTTGTCTCGATATTTTTGACCAGCTAGTTGGATTTTACTAAAACAATTATTCCTCTCGCCCTCATGGGCTCTGAGTCAATAGCCCAGGAGGGCGAGAGGAATAGTTGTTAAATATATCACTTTAAGGGTTAAGTCATACAATACCCTGGCTGATGTCCGTCGTCAAAATATGTAAGCTGAAAAATACTTTCTCGGTTTAAAAAAGTTCCCCTGTCTCGGCGTTTACACGATTGTACGTAAAACAAAAATCCTTTGAAACCCAAGGTAGCCAGTCAAAGATCTGACAGTTATAGGACAACGCAATATCAAACAAAGAACATGCCGATCCAGGGGGAGGGTCCAGGCAGTCTTGACCCCTCCCCACCCCCTCCCTCGTATCTTTTTTAGCAATTAGCTTAGCGATTGAAACTGAAATGTCTTTCGCTGGAGGTTTGTATATAAAGCCTATCTAATTAAGTTAAATGAAGAATGATCTGAAATGGCGACTTTAGGCCAGAAACAGAACAGCTTTAATGGTGAGCAAACATTTGCCCCCTCCCGTACACCCACCATAAAGTCCTGGTTCCGCCCCTGTAACATGGAAAAGAACGACAGTCAGCTCTGTCCTAACGGACTCCTCCCTCAAACCAACACCTAGCGTTGGTTCCTTCAGTCATTTCCCTTAACTCTTGTTATGGCTGACAACTCTCTAAGACTGATACATAGCGCCGTTCACAAAAGTGTCCCTCCTAGAGAGAATTTTCCCCTTTTTGGGTTCCATTTTAGACGTAGTACTTAACATGTGCCAAATCTAGTGATGTCTAATGCAACTGAGCGAGAACAATATACACTTAATGTCAGATCTCAAGGGAAACAGTTAGTTTTGTTTTCCCGAGAGTCCTGATGTTTCCCGAGACGAAGTCGAGGGAAACATCAGGACTCGAGGGAAAACAAAACTAACTGGTTTCCCGAGGGATCTGACATTAAGTGTTTTGTTATATTTCTAGACTTTCACTTCAACAGCAACAAAAGAATAACCGAAGCGAACGAAAACGAACCAAAACAGTCGACGCGGTACTTACAACAACACAAATTTAATTCTCAAAACCACTGAATGAATGATTTACAAACAAAAGTACTTTCCTTATATCACCTGCATTTTTTCCCTCCACTAGCTGCTGTTTTTCTTCTGGGAACTTCAGGGATAACTTTAAAAATCGTTGCTTTTTAGCTTGAGGCTTCGTGATTGTGTTGTTGTGTTCATTCACGAAAAAGAAAACTGGCAGGACCTGGCGGTGTTTTCCCGCCTTCTGTCACGCCACTTTCCACCATGCTTTGATCACGTGCTGCAATGTATCCCGAGCGGGATACATTGTTTAATGTATCACGATCGGGATACATTTGATTTTAGTCAAGGCCACGTGACCAAGAATCAACCAATGGCAGTCCCTGTTTAGTTAAGTGAAATTCTAGGAATATAACAATAAATTTTGGTCATAAGCATTAGATTCGGCACATGTGAAGGTCAAGGCTTAAAACGGACGTCAAACTTAAACTTACGATTTTTTGTTGTAAGTATTAATGAATTTATCAATAACACAAACGTTTACTCGAGAAACTACTCTCTGAGTTTTTCTTGTTTCTTAACAGGTCAGAAATAGACGTGAACTTGCGAACGTTGGTTTATTATTATGGAATTGCTAATAGTGGCTTACAAGAATGGCAGTGGTTGTTCAAGAAATACCTCATGACAACGGCACCGTCAGAGAAAAGTAAACTGATGTATGCATTGGCGGCCTCACGAGAGACATGGATCTTAAACATGTAAGAACTAAGAAACCACATTTGCAGGGGAATTGTCAGGATCGATCCTGGGTACCCTGTTACCATTGATGGATTAGTTTTGAAGTTTAGGATTTCCATGCTTTCCCAAAAAAACAAAGGCTCGTTCATTAATTCCGGCTTGTTCTTTTCTCATTTACGAGTTTCATCATCTGTACGTTGGTCTATCCGAAGTCGAGTCCGTAAAATTTGATACTTATTAAGAAAAGACGTGTTTACAGTATTACGCGGTCACCCGGGAATGGCCATCGGGTGACCGTTAGATACAGCTTTGACAAACCGAAGATGGTGGCAAAGTGAAATATCCGAAACACGGTAAATTGACGTCAAAGGGTTTCTACTTCTTCGTTTGCCAATAGAAGGGAAGAAAAGACCCCTAAGGCACATCTTTACAAAGTGACCGTTTAATAGAGGTCAAAGACAATAACAAATAGAGACCTCGGATCGAGGTTGGTCTTTTTACTGCAAACGACAAACTGCGGTTTGCGGTTAACGATTTCACGTTACCCGTCTGCCCATATTTGACACTTAAGATTCGCGGTTGGTAGCTTGCGGCTGCCATGTTTGCTGTCATTCATCCACTTGCTTCTATTTTAGCTGAAAATTTGTCTTCAAAATTTCGTTTTTTGAAATAGAATTGGATAATCAATAAGCAAAAGAGTTCTAAAAAGTCGTATTTCTTCTCAAACGTGGGATTGTGATGCCTTGAGGTGCAAAAGCCTTGCGGTAAATCACTTACCTCTGGAGCGTGGTTTAGCGGTACAAACGTGAACCTCAAACCGCAAACCTGGCGGCAAGACCCTGGTCACGTGACTTCTAGGCGTTCGCAGTTCGCGGGAAATGCCGAAAAACCTCAATCTTAAGGTCTTTAATAACTCGTTGGGACCTAGGAAAAGGTGACCACGGAATAAAGGTCATTTTTATTATAATTATGGAAATTAATTTCCGGGACTTTAAGTCACCACTGAATAAAAGTCCTTTTAATAGATGTTTGCTTTATTAACAAATTACGGATTGTGGATTGCTTTAAAATGTTGGTGACTTATTATGTTATTCAGGTATTTGGAATACTCCCTTGACTCGTCCAAGGTTCGATCACAGGATGCCGTCAGTGTGATTAGATACGTAGCTTCCAATCCTGTTGGCAAGTACTTAGCCTGGACCTTCGTCCAAAATAACTGGAAAACTTTGTTTGACATGTAAGTGACACATGAAGTATATTATTGTTTTGGGGGGAAATCAAAGTAGTGAGTTAGTACACGTGAAAATTGCCTACCGTGAAGAAACGACACTCTCATGTCACCCTGCGATCAACACGCGCGGGGTTTGGTCCCTTATCAAAGACATGCAAAGAGAAATCACCCGCACGGCTTTTGGTTGATATAGCAAACGACCGGAGACTAACGCGCGGCGTGTAACTGATGTAGCATATGACTAGTTCAAAGTCACTCTTGATTCACTCGTCTTTTGATTGATGCAGCAAACAGAGATCAACGAGCGTGGTTTTAGACTGGTTTAACAAATGTTCCGCGCGTAGCATTTGATTGGTTTAGCGAATAGAGCCCACCGATATCAAGGGGCCCGAAACACTTCAGTACCGTAAATTGATGTTTCTGTTGTCAACCGATCATCACATTCCAATAGTCATTCGAAGAAAGCTTTTCTTTCACAAGGCTTCATGCAGGGGACCATCCTACAAAACCGCTTTTATAAGCCTAACGAGAACACTGTATCTGTTTTAAGTGATGGCAAGGTAAAGATCTTTTACTGAAGACTGTGGTATAAGCTATGAAAGCTCATTATTTCCAGTGACAAGCCTTGCTGATTTGACGCCTGTCTTTGTGGTCATTACAGGTTCAGCACCAGTACTTTCCGTATGGCAAGCCTGACTAATGCTGTGACTCAGTTTAGTACCGAGGCTGATCTCCAACAGGTTGGTTACTTAATCTTGTCACTCAAATGTAGTTGTGCTAAAAGCTCCACGGTGTTTGCGTTTCGGGGAGTGTGTAGACGGTCATGTACATAAAAAATCAGGTGGTTTTGGAATGCCTTGGAAGTTGATCTTTTAGTATGACAAAAAATGTTATTGTCTGAAAAATTACGGCAAATTGACCAAGAAATTACTTTGTATGTCACTAAGAGGGAAAATCTTCTCTTGACGTCAGCGAGAATGGGTAAATGTTGGTTGTTGCTGTTGTTGTTATTTTTAATTTCTATTTCTAGACTTTTTGACTACATAAGATAAGTTTTGTGGCAAACAAAACGAGGCTGCTACTATGACCTCCCTGTGCGAGAATTGCGGTAGAGAGTTCTCTTAGACATAAAGAAGTACAGTGTACTTGAAAAGTTATTTGAAACATCGAATAGTTAGCTACTGCCAATTACCATACACAGGGCTGGTACAGAGTGTTGATTTCTTGAAAAGGTCTTGAAATTTGCCCGGCAATTTTCCAGAATGAAGAAGATCAGGAGGTCTAATATGTCCAGGGATGTAAAACTGTCATTCTTCAAAGCCACTGTAGAATCTGTTCTTCTTCATGGTAGATCTGTTCTTTCTTCATGGACCCTAACCCCTACCCTTGTAACCAAGTCATTTAAAAATGGTTGCTACACTCGCATGCTGCGGGTGGCCTTGAATGTTTTCTGGCAAAGCCACACCTCCAATGAATATCTCTATGAAGATTTACCGAGAGTTGGAGACAAAGTAGCCGCACGAAGGACTGAGACTTGCTGGGCACTGTCAAAGACATCCCTACCTCCCAGCACACAAACTCGTCCTTTGGGAGCCAACCCACGGCCACAGTGGTAGAGGACCACCGAAATCAACACTAGTTGATATCTTAAAGCGAGACTCTGATGTAGACTCTAGTCAGGAGTTAGAAGCGCTGATACACGATCAAAGAGTTTGGAATAACCTTGTCAAGGTTCTTCTGTAGCCTACTTATTAGTAGTATAAGTAGTAATTTTCGAGACCTGGAAAAAGTCTGGAAAATAGGCATAAAGTCTGGAAAAATGGTAAAAAGTCTTGAGTTTATCTTGATAGCTACAACTAGTGGTTTATAAGTGAAATTTTGTTTCGCTTTGGTCAAATCTTATTCAATCTCGCCCGTACGTTCGCAGTGCTTCGCGAAAAACTTTGTTCCTGCTTTTTTAAGGTGTCTGTTGATCACCTGTTTGATAACCTTGGGTCTGGAAAAATAAATTATTGTTTTGGAGTCTTGAATTTTGGATTCAAAAATCTTAACGAACCCTGATACACCACTTTAAGTTATTTAAATAATCCTGGGTGGTTTAAACAACAGTAGATATACTGTCATTAATGCAAATGTAGTATATTTTGCCACTTTACTATCTTTGCTGAAATTTTGAGACGTGGGCAGTTACTGCATTATTGAGTGACCGAAATAACTTATTATGATTGTTAAATTTTCTTGCAGATGAAGGCATTTTTTGACCGTTCTGAAGCCGGAACAAGCGAGAATGCTCGTAAACAAGCTATTGAGCGCACACGGGCTAACATCGACTGGCTGAAGAAATACGAAAACACTATCACACACTGGTTACGTAATGAAGTTGTTGGAGCTTAGAAAGGTCACCTTATACGTAGGCTCTGTTAAACAGGCTTTTTTCTTTCCTTTCCGTTTATAGACTTATGGTGTTGTCCGTCCCCTGAATTCATCTCTTCTTTTGCTGTATTTCAAGTCCCAGATCTCTAGGCCCAACTACTTTAACTCATGGTTAAGACTTTTGTAAAAGTACATTTTAGTATATTTTTAAATTTATTTCTGTTTTATTCCCTCAATCTTCTTGTTGTCGTGCTGTTTTTTTTTTCTCAGCCTCATTCGCTTTATAGCGATTTATGCAGAAAGGACGGCGGGAAAGAGATAGCAGGCCTCTCTTTTTCCAGTTTCCCATGGTCCCTTGCACTTCGTCACCAGTCACTTGCGTTTCGCACTCACTTTTGTTGGCGACCGAAGTGCGAAACAAAGTGCCTGAGGAGAAGGCAGGCCGTATTCGGAATTTTCAGTGATTTAGGACCCCATAGTGTTTTTGTCATTAATAGCTCATAGATCATTCACCTTAACATTATATCAACAGGGAAAAGAAAAATCTAAGACAAAACTAGTTTTGTTACCTTGTTACCCTGGGAGCAGAGATTTCTCTCTTGTATGGTATTTAGCGTTTACGAAGTCGATGGCGTCGCTTGTTAGTCGCGTAGTTGGTTTGTCGCCAAGAACGACTTCGTAAACGCTAAAAGCCATGCAGAAGAGAAACCTCTGCTCGCAGTACAAGTTTTGTAAATCGCTTAGACAAATTAGTGTGTTGAGTGATTTCCGATTATATTTTCCTTTTCTTTATTGGCATAATGTTAAGTAACACTTTCTTGGATTCAACGAACAATATCTCGCAGATTTTACCTTCGAATGAGTGAAATTTTTTGTCAATTTTTTTTAAATAATTGTTGCTGTTGTTTTGTTTTGTTTAGGTCTTTGTTTTCTGGGTAACTCAGCAATATTTAATAATGTTCAATTAGAACATGTTCCTAGATAGAAAATCTCGTTTAAGATTTCTCTTTACCCTGGGTTAAAGTTGACCATCCCTCGAGTAACCCCCGATGCGACCAGAATGGTAAGATTGATAACCTCATCTTAATTGTCACCTGTTCCTTCTGTTTCACTGCGGTTAAACAATAGGGTTGCCTTAGTATCGATTGCGTCATTAACTCAAACTCGTTAACTATTTAAAAGGTGTATAAGTTTGCTAAGTTTAATAACCAGGACTCTCCTACTGAGAGTGCAGCCCTCGCCTATGGCCCAGCCGTCTAGTCGGCACGATCGAAAGTTCTCTTGGGTAGTTCAACTTCTCAGGCTCATGTTTGGACGGACACAGCACCACTCACCACTGTCTTGGGAGACAAGTTCTTTTTTTTTTTTTCTTCATTTCCCCGAAAAAAAAAAACCGATCGCATGCTAGGCTTAAGGTAACAACATACGTGAAGTATGAAATGATCCATCCAAGCCTGGACTTTGTTCATTATGTGCCCATGTGGGAAAGATCTAATGCAACCTCCCTAACGACGTTCAACCACACTTTTATACCCAAGAACTATATTTTTGTACCAGATGATCATCGTCTATTTTAACATTATATTTTAAGTAGCAGATTTATATTTCACTTAGAACACCTGAGTTTTATAGTTAGAAAAGAATGCAGTATTTAATTAATAGGATACATTAGAATTGAAAGAGTAATTTAATATGAAATAAATCAAGGTATATTTTTAAAAAACATAAGGCCTAACAAGAATCTTTTTGTCCAGTAAGGCTTTGCTCACACTCGGCGCCCGAGCATGGTGTCGCTAGGCACTAATGTGAACACATCTTTTTTCAAGTACCCACACCAGAAAAGGTCAAAACCTTGTACTCGGGCGCTAAAGTGGGCATCGCGTCCCTGTATGAACACGTTTTCTGTTTCTACTGCTCTGCATATCCATCTCTCTGCGGCGCTTACGTTTCCAAATGCCGTCTGACAGGGCGAAATGTAGCAATTATGTACACAGTTACATATCAGGTGCCACTAAGATGTAAGCACTCTGAGCATTTTGCGCCGGTACCCAGACACTTGTACCTGGGCACCTAGTGTGAATATTGCATAAGTCGAAAAATAACCGATAAGCAAGAGTAAAAGAAAGATGAACCAAGAGGGAAAACGATTTGTTCAATATTACTTTTTATAATAGAGTTTAGAGAAACGTAACAGAAAGCTGTAGCGCTTTCGGTATCATTGTTAATCACTTTGTACACGAATAGCAGGTTTTCTAGTTTTTCAATAAATGCATACTTCTCACAGAAATGTTGTCTTGTTTTGTTAAACGTCGGTTCACTCGTATTACTCCTACGTGCAATGACTGCAAACGTCTGCGCCACCACCACCACCACTATTCGTTATTCTATTAACAGGTAACATTCAGGTTTTTTTTTCATGTACAAACGTTTCTGGAAAGCGCGGCTGGAAAGTGGAACACGACTTTTCGATTCGTTCTTGAAGAAACGGATAGAACGTCTGAAGATCGTCTCCGGGACAAACATCGATCTTCACTGCGACAACTGAACTAATAAATTAAAAATTTGTTATGATAATGTATATTTAGCCTCGTTCGGGAGAAAATTTCTACACCCGCCGGCCGGCTAAGATTGCTTTATGGTCTTAGTCTGGTTTGTCTCATGGAAAGTTCGAAGTTTGGTCTACGCCTAAGTGGTAAACGATCATTGTAGCTAAATCCCAACTTCATCCCCGGCCCAGAGTTTTCTCGTTTTCCAATATGACCGTCATATTGGAAAAGGAGAAGACCCTGAGGACCAGGCTAATTTGGTAGATCTTAGTAGGAGTTTTCTATCATAAATTACACAAACCTGACATTGGCCGATATCGCGACCAAAAAGTTTTCTTCCCCGACTTAGGAACCGGTTAACAATTAGAGGGTATGAGGGGCTGGCAGGAGCCCATAACCCTGGGCTGGTGCATCCGTGAGAATACGGCCCCCTAAACCTGTAAAACCATTTTTTTCTAAAAACCCTCCCCCCCCTCCCAAATGCAACCTCCTCTAAACTTTTTTTCCGAAAGGAGAAAAACGTCTATGAGTACCCCAGAAAATTTGATGAGGATATTATTTGAAAACTTTTACAAGTGTAATAAACATTGCGTTTTCAATACGAATAATTTTGGTTGTTTATCTGATGATACTTTAATCAATGTCTTGAGAAAAATTGTCAGTACACCAAGGTAAATTTTTGCAGCCCCCCCCCCTCTTGTATCCTTGCACAAAATTTACTGATCCAACCCTTATCTGCACCAGCCCCTCACCCTCTAATTATTGACTGGTCCCTTAGCTCTTTTCTCATGCAAATTCTTTCCCCCCGCCCCGCCCCCCCCCCCCCCCCCAAAAAAAGAAACGTAATGTTTTGACGTCCAAAATGGCTGCCTTCTTATCCAGCAGCAAACCAAGAATAAGGCCATTGTTTTGCAGGCTTGCTTTAATCGTGTAAGATTTAATTCCTCTCTCTTGCTCTCTTTTTTTTTCATCTACTCCATTTTTTTTTATTTTTTTTTTTCAGTTGACTGTTGGTTTAGCCGATCTACTGTAGATGTTTAGCATACTCTACTGTCCTTGCTTTAAATTAATCCATTTTATATTCCAGATGTATTGTAGTGTGTGTTATGCATGACAAATGTTCTTGAAACGCCCACTCTGTAATGTCACGGAAATCTGTCCTCATGCAACGTCGCGTGCCGCGTATGAGGACCTCTAAACCATCAAGAATATGGTACAAGATAAATAGGAAATGTACACTGATCACCCGCTGTGATAATCGCTAAATTGGTTTTTATTTACATGTAAGATACAACTCTCGTCACAAAATTTGAAAATCATTTTTGCGTGCTTTTTAGTTCTTTTCTTTGGTTTGTTGGAAACAGGATGAAAACGAAAAAGAGAGAGAAGCTCAATTACTTGATAACATCGCATACACAGATATCATGTTTTCAAAACTCAATTCAGGCTTAAAGTTTGGAACTCGATAGCGCTCCCTTTTATGACTGTCTCTTATTCCTCTTTGGTAGTTTCCTCGTGAGTGAGCTAAAGAAGTTGCGAAAACCGCGTAACTGCAGGCATTGGAACCATGTCAATGGAAAAAAATATAAAACTGGTTTCCAAGGCAATCGTAAAGAAATTCATGCCCTGTTCAAATAACCCCGTTTTTATTTTTTTTAAAAAGAATATTTTTCCTCCGGATCAGCCTTCCTTCCACGTGTATCCGGTGAAATGGTCACCGAAGACAAAACTTTTCGAAAACACTCTCCAGATCTGATTTTTTTGGCAAACACTGTTTGAACGGATTGACAAAACGGCAACCTCGTTCCCAGGGTCTTTTCCTTCTCGCTACGGGGGAACGAGGTTGTCAGAAAAAACATGAAAAAAGAAAATTTGGAAAATTTCACTGCTACTTTAGTTAAATAAGTTGGGCTACTCTCGCTTTCGGTCTCGAAAATCGAAGAAGAAAACAGAGGTCAAGAAGAAAAACCTTAGAAGCTCTGCGTTAGACTAGGTTGTTATTTGGCGATAATTTCTCGGAAGAAAAAAATATCTGTTTCAAACAGACACGGTTACGTGTAGACGGAAGAAAATGGCTCGCAAACTTTTCGGATCAGTTATCATAAACGAAGTCTATCTAAGACCGCGGTTTAAGAAATCATTGGACCTCCAGATCTCTCCCCTACTGGGTTAATTTATGAAAATAATTGCTTTTCAATCAGCGTCAATTGTAGTCTACACTATGTGCTTTATTGGAACTGTTCACGATAAAGAATGTATGGATAAAAGCGTTGAGCAAACTGAACATGACTTAGAACGCGCGGGTTTTGTTAAAAACTGGTTAAACTCAGGTGAAATAATCCGCCCTTGATGTTTCCGCAAAACTCCGCAATGTTCGATTAAACCTAAATGTGATTTTATTAGTTATTATGGAAGACTTAAATATTAGAAAAGCATCATCATGAAATACAACCGGGAGGCAACCGGCCGTGGCCAGAAAACATATGCATTGTACAGAACTACATATGTACGAGAGTCAAAAGTGTAGGATTCAAAACCGTGTCTTATCTGGAATTAATTAGTGATAACCAACCACTGTCACTACGAAGCCGGAACCAGCACAATTTTGATAATTTTGCCATTTCTGTGACCTTTCCCGCAACGTTGAAGTCACTTCTACTAACGCACGCATATATGTCTGATTTAAACATTGTTGTTTCTGGTATTGGCCCCCGTTTCTTGGGCATTTTTCCAGATGCCATGGAACATCCCAGCGGACTTTCGAGTTATCACTCGCCAGACATGGAACTGGGTGGCTTTGCTCACTAAATTCGTACTTTACAATATACTTTCGTCACATTCTCTCTCAGTAGTCGCAACATTCTATCTTGCCATTCCTTGTACAGATCGAGTGTCTGTGCCATTTTGAAGCAACCACATGGTATGCATGACTCAGCTACGGTTTCCTGATTCGAATATCTACATTTATCATAATCATCATCATCATTATCATCATCCTCATCGTCTTCGTTGCTATTCATTATTCATTATTATTTTTTGTAATCCCTTGTAGCGCATCATACCACCTCCATGCTATTCTTACTATCTTGTTTTTCAATGCCGCCTTCGGTTTTTTCTTCTGCTGTAAAACATGCCTTTCCTTGATCCTTGTTGAGAACATGACAGCGTCATAGTTCAAGTTTACCCGCGACACGCGATGACACGTGCAGGATTAGTGTACGATAGAATAAATTTTAACTAATTTAAAACCGCAAAGGCATAACACACAGCAATTTGCTAAAATGTTAGTTTGACCTCCTCTCTGTAGGATCAAAAATGTTGTGGTATTTTCTTCTAATTCTAGTCCCAAACCGGAAATAGATCATAGGGTAGAATTGTAAATGCACTCACGACTTAAGCATACCTTAGCATTAACTTAAGCAGATTGATTTCTTCTCGACTTTATTTATTGTTGAATGTTACTTTTAAAGTAACCAATGTATAAGAAAATTGACAGGTCTTCGATCAAAAGGAAAGCTATTGTGGATTTAAAAATGTTTTTAAATTTCTATGGTGTGTTTTAAATATAGCTTGTCAGTTGCCTTAGTATTCAATTCATGAAACTGATCACATTATTTACAGATTACAGTGTAAAGAGTGTTCTTCTGGGATGTTTGCTAATATATACATTATACATTTTCCTTTGGTCCGCCGCCAAAATCCAATTATTTTTGCTTTTATGAAAAACAAAATAAGAACATTCAAGAAATTTCTTGGTCAGATTTTGTCAAAACGTTTTTTTCAACCTAGTTCAGTTTCAACTGCTTAGTTATCGTACCCGTTATGGAGTTTACTAATCTCCAGCTGGCGAGAACAATACCTGAATCGGAAAGAAAACTTGTTGTAATACCTGAAAAGGCAATAGCTTTATGATTATACTGCACGAGGGTTATACATTGGCCAGTTTGATAAACTCTGAAGTGAAAGAAATTGCATGTAGAAGTAATTTGAGATGAATTATATGATTTCAAACCAGCGACACTTTTTTTTGGAATTTTTTTTCTACTATTATTTTTTGGTTTAAGAAATATTTAATGAATTTCAAATTTTCAAAGTTCGTGAACTCACCGTGTCAAGTTCTTTTCCCGTGGTTTTGCCAAGTCAAACGCCGATTTTTACGTAATCTTGTAAGATTGAAAGTGGTTTGTTCTTTTATACTTTACTGGGGGGGGGGGGGGTGGGGAGGAGAGACTCCTGTCCCTTCTTGTTAGTCGTGTGAGTGGCATGTGAGAAGCATTGATTTGTTCTAACTAGAAACCAGTAAATTATTGAGGCTGTAAATCATGGGTAAATACAGAAAAATATCAAGACCTCTGAAGGGACAAGACAAACTGGTATTTGATAAAATGGGCAATGGAATGAAGGTAAGAGATGTTAACAATCTGAATTTCATGACGTCATGAAATTCAGATTTACTTTTAAAGGTACCATTTCCAAAAAAAAAAAACGACACTTCCAGATCAACGTCATAACTTTCTTAGTCCCTCCTAAGAAACTCTGACAGGAAACATGACGCGTTGCGTAAATCTGAAGTCCATAAAATCCAATTTGTTTTTTAAGGCGTTTTACTCGACCTTATCTAAGTCCATTCGAGTAGGATCAGTCAAGTTTATCTAGAACATACATTTATGTACTGTTTCAATCCGGCTCTCTCCGCAAACAGCACGCAATATGCTTGCATTAACTGCATCATAGTATTGTCTCGATCGCCATAATTCATAGCAGGACTGTTATTACAAGCCCGTAATCTGCGTTACCGTTGCTCAAGGGAATTTATGCTTACTTTCTGTAATTGATCTTACTATAAACAGTGGTTTCACATGGATGGTAATGGATCTGTGAGGTCTCTTTCACGAGATCTTTAGATCTTTAGACCGGCTATGGGTTCACGAGTCGGACAAGTGGTTAACAGACTCAAGTCGACATTTTCATGTGCATCGGGAAATAAGTACCAGACACCAAGAAGGTATGTTCTGGTTTTCCATGTTTTTGTTCGTTTTTTGTTTGTCGTTGTGGCTGTATTAAAGTCGCTTGAAGTTCGGAAGCAAGATTTAAAGTCGCCATGGCCGCCATTTTTAAAGGGTGAAAAGCTTTCGTTGCATGAAATTTTATGTCTGATATAACTGATTATGGCATTTCCATTTTCTGCCTCTTTCCATGCATGGAATGTATCTCAGTTGTGAGTAGTTTTCTAGCGATTAGATTGATCATTGTTGTTATAACGGTGTCGAAAGTCGCTCGCGTTTCAGTCTGAAAATAGACACGGTTGCTAGCTGTATCAAATTCAATCCTTCATTACCGGCGACTAGGTATATAAAAAACTGAAAACGCGATTTTACAGTTTATTATAGAGCAGCCTTTCCCAGCTTTTGTTTTTGTTTTTCTTGAAAATCTTCAACATTTCTAACATTGCTTTCCGGCTTGGCTCTAACAGGAAAATTGATTGTGGATTCTTACGTAACTATGCACGTCAAGGTTAAAGACATCTGACACGCTGACTTTTCTTGGACAAGATTTATTCTTGTTGATCAACGGAAGTTTAAAGTTTTTTAAACAACTTGAAGTTCAACTTTGCTATGTTTACTAAGTTCCGTTCATCTCGGGTCTTCATTCATCCACCTTTTTGTCCGTTTTGGGTCCGAAGTTCAAATATTCGATAAAAATTACTGTGCCAACAAGGAATTTGTTGTTAGGAGTGTCATAAATCAATTGATGATAAAAACAAGTACAACAAATATGTTGTAGCAACAAACACAAACAAACTGAAAATGTAAAAATGTTAATAAAAAAAAATTACAAACACAAATAAATTTTGGAAGCATGGAACCTAACTAAAAGAAGGAGAAAAAAAATTAAAGGAAGTAGAATGTTGTCAATCCAGTCTTGTCGTATTTTCAAATACAACTTTTGTCCACTTGTATATTTAATAATTAATGATCTGCGCATATTCAGCTTAAACCTGGTCGACCTGGGTGAGGTCTGGTCTCTAGTTTATATTTAGGTGCTACGTGAACGAGACTATCCTGACTTGATTCAATGCACTTCAATTAGCATATAGCATTAACGAACACAAATAAACCAGAAACTGTATGAAAAAAAAAAATATAGCAGGACTCGGCAAACGTTTTCCAGTCTAGGCCTGTGGCAAATTTTTATATTGGCTGACCTTCTCCACCCGTAACTTGTATAATAATCTGGGCATATTTTCGTGTATGATGTAAAAAACCTAAGGGCCTGGGAGGGAAAAGAGGCAGAATTCACTCTAGTTTCTAGACACTATACGAATGAGACTTAAGCCAAATTACCGTCATAGAATTGCACCTTTTTCTTATAAATCGTGACTATCGCGATGTTCCTTTTTTTTCCCGTCAGTTTCCCGTCAGACTGGCACGAGACGGCTATTTTTGAGGATTACAATTACAAATTCCTTCACGATTCTCACAAACCCTTTTCACGGTTGGATTGCACGATTGAGGCAAACAAATTTCTGTTTTAACTAAACATTCACCTGTCTGTTAAGGTCTGTGAATGGGAGAGATAGGGGGTATTATTAAGAAGGGCTAAAATACGTTAAAATAACATTATTATTGAAACTTACAAAAAACAAAACCCAAACTAAGGATCGCTGTTATCACAGACATTTGACAAGACAGAATCCTGTATTTGAAATTAGTTCACCGAACAGTGTTAAACCATCCCCCCCCCCCCCCCCACATGCTGTGTTGTTACTTGAAGTAAACTTAGTTTCAAAAATCATGTTTACGTAGCGAAATTTTGTAAAATCCCTTACAATGTCAGTGGATCTATTAAAGACTGCATGAACGACACTGTTTGCAGACCACTAAATAGTGCTGGATTCTATCCAGAGACAGGTACACCCCATAATATATGCCATTTCTATTTACATTCTGATAACACAACTTAACTCGAGGGTACGTAGTCTTCTAATGATACAGCTACAGGATAGGGTCATGTACAGTTTTTCACCCCTGTGCCCTCAATCTGTACTAATTAATGTCTGGAACCATCCTGGAGTATAGGGTATATAGTTGCGAGACTGTCGTCGAGTATTTAGCGATACAAAATCGGAAACGTTACTGTATTTATTTAACGGATCACCTGTCAACATTGGATCACTTTCGTCTACAACTGACGAGAGACTGTGAAAGTTGTCCATTGTCCTAACTAGGCTGCGAAAATAGAGAGTTTTATCAGGGTAGTATGGTTACTTGATCCACACATGGTCACTGTTTCAACCTGCCAGCGGCACCCCTGTACTCAAACATTGGACTGTACCCCCCCGGTTACAAACCCTTGCCTAATACTAATACTAATAATTAATACTAATAATTAATTTTAACCTTATTTAGGAGCACCCAACGCCAATTTTCGGAAAATATCCGTTCGGAAGACGATTTGAGATCTAGAATTTTCGGAACATTTGTTGTAAAATTTCTTGCTTGGCTGCCTTCCCCTCATAGGATTTTCGAACATCTAAAAAATGGTATAATTGCCCACTTTTAACGGATTTTTACCCTAAAAAGGTCACCTAGAAGTTTCGGGAGCCTTATTTCCGGCTGAAACTTTCGAAAAGGTAATTTTTGATCCTAATAATTTTCAATCACTAGACTTTCAGCTTGGAAATCCGAACAGATGAAAAATTTTTAGAGGATAAAAATATGCCTATATCTACCTTTTAAATACTAAAATACGTTTAACAATGCTATGTTTAAGTGGTTTTGAACTATATTCTCGTTGGGTGCCCCTGCTTATTGTCGCACTTCAGGTAATATACCAGGTTTTAATGAACTTTTTGCCTTTTATTTATAGTGATTTTGTTGAATAGGTTTTACTAGTATTGGGAACCTTTTCCACCCGGTTTTCTGACGTCCGCTGGTGCTTCCCGGTAAAATGGCGTTCCCGCGGTTCCCGGGAGACGTAAAAATACTGTCCTACACTGACATTCAACATGAAGTGTGTTTTTTAGCGAACATATTTATACTAAATTTGCTCGGTCTCCCACGACCTTTTCCGGTTTTGCGTTCTTAGCTAATTCACGGACTTAGAGTCACTGAATTCAAAAGAATTATCTGCCAAGGATGGATAGTATTGGAAGACCCATAAATAGGCCCTTCCACGATGTTTTTTTTTTCATGGACAAGTAAGGGAAATCCATCAACACCACTGAAAAGAGCGCCTTAAAATTAGCAAAACTGCCAAGTTTGAAAACTAACGAAGATATTACATGCATCACAAAGTCGCGAAATTTTACAAACATTTGTGTGATGGCGCCCACCATACAAACGTCTGTAAATTGTTGAAACTTCGCTCGCTGAATCACTTTTAAATTTGGCAGTTGTACTAATTTTCAGGCGCTCTTTTTGTGGGTGTCAACGGATTTTATTTCACTGGTCCATTTCAAAAGTTGAAAAAACCGTAGAACGGTATATTGACGACGTTCCAAATTTCCATCTCCTCTGTCCCACGAGTGTGTACTCCGGGGGTGTACTCTCAGCCATGATGTGAAGCTTAAACAAGATATTACACGTGTCTTAACGGAAAAGTCTCATAGAAATAAACAAGTAGGTTGTTTTCTGGTCTAAAGAAATCTTATTTATTTTAGGCAATGGTTTAATATTTAAGATTTTTTTTTGCGTTAGGCTCAATCATTTTATTTTGCTTTTAAAAATGTTTCTTACTTGAGGTGTCACTTTGTGAAGACTACCGAAGTATGTATACTGAAATTCCCTCTTGGGGATAAATTCTATAAAGGGCCCTTTTTCCGGCTTCGGTAGACAAAAGCTTGATACTTTGCAGACGTGAGAGAAAGAAAATATAACTAATCTCTCTTGTATAAATCTATTTTCAAAGAGCTTTATCCAAAGAAACAGTAACCTTAAAAATCGTGGGATAAAGTTCCAATCACACATGTCTTATTTTTCAGTTGTCTAATGAGACAGATTAATTTTAAGTCCCTTCTACAGATCAAACAACTAACATATGAAGCTTACTTTGTTCCAAGTTGTTCCGATGAATTTATGTTTTGTCTTGGTGTTTGTTGTTTTTATGTCTTATTTTCTCATGAAATGCTTATCTTGATGTTTGTTGATAAAATAAAAATTGTGCTCTAGAAATTTCTACCTGCCTTTCTTTACAACTGCAAAACAATAGCTTGTATATTTAGTGAATAGCCTTCCCTAAATGAAAGGAAATTGTTTCCTGTACGTAATTTGAAGTCTAAGTTTCTTTGCGGGTAGGGTCAGGCAATTTTTTTTTTCAAACTTTAAAATTGATCTTATCTCCATAATAATTTCTTGAGTAAAAGGTACACAGGTAATAATTGTAGCGTAAAAATATATTATCGTGTAAGTAGGCGTTTATTGTGTTTGATAACTACAAATTTTGAGCGGAAATAGATCTGGATGATGACCTATACCCTCCCCGGAAAGTATCAAAATACGAGGGCCTACCGCTTGGTAACCAATCACGTTTTGGCATCCCGCAGTTCAGTATTGCCGAAAGTTGTACATTCATTCCTTTTACGAGGAAAGTCTTCTTCATGGATGTAAAAACGTTTTTCAGGGAAAGTTTTCTGGATTACCTGAGGGGAATTTAACATATGAAAACCAGGGAAACGCCAACTTGATTATGAGTGACAACGAAAATGGGTTGTCGGTTTCCTTTTCGTCCGCGAGTTCAAGGCGAACATCAAGTGAAAGTTTGGAAGAAAGCTTTCGTAAGATTTTAAACGCAAGGGATAAAGGAATCAGTACTGCTTTTCTTGAGAGGTATGTCGTTACGTCTGGAGGATTAAAAGTTTTAAGATTCTTGAATGTAAGAAGAGTATGCTTTACCGCCGACCCGTCAAACCGCGGTCGAGTTTCGGGTCATTGCATTTTGTTGGAATTACGTGACAAAACATTGTCTTTCATACTGCTTGTCATTGTCGATCATTTTGTTTAATCATTTCGCCGCTGTTTAATACTGCTGGTAGCGTTTCACCGGCTTACCGGGGGTTTATTTATCTTTATGTTTTGTCTTGTGAATTCACAGCCCTGACTTGTCGATAACATGCAAGCAGTCGAGGCTTAAAGAGGACAGTGTTCAAGGGATCATCGAACAATTGGGTTCTGACAACGGCGATGGTTTGGTGTCGCTGGAACATATACGAGAACAAGTTTTGAAAGCCAAAGAATTTGAAAAGCCGAATGTGACGGAGGATATCTCAAAAGACGAGATTAACACAAATAAAATGAACGAGAAGTCGACCGGTAGAGAGAGTTGGGAAATCGACAGCGGTGCACATGATTTAAGCGGCGACCCAACTCTTCAACAGATTATGTCTGTGGCCAATTCTAAGGGACAGTCTCGATCAAGTAATTTCTTGGAGTTAGCGAACACGGTGAGTTGATCATTAAGTGTTTTTGCAATCTTGTGCAAAGTTTATTTTCCCCATTTCAGGGTATCTCATGAACACTTAGTTTGGTTTCTGTGGGTGTGAATATTTATATTGCATGAAAGCGCGTACACTTGGTTGATCATTTCCGGAATTTTCAATGTTATCCGCCGACTTACAGTGTTTCTTCTTTCGATTCCGCCTGTGTATAGAAAATTATCTGATTGTATACTAAATGGTTTTTAGTTTGTTTGGTTTCTCGCGCGGTATCGAAGCACCGGCTCGATTACTGAAGCATTTTACATTTGCAACACACATCGTTCATTTCCACTACGAAATCGATATCCACTTCTTCCATCCTCATTCACAAATCTACTTTCAGCGGTTACAGGATATTTCTTAATCCGTTCTATGGTACTGTATTTCAAAATGTAGGTTCATAGAGACTGAAATATTTAAACAGCTGTGGGATACCTTGTTCCTTTGAAAACACAAACAATTAGCAAACTGCGAAAAAGAATAGCATTTCTTTAACCGAAATTATGCCGTCTTGCAACTAGTAATGATGGTTTTTAATTTGTGAATGCCCATTTAAGTCTTTGTTTTGGCGGTTTTACTTCGGATTTGACCAACAAAATTGGTGGTTTGCTAAAGCGGAATAAGTGTATTTCATACTGGTGCGGTAAAAATAGACGGCCATGAAGTGGGTGCTGGCGCTCATTACACAATCCAAATTAGAATGAAAATTGTATCAAAAGAAGTCGATCTACTTCCATTGTAGCGAACATAGGAATAATCGGAGGTTCCTTCCTACTGCTTATACAGTATAAATTTATTGATTCGTGATCATTTGTTTCCTTTCCAACAAAGGTATAAATGAATGCTTGAGTTTTTAATCTGACGGGTCATAAGTTGCATACAAAAATAGCATGTGCGTGTAACATTTGTAGACCACAAAACGCCGGATTTTGTCGACAATAACCCAATTTTTGAACTTAAATGAGGTTTTCGCCATGTACAATCAAAAGTCAATAAGTTCGAAAATTCTTAACATCTTGATATTTTTAATATGCTTAAACAGAAATTAAAGTCATTCAAGATAAAAAAATCTTTAATTTACGCTAATCGCACATGTTTTGCCCGCAGGAGTTCGTGTCAAAAAACAATAAATTTAGACTAATTAATGAAACTGATTAATGTTAGACTGATATTTTTGAAGAAGAAACTGTTAAGCCTTTACCGACCACTTGGTTTCTGGAATTTTTCTATTTTAAGGGATCGAGATAAATTTTGCGTTTTTAGTGGAAATTCGGTCAATTTCTATTGTTGCCAAGCCACTGAATGTTAAATATTCTCTGTCAACATAAATCATGATATTTCTGACGTTTTTTTGTCGAGGCCACTAAACTCTTGTGTTGGAATTTATAGTCTGATCTAAAAATGAAGCATTTCTATTTTGTACACGCTGTTTTTCAGTTTTGAAGCTGTTCAAATTTGTTTTTGCTACATCCAGTTTTACCTGTATAATTTTGTTTGAAAATAGCAAAAAAGAAACAAAGTTATATACAAATAATTTGTATATAACTTTGTTAATTATTAACATGTTAATGCAAATGGCATTTGGAAAATATGAAGTCCAATACAGCAGGTTGAAAAGCGTGGAATTCCTGTTCCTGTCTGTTCAATATGCACCTTATGAATCTACAGTTTTATACCTAGAGAGCAGTGGGACCGAGGGCTAAGGGTGGGGACTTTGATTTTTGTTACTAGCCTCAGTTCTGATATTTCTGTAAACTTTGAACAATTATATTGGCCCCAGGGTGGTGTGAAGTTCGAATCAAATGAACTTGAAAACAAAGCAAGTTATCATCAAAGAGTTTTACCACTGTGGGAAGTTTTGAAAATGTTTGAACTTCAACTTCAACTTTATTTATTAAAAACAGTATTACAATAGACTGGCCCGCAAAATAGCAATTGCTAATCTAGGCGGACCAGTTAAAAGAAAAAATATAATGAAAGGAAAGTAAGGAAAATTTGTTAAGTTACAATAATTCTTATTTCTGTCATAGTTTTATTTTAATTACCATTACATCTAAGGAAAAATGAAAAAGGAATATTGATGGAAAGCGGAAAGCACATAATTTTATTCAGAAATTACTTACCTTTTAATCCAACTTTTTCAAGTATCAGTGGCGTCTTAATACAGTCATTTTCTCTTTTTAAGATATCGGAAAGCAATCCATGAAGTACTTTCGAAAATTCTTTTTTAGGAAGATCTCTAATACATACATACGTACGTATTTCGTAGAGCGCTCAATTCAAGGCTCAAAATAACGGACAGCAGGTCGCCGGTCATGATGACCGGCCAAATATTTTTTAGCCCGGACAAACCCCGATTTTGGCCGGTCAAATTAATGAATATTATAATTACTTTGTTGCCCATGGAATATCGAATTACGCTGGCAGTACGGCATTGTCGTTCGAGTTTTTGCCGCCAAGTTGGTGAAAAATTCATTCACACGTTGTTGAGTTCCTTTCTGCGATTTTCGCCCGTTTTATGTCCGTTTATATATACCTTCAGCATCATTGTACGGCGGTGTCGGAAGTCTCCAAGGTTCGTCCTACATCTGCATATCGGTGAAACTTGATCCTTTTCGTTGCCCGGCACGTGATCGAAAGTCTCCTCCACAAAGAAGAATTTCGTCGCTAAATATTTGTGGCAAAGAAGTTGATTTGGCAAGAAATTTGTTCCGCAAACAGGGTATTCGTCATCAGAAGTCAATAAATATACAGGAGAGCTTTCGTTTGGGTCGTCGCGCAACACTTTATCGCGAACGGCTTATCAAGAAGGAGGATTTTAAGCGCCGATATAGCAGAGATAGGCGACGTTCGTTCTCGATTAGCTTAATTTTTATCAGACAATTCTAGAATCGAGTCTGCAAATGAGATTATGCTCGACGTAAAGAAATTTTATAATTAATCGATGCGCTGAAATTTATTCCCAGAGAAACAGTACAGGACGAGCGATCGATTAGCCCGAATCCCGTCGAAGGTGATTTTCACAATCCTGTTACAAGTAGATGTGAAACGTTTGATGGACAAAAACTGTCACTCATCCTGTAGTTTTCTAAAAAATAACAGATTATTGTTAGCGAATGTTTTCCCAAAGAAGGTCGCATTACTGATCACAGCAAAGCAGAATGTTTTTCTTTAAAGGGTTTAGTGCAAAGCAGCAAAAAAAGCCAAAGAAAGCAGCGAATTACAGCGTTATAGAGCAAAACGCATTAAGCGACAAGCATCCAAAAATGACCGGCCAGACGAGAGTTTGACCAGTCAAGCCCACGATCAGGCCGGACATGGTCCGTTGACCGGCCGTTATTTTGAGCCCTGCAATTCATTTAATTGAAGAGCACTGACTATTAATAATCACAGGAGTTCAGGCTTCAGAAGTAATCATTGATTGTTTATTGCGACAGGGCTGTTTTGAGAGTAACATAACTAAGACACAATCCATCTTTTACCTAGATACAATCTCTGAACGCATCCCTATAACAACCATGCAAATTTTACTGCCAGCTTTTAATTTTAACGGTCAATCGTTGAAGTTGCCTGATGAGTGAGGTCCTACAATTTCGGACCATACGAAACAGCACTGTCGCAATAAATGATCAATGATTACTCCTGAAGCCTGAACTCCTGTGATTATTAATACATACATACTGTGAGTAGTCTATTTACTGTTACATACATACATACGTACATACATACTTTATTAACATGACTAACACTTAGCTATAAAGCTAGCTAACAGGTCAGTCATGAAAAGAAAAAGATAGAATTAACAAGCCTGGAAACTATATATAAAAGTGGTTAAAATGATGTAGTAAATGAAAAACTGCATAAAATTATAGAACTATTAAACTTGTATACTAAGAAAACTAAGTTAAATTGCAAATAAGGGTAATATGACAAGGTATCTCATTTCAGAGTTTTATGCCAAAACAAGACAAGGAGTTTTTGTGTATTCCAGCTTTGAGCTTTTAAAGTGAAAGTTCACATTAAACTGGTAACTGTTTGCTTCAAGACTGTCGATAGATTTTGCACTTCATTCGCAGAGAATGGAAATTTCGGTGACTCTGGGTTTCAAGGAAATATTTTTTGCAACAACAGCCATCTCCAAAAAGTGCTGTGAGCATGGATACCAGGGCCTGGCCATTTTGAAGTACAGTGAAGCCTCTATTAAGCAGACCCCAATTAAGCAGACACCTGCTATCAAGCGGACACTAAGCCATGTCCCGAAATTAACATCTTACATTTCCGTTTATAATGAACCCCTATTCAGCGGACACCCTCTATTAAGTGGACACTAAGCCGGGTCCCGAAATTAACATCTTATATTTTCCTTTATTATGAACCCCTATTCAGTGGACAGTAAGCCAAGTACTGAAATTAACGTCTTATATTTCCCTTTGTAACGAACCCCTATTCAGCGGACACCTCTGTTAAGCAGAGGCGGACACTAAAATAAATTGTATTTGGCTAATTTCTATTGTTAAAAACCTCTATTAAGCAGAAACCGGACTGAATTGACAACAGTAGTACTGGATTACATCCTTGAAACACGTACTGTAGTCGATTAATAAAGAAAAATCGATACATTTAGCTGCCAATAACTGTAGATGAGACTGACATCCGGCCGTATGATTGTCATCCGCCATCAAAGTCTAACCTCTGTATACAGTAGCTTCCTTAAGAACATGGAACTCTATCACAGTACACAGAAACCGTTGAATGCCAATTGTTGACAAACATTGCACAATTTTACAAACTGTTAAGCAGACACTTGGGAAGCTCTCAGATGCTTGTCAACTTCCACTAGAGCTTGAAGGTGTTTGCTATTGACCACATTTTACTTTTCTACCCACCTCAGTTGTTAAACTAGTGATAATTGCAAATCAGGGGAGTGCATTTGATAGGGGTGGGTGGTTAGTGAGTGGGAGTTCTTGTAAGAGAAATCAAAATCAAACACTTTTTTTAATATGAATATCAGCAGCTGTCTTTATCAGTGTCATTGCTTATCCTCCCACTTTACAATGCAGTACTATTTCATTTTTCCTAAAAAATTATTTTTTACATTTAATTGGCTTATTAAAGTACATGTAAGTGACAGCAGGCCAAACACTGACTATGATCCCCAAGATATTCTTTTGCACTTTAGCATGTCAATAAATTGGCTAAAAATTGGGCTACAGAAGATTAAAGTGATCTGAAAAGTTCATTGATTAAGGTGTCAAAGTGTCGTGTATGACTTTCAAACCCTTGTTGCATGATACTGCGCTAACACAACTCACCTACCCACCACTAGTTTTCAAATACAACTCTCCCGGAATTAGTGAGATGACACTGGTCAACATTTCACCGTTCAACTTCTGGTATATTTTTCAAAAATGGCGACAAAAAAGTGAATACAATAGCTGTAAAAAGCGACAAGATGTATTGAATTTGTAATAGAATTAATATATGGTCGATATAAGCTGATCTTGCTAGAATTGATAAAAACAAATACAGTGTGCAAAACGCATTGTTGATATAATAATTATCTACATATCCGATTATCTTAGAATGAAGCTCTTCCTTTAAAAAATAAACTTAATTGAAAACTGCGAGAAAATAAACCTGTAATTAATAAACACAAACTCACCAATGTTTCATCTGTGAACAAGTGTTACAAAATATTATATAGACACCAGTTCATGGGCAAGAAAAACTGAACACATATTGAGATCGAGGAAAAATGTGCCAGCCAGCCAGTCCAAGATAGCACCCAAACCATGAGATTGTGTGGCATCCAGAATGTTGCCTGCTGGACTTGTTTTTTAGTAAGGGTTCTCCTTTGTCAAATGCAAAAATATTTTAGCCTAAAGTAAGAACTTAAAACCGTGAAGTCTGCCCAAAATTTCCTTTCCCTACCTTGGCCCATGTCCCCCCTCCCTTAGGAATATCATTGATAGGTGCAAGATGCATTTACTATGATAAATGGCTTAGCATGCATTGTTGAGTTTTAGTTACACATGGGAGGGAGAAATGTATGTACATTGTAGGTACTTGATTTTTCAAAAAATTCCAGCTGTTATTAAGACTTGTTTGCATGCACCAAAATATCGTATCTGGTGAAAAGCGATTTGTTGCTTCAGATCATATGGATTTTTTGAGTGATTCTTCACCCCCCTCCCCCCCCCCCCCCAAAAAAAAAAAAAAAAGAAAGAAAGAAAGGATGATTTACCATGACAATGTCATGTCTTATGGTGCAGGCTATTTGTCCCATAATTTTTGCAGCATTGTAAGGGCAAGGTTAGCTATATTGCTACCCAATGATTTTGTGGCGATTGATTATTGCAAAATCACTGTTGATTTGAACTTGCCTGAATTTCCGTGCATCATCAGTCGCCAGTCAGTCACCGGAAACCTACATCAGATGCACCTTACAGTATTGGCTGCAAAAAGATGGGATTTGCAATAAAATATCCACAACGTCGGCACAAGGTGTTATCAGAAATCACAGTAAAAAAGCACCACAAATGTCATGTGTAGACTGGCCTTTAGAAGGTCATGCACTAGAAATTAATGTTGTGTACCACGGATTTTTACAAGGGTAACCTCTTGTCAAAAATACTTTTTCAAATCCTTTCCTTGAAAAAATGCTCAAATGGTGAATCTTGCAAAGCTATGTTTCGATTTGACATGAAGAATCCACACTCTGGATGTATCTTTCCGGATGCATGGTCCATATTCAGATTTCATGCTAAAATGAAAATCTTATTCTTTTTTGATTAGGAAATCCAGATTAATTGGATCTTTCTAAAAATACACCCTTTAATTTGTTTTGAAAGTACTAAGATTTCACTTACACGCTGTAAATAGTAATGTATTAAAAACTAAATACATTGGTTTTAGGTGTGTGGAGTGGAGGGGTTATTTGGTAATAGTACTTGATATCTTGTGCACATTTGTCGTGACCCTGCTGATTGTTGTGGCTGTGACGAGTGTTGTGACTTTGAAGAGTGTTACGGCTCTGTCGAGGGTTGTGAATATAATTATATTTTAGTGCTTAATTTTATAGTTGATTGTGTGTACTTTGTATTTTTTTAATCTTATGAGAGATCCTTTTTGAAAACCATACTTGTATGAAAAAGCTATCTCAATAAAGATTATTATTATGTACTATAACTGAAATTATTTGGAAATAATAATTGCCCTATAAATTACAAGCCTCCTCTTTGTGAATCGGTAAAACTTTGATGTAACGTCTTAAAAACGGTAGATTCAATTCACATACATTTACTTTGGGCATAATTATTTCCAACACTAATACCTCTTATCATTTAAATACATGAAGTGTATGGCTAATTATTTGTGACATTTAAATAAAGAAAGGAATTCAGAAAATCTTATGTATAACAGCTTTATTTTTTATTGAAAGCTACAAGTCATTGATAAATTTCATTCAGTTTGCGTGAGACCACAGTTATGACTTCTCAATCAGTCTCTCTTTATTTTGATTAAAAAAAATAAATCATATAAACATTTTGTGAAATATTTTTGCTGGCTTTAGTTGTTAATGTACGCAACTAAAATTAGGGAACTGTTTTTTGTTTTATTTTAATTCTTCAGGCTTCTTTTAAGTACATAACTGCATGTGTGAAAAAGAATGTTGCTAATTGAAAATAACATTATTTATTAATTTCCATGGTCAGTTGGTCAATGGTAAATTGAATTTTTTAATGAAGTCTGACAGCTGAATGGTGTTATTTTTATTTTGCAATCCTTTATTTCATTTGGCATTGAAACATCTTTTGTTCTTGGTATTAACTCATGCAAATTTGCTTCCAATATAAATAGTTTTTTGCTTTACCAAATGCTAAGTGGGTGTGTGTGGATCAATTTAGAGGAAACTTTACAAAATCTATTGGCTGTCAAGGGTTTTTTGTTTTTATACAATGATATTTGATTTCAGCCATTTTAAGCTGGTGGTAATTTTCAAGTGTTTAAGTGCAGCTTATGAGTCATTCTGGCATCTGAATCTTCAGTCCTGTTATGCACTTTAACTCATGGAAAACTCCCGTATGACACTTGACAGGTTCCGTTGTCAAAATTTCCTCGGGTGAAAAATGCATAAGATCAAGGTACACATTCAGATATCTATCCCTAATTAATTTTAGTTACCATTTTGGTTGGGTTGTGAAGAAGAAGAATCATGAATGTAGCTATCTGAAGGTTGTAAACCCAATGTGTATTCTAATTTGATTCTGTCTGCTATGTTTGCAGTAATCTATTATTTATCATCTTAGTGTTTGACTGAAATTTAACATTGTCACAGTTGGCAAAGATTGCAGTGTTAGAGCATGTGCAATGTTAGTTGATCATTGAAATGTCGAGTGATAGGCAGTTACATAAGAATTCTTGTGGGTTAAAGCGCACTTTTTTGTACGAATTTATTAGTGTAACAAGATTGAGTTCCTTCAAGTTAAGTAAAATGTTATGTGCAAACAAGCTAACAGTTACTAGTAAAAGAAAATATTCATGTGGTCATCATTTTTCCCTCTGATTTTGTGGCTAAACCATTGTTTTGCATTTTATGTGATTACAGAATTCTTAAGGTCTTCCACAATCCTCTAATGGTGTTGTTTTTGGTTTACTTAAATATTAAAGCTTTCTGGTGTATTTTACATGTGCATATAAAGTTGTTTACGTTTACAGTGCTAATTTGTAGCACAATAAATGAAGACAAGTGTCTTTTGAATAATATTTAATGATAATGGTGAGTGTTACATAAGGAATTAATAATGATTTTATCAGTTTCTAGCAATAGGTATGATGAATAATAGTTGAAAGTAAACGTTTTTTAATTGTGTATAGTAGGCAATCAATCCTAACCTGTTACAATTTGTTGTCTGAACAGACATACATGTATTTTTTTAGCCTTTTTTTTTTCATCTTTTACATTAAAATTTTACTTGCTCGTTTGTACTTCTATCAGTTATCTGTAGCTAATTCTCAAATGTCCTGTTAGTTGAAATACATAAATTGTCAGATTCTTATACAGTCAAACTTGAATTACACTGTTCTAAGGTGGACCCCTCATTAGGCAGTGTGAGTAGGTCCGTAACTTTTTTCAGATATTTTGTGTAAATTGAGCTTGTATAAGAGGGTGATAGTGACAGAAACCTGGTACTCAGACGGATGACTGAGTTATTTTTAAATGTTCATAAGCCTTCTATTGGAAAACAACAACAACAACATCTTTTATTTTAACACGATAGTTTTACAGCATAGCTGATATGGTAGTGCATAATGTAACTCAAATTGAATAAATAGCAGTAGCGAGAAGAGACCAAAAATATTTACCCTGCTGAGTTTGCGCAAAATTATTTACATTTTACTGTATATTTACAGGTTTCTATCTAACGTTTTCTATTTACAATGTTTCAAGTTTTACATGTACTTTCTATCTACAATTATATAACTGCATATGGGTTATCACTAATTTTAAGCCCCTCCTTGTAGGTGGCTAAGCTTTGCTTCAAGGAGGGGCTTTTAAAAAAGCTTAATTTGTTTTTTTAAGTAAAGTCAGAGTGCATACTGTTAAAGAATAGCCTTTCTTCTGAAAGTCTGACTTCTTTTTTTTTTTTTGAAAAAATGTTTTGTTCACCCAAGTTGGAAATTTCTTTCAGAAATGCTACTACGAGTTTGGTGAGAGTTAACTAATTATTTTAAAACTGGGAACAAGAGGGTGATTAAAATTAAACTGGGGTGTTATTTAAAGCTTTTCTTAAACCAGTTTAGGATTGAAAGACTTAAATGTTTTCTGCATGCTAAATTTCATTTGGATCACGAGTTATGGGGTATAGGAAGTCATGTGAAATTTTTCCATCCGTCACATTGCCATTATGATTGGCAAACCTACAATCTTGTTTAGAATAAAATTGAAAAGCAAGCCCCCTTCCCCTAGTCTTAAACTAAAATTACCTTTATAGGTATTGTTATTGAAACATGAGAATGGAATCATGATCTATCTTTTTGCTCATGCTTTTAGTTTGTGCCTAAGCCAAGGTCTGACAGTTCCTTTGAAAGGTCGTATTTTCTGTTTCTGCTTGGTATTGACTGGTAAGATATTTGGTCATGTCAGTCATAGACAGTGTGCAGAAGACCTGTGTCCATAAAGCAAAGTTGATGATAATATTAATATGTGATAGTTTGTGATGTGAGACACAAGTGTCTGTTGTCCATGTTAACTGGTGTCCATATTAAGCAGGTTAATTTTAGAGAAAATATAGGAACTTTTTGTCGGACAAACAAAACTGTCCTTTGTATATGGGTGTCTATGTTAAGCAGGTATCCGCAGAGCGGGCTTGCGCTTTATTTTGTCCAAGACTGTAGTTACACTTTCTCTTTTTGGCCACTTGCTTAATTGGCTATATTGTAGGGTTTCAAGGGGCACCATATCTTGCCCTTCAGTTATAGTTACAGTGTTATTAAAGCTTATCATTCGGGAATGGTTTAAAATAATTCTGTTGCCCAGGCAATTTCGTTTTTACTTTTTGCTGTAAGCATTTGGTAGGAGATTATTATTAACTTTTTTTCATTCTCACACGTACTCGTGGAATAATTGAGACAAAGAAATTTTAATAGTTTGATCCTTGTTCTTTATCATTTTCCTCTGGCACTTGCATTCCTCAAAATATTTATTTATCACCTACTAATTGCATTAATCATAGAATCTTGATCTCATTATAGTTCTTAATCATCACATAATACCATGCCAGAAATTGGAAGAAGGTGCTTACTTGTAAGATCGGCCTAATTAAGTTATTAAAAAGCAGGCATTATACAAATGTACATGTATGATTTTAGTGTACTGTTGCTCTACAACTAAAATACTGCCAGGGTACTTATCTGATCTATTGATTTGCCTTATTATCTATTATCCAAAAATCCAGCTCTCATTTGCTTACCAAACTTTGAATAAAAATTTTAACCGCCTAAAATTTCAAGAAGCTTGTCCTACTACAAACACCCTTTATCCTACATGGATATTAAAACCACTCAGGCTGACTTTCAAAACTGTACATGTAGGTTCTTGCATGGGGTTGTGTTTTTTGTTTTATCTCGGTGGAAGTCAGGTTGTTTCAGTTTTTAATTACAATAGATCACAATAGTTTCATATGCAAAAAAAAATCCTTGTGCTAATTCAATTTTTTAAAACAAATTGCTTCCATTTACAGTGTAAAATAACCTGTGAAATCTTGTATGCCTACATATTTTTAAACTCTATTATTAGGTATTATGCCTTGGTCTCCTGCGGGGTTGCACACTTATGGTCATACAAGTCTCCTTTTGTACTTAACCTTTGCCTTCCTAAGTTAAGTATAAACACCAGCATTCTGGGCAAACGTTTGAATCTGTCTGAGAGATGAATCTGCAGTGTTTTGTGCTATGAAAATGTTTTAGTAATTTAAGGAATGAGAGGGTTTCTATTCATATTCATCTGAACAAAAACTATTTAACAGCACTAATCCCTGGGGGTATGTTTTTTCAACTAACTAAGTGTAAGATTCAAATGTTGCCCATAATTACTCTATAGTGCTCTTAATACAAATTTGAGACTTAAACTGTTGTTTCGTTTAAAAGCATTTCTTTATAAGTCTTAATTATATAGTTTGCTCTTAATTATCTCTCTAAAACAGTTGAATTTAATTAGTCTTTTTAATTATTATGGCATTGTGAAGTAAGGTTTGTTCAGAATATTGTGGTTTCCTGTTTTTGAGAGTTTCTGAGGGAGAGATATAATTGTTCCTTGTCCCTAGTGTAGTGCTTTGTGTTGGTTAAATTTATGTTTTGTGAAATTCATCTTGTTTTTGCCATTATTTATGCTGTTACTGAACCGCTTTTAAGCATAAATATTCACTTGCCGTGTTCTTAAGGTTTCTGTGTTTGGTGCAAGGTAGTATAGTTATTCTTTATGCTCAAAGCCTCATTAACATTCTGCATTCCTTGCAAAAATGTGGTCAGATACTGAACTGTCCTGCCTTTCTGTTTTATTTGTTGTGGGATTCTTTCTTCACTGTAATTTCAAATATTTTGCATACATTGAAATTGTGTTTGTAAAAAGCACATGCTCAAGCATGAAACTTGAGATAACACCAAGAAGGTCACCTGTAACAACACTTGAAAGTAACATCTTGAAATGATTGTTTTTGTTTAGAAGAGGAACTGTTTTTTTCTCTTAGCTTCACCTAGCAGCACTGGCTTCCCTGAAAAATGAAATTGTGGAACTCTCAGGAAAAGTTCAGCAATTGACAGAGGAGCGAAATCAGTTGCAGACAACACTTGATCAGGCTGCTCAAGACCGTAAAGAGCTAATACATGATTACGAAGACAGACTTAACTCCCAGGCCCAACAGAGTGAACAACACATCACAGAACTGCAAAGTGTTATCGCTGAACTTAACAAGAAATTGTCTCAGGCTTCTGTGGACAAGTTTGATGAGTCTGAAGAGCATGAGATAGAATCACAGACGTCAGAGCATGGTAAGCCTAAATAATTGCACATGGTTAGGTTTATATCATTAAGTGCATTAATATTTAAATTACAAGCTTAAAATTCTCATCTTGAAACGTGTACTGAAGCTTTTAATTAATCATTGAGCCTTTGCTGACAGAGACCCAGCTATGTAAACCCAATTAATTCCTGGTACTCCCAAACAGAGTATCGTGAAAGTAAATTCAACCAAGGGCCAAGAGCTGCAGCCCACCAGCCATGCAGCAAAAAGTATCGAGTGTTGAGTTCTTAATGGCTTAATGAGGTTGTCACAGTTATTAGTGAATAATCCCTAAACCAAACTTCAAGGGATTTTTTGTTTGATGTTTTATAACCCTAAGCCCTGAAGGCAAGTGTAAATTTTAATATAATTATTTATGGTCTATTGCTTTGAAAGTTGTTGTTATTTATTATAACTTATATCGATTAATAATTGAGTAGGTCTTAAAGAATAAACAATAGAACAGTAGTGGCCTTTCATCACACAAACAAGACTCCCTTAAAACAAATCTTAAAAGACTAAGAAATTCTTTGGGGGGCAGGGGGACATATATGGGTTGGCCTGGTCAAACAGAAAAGGAGGACTTTGAGTAAGCCCTGAATTTATTTGCAAGGAGAAACTTTCTCTACTTTAAAAGCGGAAATTGATTTATTACTTTTGAAATATTTTCATCACTGTAATATCTGTTGTGGTTAAAATTTAATCTTTGGTTTGAATCAAACTGGTTTAAAATTTTGAAACTGGATAGAAATTTTTCAACACATAACTCGTTCTCATTTATTTTACCTCTCCCTGTAATATACTGTGTAAAATACACTTGTGACATCAAGGTGTCACATTTTAGTAAGGTAGTGTTTTAGGGTGCATTTGATTGATTGTATTTGGGAAAAGAATACGCTTAAGTTTTTTTAGAAACCTCTTCACTCTTGCATCATGATGTTTGGATTACTTAAACGTTTTTAAACAGATTTCTAGCTATTGCCATGCAAGAAATTCCAAAACAAGGGATTTCCAGAGTTTAGTCTGTTTACTCTTACTCTGGAATACAGTAAACTGAACTCGCACTTAGTTTTGTTAAAAAATTATTTTATTTAAAATACCCTTCATACACCCCAGCCAATTTATGAGGTTTGAAATCAAAATGAGTAGGCTGTCTCCTCTCAGAGGCTTACAGCTGTAAGTGAGCTTTTTTTTGATATATTCAATGGATATTGGGATCAGCCATAGTCTGCTACACAGCCGTTTTTAGGTCGTAGGAAGGAGCGTTGCGTGACGACACTAAAAACGGCTGTGTAGCAGACTAGATCAGCCACTGTGGAGAGCTAGTATATGTTGCCGTTAATTTTTTTATTTCGGTTAATTTTTGTTTTTCCTTTGTGTTAAATTCATTAGCATTCATTACCATAACCAAAAACAATGGAAAAGTAAAAATTAACTGAAATAAAAAATTAACGACAATTTATATACATTGATTATTGTGATTCATGTCTGACAGGATCACAAAGTGAATCAGACAGCCTTGCCTCTGATGAGGGTGCAAATGATGATAACACAGATGATGAGCTGTCCAAAGTAGTCGGTGGGCTGGAATTTGCTATAGACAGGCAGGATACAACTGACTCCAAGCAAGTGCAAAAGAAAGAGGTCACTGAAAGCAAAACTGAGGACAAGAAACCAGTAGAGGATGATAACAAGCCGCCATTGCATAGTTTACAGTCTGTGAGTTCAGTTCGGTTGCTTCAACTTTTCAATTTTGCCCACCTGAGATGCGGTGCTTATTTGAGGGTTTGCATTTATTTGAATGTTGTACACAACAAAGAATGTTTTTTTAATTACGGTATTATAATTTTCCGTATTAAACTAACAGAATTTATGTGTTTGATTTTGATTATATCGGGGCTACTGCTCTCGTTCACTTTTTTGTCCCAAAAACGGCACTTGATCGGTGCAGTGCTTATTCGAGTAAATACTGTATTCAGATTATTAAAGTAAATTTACATTGTATACTGTATGTTAAGTCTTTTGTACAGAAGTGCATGATCAAGAACGCCACCCAGATAGATTGTGCAATTGTCTGTTTCTTTTTTGCAGCTGGTAAAAACAGATGTCTCAGGCAAAACAGCCAAGGAGCATGATGATCTTCAGGCCAAGTGCAGAGAGCTTAGAGTTCAGTGTCTAGACCTGGAAAAGAAACGACAGATCTGTAAGTGAATATTATTATATTATATTGTTGATCTTTCATTTGTAAACACCCATTACAGGCGACCACTTTCCACTAGCGACCACATACTTTGTATTCAAAAACATTTTTAGTAAAAAGAGATATTTGGAACCTTTTGTAAACAACCACATCCTGTAAGTAAGTTTGGCCACTTGAGTGGGTGGTTTTATAATTTTCCATTGTTTTTTTTTCTGTGAAACTCAGAAAACCATGAGGTTCCGAAATATTATTTCTGGAATGTTATGTTTTTGCAAGGAAAAGCTAATCATGTGTAAGAAAGCTAAACCGTAAGCAACAACGCAGGGGTTTCAGTATGCACTGATGGCCGACGAAACGCGTAGGCTACTTCGCTCAGAGAAGTCGGCTGCTCTTTTAAGAATAAAAATAACGTCGTAAATAAAACCTATATCATAAAATCTGAATGAAAACGTAATTATGATGTGATTTCATAAAGACCCACTGGTTTTACGTTATGTGAACGCTATATTTTAGTCAGTTTTTCACAGGTTTACACAGAATTTGTTTACGTGTAACGTGCTTAATTTAGTTTTCATCATTTGGTCATTACTTGTAGGAATTGATTGTGACTGATAAATCGAAAGTTGAATGAAAGCTACATTTGCTCGAATAAAAAAACACGCTCTTTTGTCCTCAACGTAGCTCCCAGAGCCCTGAAAATCGCATTTTATGGCTTTGAAATTTATCAGTTTTCGGGCGAAACACGCCCCTAGATCCCCTTCCCCACCCTAGAAAAAGAGGACTAACGTCACCTTGTTGATACACTCGGTTACTCTATTCAAACCTGCTAGCTACTTCAATTTATATTGAAACCCCTTGTTTTTGTGGCTTGCTTGCGTGTCCTGAACTTTTTTGTGACTGGTCAGAACATGATAATGATACCCTGAAATAAGTGTTTACAATATTCTCGGTTCTCTGAACCAAACTAGAAATATGTTGGACCTGTAACGCTGTTACTGCAAGATAGTCTGAGAAATCTTGGCATTTAGACTGGTCGCTTACGGGAGGTTCGGCTGTAAACCAGTTTCAGTAGTTATTTTAGTGTTTTTAAAATTTCTAGCATCGTGGGGCCCGTTTCTTGAAAGTCTGGGTAACTTTTTGGGTCCGAAATCGAATATATACTTAAAAAACAAGAGAATCAAATCGCGGGTCCTAGCTGACAAACCAGTCTATTTTGTTTTGTTTACTGGTCAATAGTCTAATCATATTGTCTTCAGAACTATGAAAATCTCTGTGTTGAATGTGGACTTGGTGCTCTTTTTGAAAACCTGTCTTTTGAATCATAGTTAAGCATTGAGCTGGGGAAGAACTTAATGTTTTTAGTTACGACATTATTTCATTTTTTATTGATCTAACACTTTTTTGGGTTTAGTGGAGCGCCAGCTTCAGCAGACAAGTTTGAAGGAGTGGGTGACAAGAAAGAAGTCTTCTGGTAGCGCGGGGACACCAGACGTAAGCCTTATTGACACATTTGTTTACTCTTGTAATTCCTTCTCTACCCCATTGATCAAGCTTGGTTCCAAAGTCGTGTAAATTTTCAGGAGATAATCAAACACTGGTTTAGTTTTTCTTTTTAGTACCCGAAATAAATGTTGCACTTTGGCATACAGTGGAACCTCGATATAACGAAGGGCCAAGGGATTGGGGAAATTTGTTCCCTATAACGGGGTTCTTTTTCATATGTTTTGCTGTTACTGAGATAACAGTAAAACCGATGACTTCGTTAGTTACTGGTTCGTTATATCTTGGTTCCACTGTAGTCAGACATGTAAATGCAACGTCTAATACTTAGGGTGTGAAGGCAAGAAAGTGTAGTGATCGCCAAACCCCTGCAAAACTCCAGAAAATTGTTTGTTATTTGTTGCACTGTTGAAATTTTGAGGAGTATTCAGTGTCTTGTTATTATCGGTTTCTTTTCTTCTTTTTTTTTACTTTCAGACCTTGTAGGTGTAACTGAAATTATGCCAGACCAACTGATTTCTGGAGTCAATGCATGAGTTTACCCTTAACGGGTATTCTGCTCACAATGGTCACATCACAAAAGCCTCAGTTTTTCTCTTTGTTTTTTAAGTCTTTCAAACCAAAGTCAATCGGGGCATTTTTTTGCAGGTGAGCATATCCATAACAAATGTTGTTTCTATTGTAATTTTGTAGGAGCTCCAAGCAGTTACAAGTGAGAGGGATAATCTAAAGGCAAAACTCCGGAAAACCGAAGGGGATTTAGAGCAAGTTAAAACTGAAAATCAGGGATTTAGAGAAGAGAGAGACCGGCTCAGGCGTAGGGTAGGTTCCATTTTTTGTTGTTGTTGTTAAATCCTTATCGTTCCAGCTCTTGGTTATGTCGGTTTGATAAAAAGGTGTGCTGAAAGCGAGTAAGAATCTAAATTCTCCTTGATGCAAAATTGTACCGCCACACCCGAAGGGAAGTGACTACACAGTGCCGCTGAATTAGTTTAAAACTGGTCGGTGATTGCAGGTAGCATGCCTTTTATTGATGAGAGGCCTAGCCTACGAGCAGGCTTACTCTGTGCGAGTTGGGGGAAGATTTTGGTGAAGGCCGACCAAAAGAATGGGTTGAGGAACAGTGACTTCAATTTTCCTCTCCCCATTTTTTCACTGGCTTCGCCGGATCGGCCGCCATAATGTTCACCTTACTCGCCCAAGTGAGCCTGTTCGCAGGCCATGAGAATCTTATCTGCTTGAAATCAGCTTCTCATTAGTGTAATCTACAGGAAGACCTAAGCTGCAAATAATTTTCTTCTTTGAAAGGACTTTGTCCCTATGCGGCCAAGTCACCTTTTATGTCGGATTAAACAAAAAACGTCAAACACAAACAAATACACCTTATGTGCCTTAAACTAAAACACTGTACATGTTAGACGCGGAATTCGCAGGTAGACTGATTGTTACCATATATTTACTGCCTGAACAATGTTTTAACCTCGTTAGTTTAATTTGTATGCTCAGGGTTGAGTTAAACCATCTGCAAAATTATCGTCTTCACTCGTTCTCGCTCCCCGCGCTCGCGTGCTCGTCGATTTTCGAAGAGGAAAAGAAGATAACCTCTGTGTGCAGGCTACTATTATTTCGAACATCATGCTCGGCCTAAGTAAAGATTTCGTCGGACATTCGCCTCTTTAGAAACGGGAAAGAACTGGGCCGAGTTAACTCTCGCAAAGACTTCTGGGACTGTTGCTGGGTACAGGCAGAAAAAAATTTGGCCAATAGCTGATCGGCGCGTCCTTAGTGACGATCCTAGAAACAATTACGGGACACATTTAGGTTCCAGTTCCCTTTTATTTCTGTAGTGGTGAATGGGCCAATTTTAGTCGGACATTGTCCGGTGACTGACTGTTATTGCAACTTTGTAAGTTAATGTCGAACTCAACAAATGATTTCTCTCTTTCCTGCCAGGTTTTTGAAATGCAGGATCAACTTAAACTGCTTCATCAAAAGTCACTCCAGTATGAGCAACAACAAGCCAGGACACGGGCGAACAGCATGCAGGCACCTGCAACTCCCAGGTCTCCTAGCACACCTCGCAGAAACACACAACCATCAAGCAACAGTCATTCCGCAGTGCGCATGCTCAGCAGACAAGCTAGTATGAGTGGTGTCTCAGATGGCTGTCCTAAAGATAACAGCTATCTGACATCACCCCGTATTGCACGCCGTTCCAGTATTGATAATTTAAGTATGTCCAGCCAAGGTCGAAATTCGCAGTCTATGCCAAACGGACATGTTCGGAGACCCAGTGGCAGTGGAAGTGTCTGGACGGCTTCAGACGGCAGTCCAGCATTCCCGTCACGACACCCATCGGGTAGTGTCCAGTCCATCTCAAGTCAGGCGTTCTGGAGGCCTGGTGCGACTAGTGATTTAGGCTCATCTATGCACGGTTCAACACAAGAAATAACTGTTGTGGCAAAAATGATTGACGATGGAACGCAAGGTAGAGGAATTACAGGGATGAACTGTATTAGGGCTCTGGTAAGTAATCCGGTTTTTTTTTCAAGTGCAAAGTGGTGCCCTTTTGTGGGGTCTCAAATATGAAGGTCTCCGAGAGGGCTTCCCCATAATGGCCTGGGACAGTTTGAGTTACGAGCCCCGGTCACTTTGATTTCAGACAAAACAAGTGCTGAGAGACGTATTGAAAGAAAATACCACAAGTCGGAAACTGGATTAGTTTAGAACTATTTGTGTGCTTTTAAGTAAAAAATGAAGACCTCCGACTAATGCAAACTTCGTAGCATAAGTTTTTCTGACTGCGCATCGCCTGTCCTAGCCGTTGTGAGGCTATTTCTCTCCCGCTTGCTTTAATATATTCTCTCGGCTAATTGTGAGGAGGGATAAGCGTCTACTCGTAGTCTAAGATTTGGGAAATTAATAGTTTGTTTCGTATTCCTCTCTTTTTCATATTTTAGAGCCAGTTGCCAGAGTTTGCATCAAACAAAATGCCTCCTGACTTAGTAAAAGCATTGGAGAATAGCAAGACTACTCAAGAAGTTTACAAAGCGATGTTCACTTACTGTGATACACAAGCGGACAAGAAACTCAAGGAATATGAACTAGAAATTGAGATGTTAACGAGTCGCTTTGATCACATACAAGCTCAAAACAATGTTATATCTTTGTCGTTAGAGGAAAGTAGAAGCAATGCCGATAGAATGAGTGTTTTAATGGGCAAATATGAATCGAACTGCACCGCTCTTCAACTGGCTTTGAGTTTTTCGGACCGAGTCATGGAAACATACGAGGTGTTGTTAGAGTTATCAGAGTCAGAACAAGCGAGACTTCTCGCCAACTGTCGGGCCGCTGGTGTTAAAACTAGCCTCCATGGCTATGCGAATCCATCCTCGGAGTCACCTTATAGACTAATATATACCGAAGAGGGCGAAAACGAAGCCGAGAATGATCGGAAACCCGAAGATGTGGAATCGTGCGTGAATCGGAGGCGAATGGCGGAAAACGAAGCGCGGTTTTTGCTTCAAAAATTTGATCGGAATTTTGAGACACAAAGTAATTGTGGACAGCCATGGGAGTCAGTATCATCTAACAGTAGAACTAGTTCAACGGGTTCGTCAAATGACATGGAGTTCTCCCCTGAGGAGGCTGCCAGATTAAAAAGTTATATTCAACAGTTGAAATCGGAAAGGTCAACCGTCGGTCTTACGGCTATCGAGTTGGAAAGCGTGCATGAAGTGGCGCAACCAAGAGATTTGAAGTTGGAACCCCTGGATCCTAAAATAGACTTAGAGAACGCTGTACTCATGCAGGAATTAATGGCTTTGAAGGAGGAAAAAGCCGAATTAAAAGCTAAGAATTATTTAATTGAAAAAGAGAAGAAAGCTCTAGAGCTGAAAATTACGTCGCGGGATGCGCAGGAACATGCTTATTTGGTTCATATTGAGCATTTGAAGTCAGAGATGCAGGATGAAATACGAAGAAGAAGGAGATTGCAGAAGGACGCTGGCGTCGCGAGTAGCAAGGTAAATATTTGTATGAGATAGGTCGTTTCAAGTTATTTTTCCATAAGCTTTTTTGGGGTAGAGATTATCACGTCACCGCAGATATCCATATACGGCTCATGCGCAGTAGATGGGAGGTTCTGCTTTAAGTTCCGGTTTTGATGTCTTGCTGTGCTCTGCTCGTGTGCAATTTCACAGTAGGTCTCACATTTCCTGCCATCCGCCCCCTCCCCCCCCCCGCCCCCTCACATAAAAAAAATAAATTACAACACAGTAAGCGAACTTGTGGAATAATACAATAATTATTGAACTCGATTTTAAAAGTATGGCCATCTGTCAGAGTCTTGAGATCGGCAAATAATGGTCCTGCTTGGATTGGCAAATCACTGTATTTTGCTCGGTAACAATAACCGCTGAATAGGTGTCTTTATTGACGACAAAGGTCATTCTTCGACCGCGGTGTGTTGGGAAGGGACTCTCGCGGGGTAACTCCAAGTTATTCTACATCTTTATTATTCAGACTCAAAACAAATTATTATTGGTAGCTTTCACTTTTTATCTGGCCAACATGGTTCTAAATGTACTGTGATGGGGCGGGCGTGGGGTTGTAGCGGTGGCGGGAAGAAGGAGAGAAAATATCTGCTTCTTAAGTACATTTGATACTCTTTCCAAGGTTGCACTCACCAAGATGGCCGTGCGTTACAGTAAGCGCTAGATGTCGACGATTTTACGGGAAAAAACAGGGAATAGTCCTAGAAATAACTCCACGGAAATTTTAACGCTGACCCACCCTACGATGGTATCCCATTCCCTATTTTCCTCGGCCGGGATATACCCCCTTCTCTTATACTGGAGTACAGCGCGTTCGTTAAGTTACTTATGGTTGATATCCAAAGTTTATTTTACTTTATTTTTTTGCGTTTTCCGCCGTATTTTGATGTGGGAATTAGATTATTTGTTTTGTAGTTAGTGTTTCAAAAAACGGAGAGGTAGGGAGGGTTTTTATTGCTGTGGAAGTATGACTTTAATAAAAGTTACATCCTAACTTTTGCTTTGTTTTAGTCGGACGAGAAATCAGGAGGCAGTGCCTCTGGAACTCCGTCTATTACTCTAGCTGAGTTAAAAACATCCGATGATGACATCCCGCCTGACTTATATGAAGCTGCTAGGAGAGAAAAGAAGCTCAAAGCCAAAATTCAGGAGTTGGTAGAAACGCTGGAAAGTTTGTCGAAAAACTCGGAAACAAGACATCAACAAACTGCTGAATACGTGGCGGACTTGAAGAAGGCGAACGGTGCTCTTGTGGCAGCTTATGAAAAAGCGAAGAAAAAGCACGGAGCACGGTTACGGAAATTGGAACAGCAGATGATAACCATGGTGGAAAGACACGACGCCCAGGTGAGTACCTCTCGTTAATACGATTGGTGTAAAATAAAAGTGCGGAAAAAGTTGTTAAAAATGACATGACAATTGGAGCTTTCAGCTTTAACTCCAGCTCTAACCCGTTCACTGTGTAATTCTGAGAAGTCGAAAGTGTATCGTTGGAACAAATTAGACTATTCTAACATAGTTTGCGCAGTTGCAAGGTATTGCCAGGCAAGGGTGACTAGTTTAGGGGTGGGGTGAAAGTACCCTAGACGGGACAATGATAGGTTCCACTTGTCTTCCATCTGAAAATTTCACGTGTTGGAGCGTCCTGGCCTGTCGGTTTGGCTTCATGGAAGGCAGATTTAGTTAAGAAAACACGACGTCAACTGAGAACACGAAAGTGTACGGACGTCCTGTGCTTAAATTTCAGGGTTCGCACGCACCTTGAAAGTCCTTGAAATTGCAGTCCGTGCTGGAAAGTGCTTGAATTTCAGTGCTAACTGTATCCAATCCAGATTCTTAAGTGCCTATAAGGAGCAAACACAGAAAGACCTTCAGGATAAAATTGCTCTTGTTGTGGAAGAACTTAGACATAGACATAGACTCAAGGCTCTTTTTTTTCACTGAATGGAGTCCTTGGAAAATGGGAAATGTTTCCTTGAAAGTCCTTGAATTTTTTGTTCAAAAAAGGGTACGAACCCTTAAATTTGCTGTTCTGCCATCTGTCAAGTCGGTGTAAAGACCTGCGCCCGCTGTCGTCTGTCGTCTAACCGCTGTCCGGTTAGCTCAATCGGATTAGCGCCGGTCTGCTGAGCGTGGGGCCGTAGGTTCAAACCCTGGCCGGACCGACACTCAGGGTCTTTAAATAACTGAGGAGAAAGTGCTGCCTTTGTAATAAATAACATCTGCAAACGGTTAGACTTTCTAGTCTTCTCGGATAAGGACGTTAACCGTAGGCCCCGTCTCACAAGCCCTTGCACATGTAATAAATCTGGGGGACGTTAAAGAACCCACACACTCTTCGTAAAGAGTAGGGCATGTACTGCCCGGTGTAGTGGTCTATCTCACTTTCACACTCATGTATGGAGGCATCATTACTCATTCCTTCATTACTTGTTAAGCAGTCTGGCAAAGTCCACCAACGAGAAAAGCCCTGAGAGAAGTGGATAATAAGATATTACATTTTACACTTCGTCACTTTATCTTTGGAAAATCTGCCCAGTGATTAAAGCTGCGCTTTAAGCCGAAAGCTCCATGTTTTCCTTGAGTTTTTCTTGCCTAAGAATAGGGTTTAATTTTTTTAATCTTATTATGTAATAGTGGTGTTTGTTAATAGGACTGGGTGGAGTCTAGTTCGGTCTTTGATCGGTTGACCCCCCAAAATATTGACCTTCGAGGCCCAGTAACAGGATTTTCGGTTTTTGCCGCGCGAAAAATGGAACGAGAGCCAAAAAATGAAAGAGGGGGTAGGGGGAGGGGATGGAAGGAAACTTGCTTCCTTCTTTTCTTCCCCACCCCCTCCCCGGTCTTTTATTCGCGCCATTTTTCGCGCGGTCCTCGTTCTTTGCTCCGAAACCGCACGTAAACTCTTGCTATGCAGGCTGTATGTGGGGTAAAAGGACCACAATATTTCAAGGAAGTAAAAATGCTCAGTCCGATCTTAGACATGCTATTTATGCCCATATGAGGGGCATGAATAACCCGCTAAGGAAAATTATACCCTACAGTGCCAGAGCGGGGGGACTTGTCTTTTTTTCTTCAAAACGCAACACCAAGCTTAGGGTGGCCCATCAGGGTTTGGGCGGGACGAAAATGCGCATTTCTACACTGATCGATGTTGTTTTGTGCCTTTTTGATTTTGCTTCATCTTCTACCCTTAATTCCTTGAGACTGACCGGTTCTTTTATCAAAAAGGCATCTATATTGTCATTGCTTAACTTTTCTTTTTAAGCTTAGATTTAAAGAAGCTGTTAGAGCTTTATTTTTCTACTGTCTTGGCAGAACTCTTAGACAATGTGTTCTTTTCGTTTGTGTCTTAGGTGCGAACCATGAAGGAAAGAATAGCATTATTGGAAGAAGAACGAAAGACAACTTCAGCACGGCAAAACGAGACCGCGCTCTAGTTCACAATGTCAAGAAAGGCATCATCTGTAATGTACCATTCAAAGTGAAACTACCCCGCTTAACAGGTCCGGACACATTTTTGAATGGACAAAAACTTGCACCGATCCGCCTTTCGTTTTCACAGGACGCGCGCAACTTTGCAACTTTTTGAACGGCAAAGTGTGCAAGTTTTTTTTGGCCTCATCAGGTCAAAATTTTTACCGGTACGGTTCCACTTGTACGCGGACTCCAGTAACCACCTGAAGAGTGCATTGCACAGTTTGCGTGGTAAAAGCCTGGAGGCTTTGACAAAAAAAAATTCATTGCTGATACTGGCAAAAATCTGTACGCACTCGCGTAAACAGAATTGGCACGGTTGTGTTGACGGGTTGCACTGGTAAAAAAATTCGTCCGTTCGAAAATTTGTTGGGACCCCTGTCAACGGGGTCTTTGTGAGTAGAGGAATAACATGCAGCTACTCTAAATCTAAATGATGACATGGGATTTAACAACGTCTAGATTGCACTATAGAGAAATTGCCACCTGGGGCCAATTTAATAAAACTTTTACAAGTGTCCCTATTGTTTTCTTACTCTAGAACAATACATACAGTTGTAGATTACTCTTGTAAAAGTCTTATTTAGGGCCTGTTTACATGGAGGTGGGGTACCCCAGATAGGTGAGGTAACCCGCTTAGGTGGGGTGAACCCGCCTGTCCATTTGATCTCTCATTTTAATGTGATCACGTTTACATGTGAGGCGGGGTAACCCGCCCCATGTTACCTCAGCTACCTGGGGTCCCCCACCTTCATGTAAACAGGCTCTTAATTGACCCCTGGCTGCGGATAATTCTGGCATGTTCTTTATATTGAAGTCACGCCTTGTGTTACGAGGAGGTTTCTTAATTTAAGGGTTTAGTGTCATTTCCGTGATGTCCAGTTCGAATTGTAAAGTAAGTTGCAGTTTGGTTGTTCGACTTTGTAAAAAAAATACAGTAAACTAAATATTTAAGACCTTCATTTATGGAGGAGTAATCGCGCATGTAAAAAGCCGGGCGGCATTTAAGAGCGAAGCTTTGCGTAAATAGTTTTATGTTGCTTACCGTAAGTTGTGGCTTGAAGTACTGTGTAGTGTTGTCGGCAGGTGCAAATATTACAGATTTCTGAATTTTATTCCCTGTCCACTTAAATCTGGTCCAAAACAACTCTTTTCCTTTGATCATAAAGGTCAACGAGGTACGCATTTATTTTAGAGTTTAAAAAACGGGTTAATGCCGACACGGACAGGACTCGTTAAAACGCATGTACCTCGTACAGAAAGAAATCACAACAGATGACATCAAAGATGTTTTAATGAACACAACTAACGAGTAAAATGTCGTAAATTAGCTATTGTTTGTCTTGTTTCTGATTGGTTTAAAATCTACGTGCATATTGTGATTGGTCAGAGTAGATTTTAGCAATCAAAACCTAGCATGCTCTTTTTTGTGCGCTTGATGTATTTTCATTTAAATTTGATGTTCCAATTTTAGTCAAAGTTTCTTTCAATATGAGAATTACCAGATTTCGCTTTTCTGCTTTGCCAAACTGCTGCATGTGACATGTAACTTCAAATAATATTGCTTGAAGAAGAAAAGCTTGTAAATTGAATTTAGATTTAAATTAAAACCAAAATCATCTTTACTTTTGTTTGTTCTGACTTTGACTGTTAGCTTATTTTTAGACCGCACACCCTGGGTTGCAATATCGAATTGTTTGTTGATGAACAAAAAGGACCGTTCAAACATTACATGAATATCTACACATCAAACACAATAATGTATAACTAAACATTGATTAACAACAATCAATCGTTGATCTTCTAATCCAGGTGACTATTGTTCACCTTAGAAACCCTCGGGGAAGTGAACTCTTCTCAAAAAAATTTAAGATAGTTCCTCTTTTTTGACGTTTTGGGTACTGAACGTTGAAACCGATTTTTTAACAGAGTAATACACTCCCTGAAGGGAGAGTGACTTCAAGAGACTGACTCGACCAGCATCATAATAGTCCTTTCATGAGAAAATTATTTACATTCATATGCTTAATTATTTCATAATATAAATATTTTAGATCAACAAGTGTTTATAAATTTTAACAGTTTGGGAGTAGTAACCAGAAATCTAAGTTAAAGTAGGAAAATACTTTCCTTCTTGCAACTGACAAGTAACAAACAACAACAACAAACGGCAAATTAGCTTTTGTGTCGAGGTTAAGGGGTGATGTCAATGCGGGTACACTGATGATCTACAATAGCAGTAGAAAGAAGGCCTTTTGAGGGAGAAAAACTTTGGTAGTTGCTAGCCTTAGGAAACAGCCGACCTTTCTACATGCTGCCACTGGTTTTCCCATGAAATGGTGTCCAAACAACGACTACAAAAATCCCATACTATTGACATTCACTACCCAGATATGGATAGTGCTTCGGATTGGTTGCAGTCGCTGCTCACTCATCATTTTGCAAGGAAACCAGTGGAGACGTCATAAAATGTTGGCTGTTTTTCTTAAACTAGGCCATTGAATACTTTGGGAATTTTCGAAGAGGTGGTAGGAAGAAAATTTGGCGCAGACTTTCAAGATCAAGGGAGCATCATTGAAAGAGAGAGACGAATGCATTTTTATGGATATTAAGAAATATCTATTTGTATTCCAACTTTAAACGAGTTAAATAACGAAGTTATCCGTCACCCAAATTTTGGGGAAGAACTGAATGATGATCGTTCATCTCATTCGAAGGTTAACTGTGACAAACAGCTAATTTTTTCTTTTGAAAAGGCTCTTAACTTTTTCATAGATACGGTTTAAGCCTTCCCTGTTAGTAAGTTCTCGAAGGGCTTCAGCTGAATGAAGTTTTCTTCGCACAGCGGCCTTCCCGGGATTTCCTTTAAAGTGGTTCAAGAGAATTAAGACATCTTGCCTTTTCCAAGCCACACGTCGCTTACACTGTTTGGTCAGTTTCTTAACTTTCTTTCTAAAGATGCTTTTCACCTTCTCGTAGATTCGGTCAAAACCTTCTCTGTTCAAAAGTCCTTGAAGTTCCTTTTTTCTTTTCATCTTCAAGCGAATGTTAGCTTTGCCGGGGTTGGTACGGAAGTGATTCTTTATGAGCTTGGAATCCTCGCTTTTCCAAGCTTTCCTTTCACGATAGCTATCACAGCTTTCATTTGAAGATGGTATTCCAGCACCTAAGTTGGTCCTTGTACAGGTCTGGGTGCCTGTTACATTTGTGCTTGCGGTAGATGTTTCTTTGACCACCATCTGGGCACCAGATACAGGATGGGTGTGTATAAATGCAGCCAATTCGTTGACATTTTCCGTCCAGTTTGAGATGGTTGAACTCAGGCTTCTTGCCAGTTGCAGAGGGAAACCCTGGCATCCAAGAAACACGTAAAACTTTTCGAGGGAAAACAAACGCTTCCGAAAGATACGCATTGATCTTTTCTTTCCCGCACTGGGTTGTATCCATTTCGACACTCGTCCACGATCAAGAAGGCAGTGTATGGTGTCGCCATCTTCCATGTCACAGTCAATGGAATCCATTACATCACCGACCTGAGTGGCATGCACCTTGGCCTCTTCCTCAGTCATTGATCCAGCATCCGTTGTCTGGAGGTATTCAACAAATGCTGAAAGAAAAGCTGCTCGAGTGGCTGCTTTGAGAACCTCATCTTGTTTCTCCTCTTCTTCCAGCTCCTCTTTACCATCATCACGTTCCATCTTGATTCTTTTCTCTGGAATATCGCGCATTCTTGCAGCTTGTGGTGGCCGTTTACGACCATAAAAACGAACGACCTTTTGGCGATTCTGGTCTTCAGGAGAGCACTCTTGACGCTCTTCAATTACTTCTTTCTCAGACAATACTGACAGTTTTTGCTTTGAGTGTCCGCTGAGATTTCTGGACTGTAACTCCTGCCCTGTTTCCATGTCAATTTTTTTTTAACAAGTGTGTCTGTAAACAAACAAAAACACCCAAGGGTTCTTAATGTTATATTTTTCTGAGAAGGAATTATGAAAGTGCAGAAAGAGGGAATGGTGGAGTAAAAAGATTCACAAAAAAATCCATTGTCGGAAAAAAAAAGTCTCAACAAAAAATGCAGTTGGAAATAATACTACGGGTTAGTGGTCCAGGTATGCCACATTATTATAGGTTTTCACTAACCAATCAACCAACCGAATTCCTTTCCCAAGCAATTTAACCAATAAATTCCTTTCTAGTCACACAAACTTTTTAATTTACTTAACTTTTAAATTTATCCACTTACTGTAAATGTTTCCTAAAATTCATGTGCCAGTGCTTTTTTTTTTGAAATAATGAGTTTGCTCTCCTCTCCTTTTTCTATGTAATCCTACATAAATTTTAATTTCCTCCTGCTTTGATTAGCTGTATGCTATTTCGCTGAAATGGGGTGTTTGAAGGAAAATGTGAATGTTAATAAGGAAACATAAATTTCAAATTGAAATTGAACTTGAACTTAGACAAAAAGCAAAAAAAAAAAAATGACTTTGTTGATCTCAAAATTTGGGAAAACTCAAGTACTCCATACTACAATAATTAGGTGCAATCTGGATGCTTAAATTGAGCAACGCCAGGATTCAGATCAGGTCCCATGCGAACTGCCATCCCTACCCAATCCCACAACCCGGAAAGGTTGGCCACACCACCGGGGTCTATGACCCCTACTCTTTTCGAATATTGATGTGGGTTCTTTTATGTCCCACAAGAACAAATCAGTGAAAGTGCTGTGAGATGGGTCCTACGGTTTTTCATCCTTATCTGAGAAGACTAGAAAGTCTAACCATTTATAGATGTCATTACAAAGGCAGCACTTTCTTCTCAGTTATTTAAAGACCCTGAGTGTTGGTCCAGGCAGGGTTTGAACCCTTGACCTCCCGCTCACAGACCGGTGCTCTCCTAACTGAGCTAACCAGGCGGTTCAACATTGAACATGAAAATACAAAAAATACAGTTGTGGTTGTGGTCAAAGAAAAGATTAAAGCCAAAACTACCTTGTCAAACTAAGCCATATTAATCAACAGTGAGATATTAAATCACATTATAAAAGGGAGACTAAGAAATAAAGCTTAGGGAAAGGATGATCACGTGGTACACATTGACTTAGTATTTTGCTTGCCGAATATGTGTCTAAATTTCTCTAATCAAACACTGCTAGGATCAACTCCACGGGGGAGGTACTTCCTTATAAGAGGCTAATGGGGATGTGCCACCTGATGGGGCTGCATTTTCACCACTGGATTGACTAGAATGGGGTCGCATTTTCAATACAGTTACTAGAATGGATCGCACATTTTCGGATTTTTTGGGGTAAGACATTATAACTGGCCACAGAATAGACTATAATGGGGTAGGGGTTCTGAGAGGCCAGTGGCACCTACCCAGCAAAAATTAACGCAAGTATTGCGCAAATATCAATCCAGGAAAAGGAATTTTCATCTGTGCATTACATTGACTCAACAAAATCCTAAACTCCTAATACATAGCCAAAAACAATGATTACTTAATCCTTAAAGTCCTATAATGTACAAATTGCACCTAACAATTTATTAAAAATAATAAGTCTAAGATTCTAAAAACAATGACTAATTCATCCTTAAAGTCCTATTTGCACATTGCACCTAATAATTTGTTAAAAATAATAAGTCTTAAATTCTAAAAACAATGACTAATTATTCTAACATCCTATTTACAAATCCTTCTTTATAAAACAATAAAACAATAAATTAGCTAGGAAACGCCTTCTGAAATAAATAAGTTTTAAGAGACTTTTTAAAGGCAATGACTGAAGATTTATTTCTAATAACAAGGAGAAGATCGTTCCATAATTTTGGGGCAGCCATTTAAAAGGATCGATCACCAAGTGTGGAAAAATATTGACTTGCATAATGGAATGTTAAGAAGTTTGCTGTCATTTAATCTTAGATAGTTACTTCCCCCCTCCCCCCACTGTCCTTCAGAGATACAAGTTCGGAAATGTAAGTCGGAGCTAGTTTATTAATAGCCTTAAAAGTTAACAATAAATTTTAAAAACTATTTGATATGCTACGGGTAACCAGTTGTAGCAATGGTGTAATATGACAAAATTTGTTTTCTTTGAATACAAGGCGTGCAGCAGAGCATGTAAGCCTTCAGATCCTGAAAACTGTACCCTGTTCAGTGGCACATACCTGTTAAGACCATATGCTAAAACTTCCTTCCCAGCGGGCGAGAGGGGGGTGGGCTAGGGGAAAAAAAGGCCCAGTTGATATATTTGCAAAAAAGAGACATGTATGCCATTTTCACAGGCCAAGATTGATGAAACATACACAAAATAAGACTAGTTGAGATTTACTTTTTTATCACTTGCTCTCATTCTTTAAATTATGATTTCCCTTCAAGTCTGGGTAGTTTAATAAAAGGATTCAAAAGCATAAAGCTTAACTCATATTTCGGTGGCCAGTAAGCAGTGGCAGATCCAGGGGAGGGCCCTTATTTTTAGACCAAACTGTTGCCCAAACACCCGGAAAAATTTTTGGTGAGACCGTCCCCCTCCCCCTTATCTCAGGGTTTGGGTGATGCCTACCCCTTTCTCCCCGCCTAATCTGAAGGTGGGGATCTGCCACTGGTAATGCATCAGTCAATTCCAGCTGCAATACTAAAACCATAAACTGGTGTCATCATGGGGTGAAGTCTTAATTAGAATAGCACTATTTCAAAGGAAGACGTTAATTGAAACAAAAAATCGCACATTAAACTGCTTAAAATGGCACTACTCGACTGTGCGATCAATAAAAAATGTTGCAGTTTTGACGAAGGATGGGGCATTTGCCCTCTTGTCCCCACCCCGGGGGATTTGACAGCTCAAGAGTCCCCACCCCCGGGAATTTGCCATCCAGGGCGGGGCGGGGGGGGGGGGTGCTGGGCGCAGGTGGAATTGACTGATGCATAAGTGTAGTAGCACTTTTAAATCTAGCCTCGAATTCGCCGCCTCTCATTGTTTCCCGTCACTAGGGACATTTCACGAAATTTACCAACAACACGGAGCAATTAGGGGAGGCTGTATTAGCAGGCAAATTCAAATCTCATGCTATTGATCAACACTACACATTTCAATATATGGTCAAAACGATTCGATAATGCAAAAATGTAGCCGATTATTTCGTGTTCTTAGAGATTCAGTAGATTTAAAGAATGTCTCCCGATAGCTTTACTACTGTAAATAAGCTTAGAACATTACAGAGAAACCGTTCAACTATGCAAGCAGCATAATATATAAACACTGTACTCACCGGGATAAACATATATGGGCGAAGCAGAACATATGCCGATTGAAAGTGCGGGAATTTGCTGGAGTTCCCGGATTATCAGCTGATTCGTCCGTGTCGTCACACAGCCTTGGCGCAACAGCTGTAGCCCGGATGCTTTGCAAAGAAATTAAGGAGTCTATCCGAAAAATCGGGACCACTCTCAGATAACAGTATGCTAAGTATAGTACTAGTTGGTATTTATTCGGCACTTTATTGTTATTTTTCAGTTTCACCAATAAGGTTTTAAAATACTGTTTACGCACTACGTGAATTTGCGATTTTTGGCGTCTTTAAAGAAAACATACCTTTTGTTTTGTCCCTAGGGTGGGACATTTGCACAGATTTTAAGGCACCACCGTAGGTCTGCTGGCCTAACGCGGGGCATTTACAGCTTTCCCAAGATCCCCGATAAATGCCCCGGGGGGTGGGGTGGGGTGGGGTAGATGGGCACGGCTTTCGCACTTTTGTTAGCATGCGCCGTGGCCTTGAGCCAGGGTAAGATAAGGGCCTGTTGACATGGAGGTGGAGGACCACAGATAGATGAGGTAACATGTGGCGGGTCACCCCACATATCATGTAAACGTGATCAAATGAAAATGAAAGATTATATGGACAGGCGGGTTACCTCACCTACCTAGGGTCCCCCACCTTCATGTGAACAGGCTTTAAGGCACCGACCAAACGGAGAAGGTTTCAATGAAGGCCCGACCGGTGATAAAAACATCAGGTTGTGCGTCCTTTTCTCTAAAAAAACTTTTATTTTGTCCACGACATTACACATTTACAACTTACATGCGAAACACCCGCGTCAAATGACAATATTGGGCGAAACTACAGTCAACGTAGAACTCAAAAATTATGGTAAAACAAGAGACCAAAAGAATGTGGACTGAAACGGTCCGTTTTCGTACTAACAAAACAAGCATAAAGAAGCCGGCGTCCATACTTGCATTTTCCAAAAATTCGGAGAGAATTTAGAAGGCCAAACCGCAAAAAAATGTGAGTCAAATGTACGCGATAAGTGATGGGTGTTATCAAGTTTAAAGTCACCCAGCTTACATCAAAAATACGAACGCGTGCAAAACATGACAAATACAAAAACAGGACTCTGAGCACCTTCTCATTGCCCAATTTAAGTATCATCCACAATAACGTTATATCGTGGCTGAACGCCATAAAAATTCAATTTGTAGAATAAAACTTTATTGAAAGAAATCATGTGGTAAAAAAAAAAATAATAAATAAAGAATACGATGACAACAACAATTCTGAAGAAACTGCAAGGCAAAACACCAGTACAAGTTAAAATTTGTATTTTTGTTGTCTCGATTTGCATAATTTAAACAACATTTAAATAATCTATGAGTCTCCATTTGCACATCTCACAGAAAACACATTGTTTGCTACCCCCCCCCCCCCCAAAACACAAAAAAAAAATTGTATAACCTTTGCTTTTTAATTTCTCCTGGTTATCAAGGTACGTGCAAACGGACGCAACGTGGTTGGCCAAAAACTCCCAACATTGTTGGATGCTACATATTGCGTCCGTTTGCACACCCTGTTGCATGTTGTTGGATGATGTTGAGTGTTGTTGTGCAAAGTTCAGTTGAAACCGGTTAAACTTTTAGCCCGGTGCAAACAGACGCAACATTGTTTGGCCAACGTTGGGAGTTGTTGCGTCCATTTGCACGAAGCTTTACAGTTGTCCCAAGAGTAACTGAAAACAATGCGTACACAAAATTTTGAGGGTATACAAGGCATATCATGGGAGATGTGCGAATGGCGGCCATGTTGGTGTTCCAAACCAATCCTTTGGGAGTAAAACTTTATTCTTATGTAAAGACTTTCTTTTGTTCTAATAAATTTGCATAGATGCTGGCCACGTGAGTGAAAAGTGAAAACGTTCTATGGGCTCTTTTATTGTACAATTTGGCAATAACTGAATGAACTATTTTAAATATCGTAAAAAACTCTTGTCAAGAATCTAGCTTTTGAATGGCCTCAGTTAACAGGTCGGTAACACCCTCCGTATCCGGCTCACTCCCCGCGGAACTCTTTTTCTCGGCTGATTGCACGGGATTAGGAGCTGATCGCGCAGCAAGCCTTCTTGAAGGAGGTTTTCTAGAGGGTGTGTTGATAGGCGTAACCAAGGTTTCAGCACCTTCCCCTGCTGTTTTATCAAAAAATCCGTCCATTTCTTTAAGCGGCACTGAGTTGTGCAATGTACGCAAGGGATTCAGCGATTCTACCTTGGTCATTTCTTCGTAAAAATCTGCAACTTAAATTAAAAGTGATTTCAAATTAATTTGAAGCAAGACAAACTCCGCTTAGGACCAACAATAGAGAGATTACGTTTACACCAAACGGCTGACGTGAATTTGTACCACGTGATCAAGTTTTCCCCTTAACTGTCGTTTACTGTTTATATCTTCTACTCAAAAATAAGTAGTTTTACGCCAGTTTTATCCATAAGAATTGTTCTGGACAGTTTTTATCTGCTTACCTTCTATTCTGAGAAATTCTCAACTTGAATCTGCCGTTTGCCGTAAACACGACTCTTAATCTCTCTGTTATGTTCTGCGGGGCCACTTTTTCGGCAGTAGTAGTTATTACAAGGTGAGTCTGGATTGATTAAAGCTATGTTCCCCCTTGGTGCCCGAGCAACGGTGCCTTTGGACCCAAGGCCTGTGTACCGGCACAAAATAGTGCTGCGTTCACACCTAAGGTACTTGACATGTAACTTTGCGCATATCTTATCGCTCTGTGTGTCAGACGCCATTTTAAAGGCGTTCACATTAGTGTCCAGCGATTAGCGAATGTGAGCACCACTTCTGGTCACTAAGTGTGAACATAACCTTGTAAGTCATCTTATGCATACAGTATACTGAGTGAACACCATTGCCCTTATTTTTGCGTCGCTGGAAAGGTTTAGTTCGCCTCACAGACAGTTTACAGATAGTTTGCGTCCCGCGAGGAGATGCAATGTGTAGAGGAAAGGGAAAACAAATATTGCTATTGGTGTTACGTTTATTTATTAGTAGTGAAGTGAAAAAACCGCTTCTTACTTGGTGGTTTGCGACTGTTCTTTGTGCTCTTTGTAACCGAATAAGGTCTGACGACCAATGCACTTGAGATGGCGTAAGAAAGCTTTCTCACCGCACGGATAGCAGACGTTGCAGATCCTGTGTAAAACAAGAAAAGTAGTTTGGGTTAAGGAGAGCGGGTACTAGCAGGTGACAAAAAAACTTCTGGAATCTCGCACGTAACCTGTGTTAATACTGATCACTCAATGGTAACAACCTTTCTACGTCTGAAAGCTCGGAACCAAAAGACTACCAACCCAACGTGTTAGTGCTGTTCATTTGTGTTAGTGTAAGAGAATCGGGGGAGAGGGACTGGAATAAAATAAAAATATATATTGACGACGGGTAAAGGGCGGAATCTCCGTCTAATTCAACGATTTGTGTCGTCAATCGTTTTTTGATTTTCACTTAACTTTCCCCAACCAACCCAGTAAACAGCTTAAGAAACCACGAGGATTATACTAAACCACGACAATGCGATTAAAAAAAAACCTGAATGAAATCAGCCAAACAACAGTTCTGCATGTGCCATACTTCAGGCTGCACTTTTGTCGCCCTCTGTTCTAGTACGACGTGAAATGTCCTGATGAAACGTTTCACTGAGGACTTGCATACACACATGATATGGATCTTTGGAAACTTGGATCTCGTCCCTAAACAGTGCAACTCTAGACACATTCGCATACTTTTAACAGATTGAGAGAGTTGGAATAATGGAAAAAAGGAAATTCACTCTTACATGCCATTACTTTTTCACTACCTTTGCCGTGGAGGTTACTTAAACTCCTTAGTATCTGAACCACTGTAACAGGTTATTTAAGCCATGTAATAAATTAAGTCATGGAAATATTTCTTGCAAATCACAGACACCGTGGTCAGGTTTTCAAAAAATTGAGTCTTTACTATTGTGCAAAATCTGCAAACAACTTGCATTGTTATATTCCTATACTTTCACTCAACTAAACAGGGACTGCCATTGGTTGATTCTTGGTCACATGGCCTGGACTAACTGATCAAATGTATCCCGAACATGATACACCCGTCTCGGGAAACATCAGGACTCGAAGGAAAACAAAACTAACTGGTTTCCCGAGGGATCTGACATTAAGTGTGTAATGTACTGACCAACAATATGGCCGGTTTATCACATGAGTCAGCCAAACCCTCGTTATACCTGTGCTGAGTGCCACAGGATTGTAAATAGGGAGCTTAAACAAAGGCGTTTCTGAGCGACGCACGTTAACCGAAAGTGAGTCCTTTTTCCTTCAAATATGCCTTGACGCTACTGAATTTGTACTGTTATGAGTCTTTGTTCTCAAAGAGACGGTCTGCCTGAAAATTTGGCTAACACTACCACCCAAGAATGCACAAAGTCCACTTCCGGTTGACGCGTGCTGCTCAAAAACGTCTTTGCTTAAAGCTCGGTTGTAAAAGACCTCTTACACATTTCACTTGTGCACATGATATGCGGTAAGAAGAGTGTTTGCAGAAAAAAATACAAACTAATTAACTTGCAAGAAGCCATCTGACCAGGGTTTTGCTGAGTAACACAAACTATTCTAGAAAGTCAATATCTTACCAACACTTCGTTTCCTGGTTGGGGATCCTTTCTTTAACGCAGGAGATGACTTTACTATTCTCAATAATTGATCACCTTCGTCACTTCCCTGCTTATTCACCAAGTCATAGGTGACCTTCCGCGGGCGCTCAGACGTGGTGTCTGATTTGGCTGACGAAGGTTTTTCCGTTCCTGTCAATTAAAAATTACATTCAGTTGGACATAAACGTCATTCATTTTTGCATGAAATTATATGAGCTGAGACATAAGAACGAACATAACACGAGCTGCGATGTGTACAGTGGAACTAAGCGCCTTTATCCAGCCTTTATCCAGATTTTCAATTCACTACTTTTAGCGGTAAAGCTCCAGCAAGAACAAAGAATGCACGTAATGTACAAGTTACAAGTGATTATGTTACACGCGCAAACAAAGAAAGACTATCTTTCTGACAGAAAGTGAAAGCTTTTATTGACAATGAATATTAACGACATAAACTAAAAAGAGAAGTGGTACAAGCTGTCGGCGCAACTCCTCCTGGGATCGTTTGCTATAATTGGACGATAGCATCCAATGGCAACCATTAACCAATCATTGCTTATAATTACATCCGGGAGCCGCGATGTTTTCAGAAACCTCTATTTTCATTGGCCTTTGAAAACACACCTGCAGTCTGGTTCATTCATCGATTGTTTTGTTCGCTAATTTAAATTAAAAACAACTCCTTCTTGGAGCTTCGTGGTACCCCCTTATATTGTTAACCTTCACCATCCCAAGAATCTTAGCGCCAAAAGTGTGTAACCATCATTCCCGTAGTTTATGGACAGAAAATGTTACAAACAAAGCAAATGCACCAACAGAAACTCAAAAAACATGTGGTTAAGAGCGGAGGAAAGTGAAATGGAAAACTAAAAAAAAAATGATAAGTGAACGCAGTTTACAACAAATACGAGCGTTTTTCAACAAAAACAACGAAAATACAGTCAATATGAACATTGTGTGGCTTGACAGTGAAATGATACTATCTGTTTCTGGAGATTCTGAAAATAAAAATTTGGGATGATCTTAAAATCTTTTTGGTAGCTCTTGGAGTTTATAGGAGCTCTATCACAACCTTTTTAACACTGCAACATACAACACCTACTTCCAGTTGAAGGAAGATGAAGGAATTACAAGCAACAAATTTAAAACGAAGCGGAAGCATGGCCCCGATGAATGAGTGAAACAAGGTAACTTTCTGACAACTGACTTTCTTCCTTTCTTCCTGTCACTATGCCACCTTCATTTGTCACCTTTTCTCCGTTCCTCTTTTTGACTCTCATCCTTTGGTGTGTAAAGTTCATCCGGTTCGTGGTCGTCGTCTACGCCGCTCTTCCGCTGCCGTTCAAATACATCCGTTAAATAGTCACATTCATCATCCTCTTCATCAATGGTGAGCATTTGTCCTGTTTTTGTTAATAGTGACCATGAAAATGCCAGATATGTTAAGCAATATGAAATGCCTAAAAGCGTTAGATAGGAATAGCATGCAAGCCTTGATAATGCGTTAATAGGACTGAAGCCAGGAGGTACACACTTTTCTGTCGCACTTTCAAATAATCGCACCACTTCGTAATTCTCGCTGCTAAGCACGATACATGTAAAGATTTTGGAATGTGAGACTGAGACTTTTGGAATACTTTTTATTTCAACAGATGTGTTTTCATATTTCTTGTAAAGATGGCATAAAACGCCTGCTAACGTCAAAAATATCATTTTATTACCTAAGATTCAACAGTTTGTTTCTCCAGAGTCAGTCCCAAGTCCAATTACGCCACCATGCTTGTAGTGGGAACGAAAATTAAATATCAAAGCATGCTTAACAAAGAGCAGTATTGTAAGGATATCTCACGCCGTTTTCTGCAGAGGTTTCTAATTTAATTGCTGTGGCATGGCTGTAGAGTATGTTTTTACCCCATTTCCAAAACAACTAAACGGAAAAATAGAATTACATAAGAAGAGGGAAGAAAAAACATCACAAAATAGAGAGTGGCGGACAATGAGGGTAGGGGGAAAACAATAAAAGTGTTATGGCGGAGGTGATGTTGATCGAAGTGCGACAGTATGTGGTAGTGGTGGCGATCAAGGTGTGAAAATCATAGAAATGTAGTGGTAGAGGTGGAGGGAAGATAACAGAACTGTGGTAGTCGCGATCGCCGATGGTGGTGGAGGAAAGACAACAGAAGTGTGGTGATGGTGGATGACAGAAAATGGAAATGTAGTGGCGATGGAGGAGGAAAGACAATGGAAATGTGGAGGCGGCAATGGATGAAAGACAATGGAAATGTGGTGGTGGTGGTGGAGGAAAGACATTGGAAATGTGGTGGTGGTAATGGTAGAGACAATGAAAATGTGGTGGGGGCGCTGCAGGAAAGACAATGGAAATGTGGTGGTGGCAGTGGTGGTGGTGGTGTAGGAAAGGCAATGGAAAGGTGATGGTAGGAAAGACAATGGAAATGTGGCGGTGGTAAAAGAGGGAAGACAATGGGAATTTGGTGGTTTTGATAGATGAAAGACCATGGAAAAGTGGTGGTGGTAATGGTGGAGGAAGACAATGGAACTGAGTAGTAGGAAAGACAATGGGAATGTGGCGGTGGTGGAAGAGAAAAGACATTGGAAATTTGGTGGTTTTGATAGATGAAAGACAATGCAATTGTGGTGGTGGCGTTGGAGGAAAGACAATGGAAATGTGGTGGTGATAATGGTGGAGAAAGACAACGGAACTGTGACGGTAGTAGAAGAGGAAAGACAATGGAAATTTGGTGGTTTTGACAGATGAAAGACAATGGAAATGTGGCGGTGGTGGAAGAAAAAAGACAATGGAAATTTGGTGGTTTTGACAGATGAAAGACAACGGAGATGTGGCGGGGGTGGAAGAGGAAAGATTATGGAAATTTGGTGTTGCTAATGGTGGAAAGCCAATAGGGACTTAAAGATCCAACAATGGATCGGCAACGAGAACAATAGGTTTCATAAGCAACAGAACAACTTTGCACATGTATAACCCATTATTTCCATATTTTTTGGCCGTATTTGCACGACTAAGACGTGAAAATTCCTAATTCGCGAACATAACCACGCAGCGACGAAATATTAGTTATCTTCCTGAACTTGGACACGGTCCCTAAGAATCAACTCCAGAGAAGTTCTCCTGCATTTGACAAAGTAAGTGGGTAAATATAATTGCGATTAAGACTAAAAGAACGTAAATTCACTTTTTAAGCGACGTTTTCGTTTCCTTTGCGCCGCTGGATCATAAAGTCCCTAACAGCAATAAGGCGGGGGTGGTGGTGGTAGAGAGTAGACAACTGCAATGTTGTGGTAGTGCAAGGAAGACAATGAAATTGGAGATGAGTGACATAATTGACTTGCGACTCGGAAGGGGAAAGGGACGAGTTAAAAAAATGCCCAAAACAATCTATTGCGTCTAATGCTAGAACAACTCCTTATTAACTATTGTCAGTCAATGCGTCAGGAAATAAAACTTGCCAAATTTTGTCAATTTTGGAGTTGTCGTTCATTTCGAATTTCAAAAACCGCGACATCATCTATCTGAGAATAACTCAAACCTATCAAACCGTCATAACAGGTAGAACATTAAAAAAAGAACGTGCACAATTTCACGTATAGTAAATGCATTGTAAAGTGATGCCACAGCAGTTTAATAGGAAAGCAAACCAGCCACCAGAACTATAAACAGAACTATGCTACACAAGTGTTTGACAATTGCTTGTCGTATGAAAGGTATTTCGAAGTGAAACGCTTTCGCATCAAAGTGCAACATCTCTGCTGGTGTTTTTAGTGTGTACGTGACTAAGGTGGGATTATGGTTAGCTCTAAAGAGGATGGTAGTCTGTCTTGCTAGCACCAAAGTAAAGAAAGGGATTCATTCCAGGACAAAGCTTGCACGTGTACGGTTGATATTGGATGTCTCAGATTTGTGCAGTAAACACAATGAGGCGAACCACAAGCGCTTCTCGAATACTCCATAATTGTTTAAAAACAGCCACAAGAATAGTACCCAAACTGTTTCATTCAATTTTAACCAACTATTACAACAAGCCATGAATAGCCCCCGTTTGAAATATCAAAATTCTGACATGACTCCGAGGCTTTCTGGTCACATTTCTATATTTGTTTTAGTTCAGTTTCTTTGTGCTCAAGTCTCCTCTGGGAATTGCGAGACAATGGAGTGGTGAAAAATTTGCAATTTTGATCCTAAAGCCTCGGAGTCATGTTAAAATTTTCATATATCGAACGTGGGCTATTGGCTGTGGACACAAAGAGTGATACTATCATAGCCGTAGAATAAAGTCAAGTGCCCTACAATGGAAATATAATATATTAGAAACAAGACCTTGCGAAGAGAGGTTATAAATTTGTCACGATAGCACAGGTTCGTTATATTAAAATTCTAACATGACTCACTCCCGGGCGTAAGGGTTAAAATTGCAAATTTTCACGACTTCATTGTCTCGCCATTCCCAGAGGAGACTTGAGCACAAAGAAAACCAAACCAAATATAGAAAAATGACCAGAAAGCCTCGGAGTCATGTTAGAATTTGAGGATATCGAACGGGGGCTATTCATGTCGTGCGTGGATCGTTTAGCGAGCAGAAAGTTTGAATGTATATATTTCTATAAATTGGATTGGTGTCCGCAGTTGCTTAACGACAAAGACGCGACAAAACAAAACCACGGAACACTTGGCTGGTTGTTTCTCCTGCCGTTTTGATGATCTAGAAATGCTTTTGGCGATGAATTCCTAAGGAAAAAGTATTTTAAAGAGAACATCGAAGCGATTTGTACCATGGCTTCAAAATGAGAGCGAAAATCAAGATAAAAGCACATTCATATTGCGTCTCACTTCGCAGACGAGTTTCCTTCTGTCGGCTATGTGTATCAAAAGAGTTTTTCTGTTCGGTCTTAACCACGAAAACCTTGCTTATTCCCGGAAATTTATCTTTGAATTTATGTTATACCGAGCCAAACCCACAATTAACTTGGTGCTTTCTCCAGCCGATGGATTAAATACTGGTTTCAGCCCCGCACCTCGTTCCGCGTTGAAAGCACCGGCTGAGTTTGCATGCGAACTTGCCATTTGTTTTCCATGTGGAGGCCCAAATAACGCGAAATATTTAGTGCTTTACGAGTTTAAGAATAAAAAAGGACAGCGAAACAAATGAAACAAATTCAATAACATTGAAAGATAAAGGAGTCTTCACGACAGGACATTAGCGGCTGCTTACCCAGCCAGTTCCTCGCGCCATCCATCAATGGCGCCAATCACACAGAGTTTCGCGAGGTTTCCGAGACACGTATTACAGTTATTACAGACGCATATGAGGAAACCAGGGAATCGAGTTTTTCAATGTGGGGTAGTGAAAGGATGATTTTTAAAAGTTCTGGAACCCAAGATGATGACAATTTTTATGGCAAATCTACCAGTTACTTGCGTTGGAAGTAATTCTACCAGCTTCTTGTGATGGAGGCGGCATAAATAGATGCAAATGACCAAGGGATCAATAAAAAGGTAACCACGCCTTATTTTAGAGAGCTTTAAATAAGAACCATGCATTAATTACTATTTCATATAACCAGTTTATCTGTAAAATACCCTAAAACTATTAGGAAAATCAGCAAGACAATGGAAAAAGAGAGAGTGGGTCAACTACTTATCAAACCAAGTCGTAAGAAAATGTTAAACAGCATTGGGCCCTCTTTCGAGAAAAAATATTTCAGAAGGGGGACAGTGGCACCCTCATTTGCCAAGTCCTAAAAAGACTTTGAGAATGGTGCAAAAGGATTCAGAGCACGTGAAGGGAGCTTGCTCATGAAACGTAATTGTAGGCTTCTCAACAAACTGACCTATATAGAACTACTGCGTGCTATACGACAATAGGATCATTATACGTTTCTGGGAGACTGCCCACCTACCCCTCCCCTAAGCCAACTTAAACGCTTACTTCTCACTTAGGGTAAAATGTTGGCTTAAGAGAGGGGTAGGTGGGTAGCTTCCCACGCCATTTGCAGCTGGTCATTCAAGTGGTTCAAAACCACCATGCTGAAGAGCAAGGAACGCAATGGGACAAGACAACCAAGAGGGTCACACCATTTAAAATGGTAATTTCCTTTGTTTGTCTTGTCTTAGTGTGTCCCCTGCTCTCAAGCATGGCGGTTTTGTACCATATGAATCACCAACTAGAAAGAGCCTAATATTGTTTCAACATTCTGTGCGTGGTAAGCCGCAATATTGTCTCAACATTCTGTGAGCACTTGTGAGACAATTAAAGGTCAAACAGCCCCAATACTCCCCCAACACATATGAATAGATAATAATGACCATTATCACTCTACCCTTACCCGAGTTCCGCAAAGTAACGCGAAGAAAAGAAATGTTGAGACTATGCCGAGCCAATGTTAAAATGACATTTAACCCTTTTCAGTATACCGGATCTGCAAAAATATTGAGGGGCTGTAAGGCTAAAAACAGCTCCCAACAATGTGAACAGAATATTGAGATCGCCCATAAATAGAGAATACTAGGGTATTTTCCAAAGTGGCCTATGTGTTATATAACTGTGTAACTCTTCTACGCCACATCCCAAACGCCTCACACTAACTTGTGTAGTTAATAACCTTACCTTCTGAAAACGGGGGAACGTTCATGTCATCACTTGACTCACACCTTGGTAACGGAGTCGCGTAAGTAACAGGGTAGGCTACACTAACAGAATGTGACTTTGGTCGTGCCTTCCTCACAGATTGATTCGTTTTGTCTTCGTCAATAATGCATTTCACTGAATTCTGCCCTTGTACAGAAACCTTTCGAGGTATAACAACAGCTGAATGAACGTCACTATCAGATTTGGTCCGTAACTCGCCTTCACGTCCTTTTTGCTGCGTCTTGCTGTCTTTCAAGGAAGACTGTTGTTGCAGTTCAATTTCACCCGCGCTAGAACTCCGCCGCTTGGTATTCACCGCCTCCTCTGCGGACGATTCTTCAATTGATGTGCCAGACGTAACAGCACTGTCACTTGTGCCTTCACACAAACCAGAATCGGAGAAGTTATCAAGTCCAATTGCACACCGCGGCCGCTCGTTTCCAGCATAAACAGTCTCATCAAATGGCTTGTCATTGAACGGTTCATAGCCTGTTTCATTCAAACTCTTTTCGTCCTCCACAAGATCTGGTCCCAGAGAGGTCGCAACAACGCTTACAAGATCACTCGTATCAAAGTTTTGTACGCTCTTTTTCGACGCTGTAGAACGCGAGTCCGTGGTTGAAGCATCGGGCGGCAAGGTGAGACCAGGGTCTGCATTGGGAACGCCTTTAACGTCCTTCTCATTTTGTGACTCATCAACTCCTTGCGCCCTGTTTACAGTCCCTTCCACCACAGCATCTGAAGGGATTCCACTACTAGTAGAAAACCTTGCATCCTCGACACTACGCTTCCTACAGGGTGATTTGCGTGCGAGGAACTCAGGATCATCCATGGTCTTAGCTCCGGGCGAGAAGTGCATTTCCACGTGAAATCGGTGTTCTGACTGGGGGTCAGCTTTAGGATCCTCATACAACATCAGTACAATCTGAGTCATGTAATTCAGCTCTGGCACCTCTGATAGGAATTCAACGGCTCTCTGCCACTGATCGTCTGGTACATCCTAAGAATGGTTCAAGGAGAAATTTAGCTTGTAGCTGGTGTCCAGAACTCGAAGCTCAGAGAATAAACACCAGTACTTCGTCATGGCTACCAATCAAACAGCGAGTAGCGTACAAAATACTAATTCTTACTTATAAAGCAATGAATGGCATGGCTCCGAAATATATTGTTGACAAAAAGGCAACTAAGATCCTCTTCAAACAATCTCCTTGTCACACAAAAGTCTAATCTGAATTCTTATGGAGACAGGGCTTTCCATGTGGCTGCCCCCAGACTTTGGAACGCATTACGTAACAGCATACGATTAATCCAATCCCTAAATATTTTTAAGAACAAATTAAAAACATTTCTTTTTAGAGAAGCATTTTATTAGTTATTTTTTTTATTTTTTAGAGATCGTTTAAGAAACTTTTTTTTCTTTTAATATTGTAAAGAAACACTTTAATATTTATCGTCATCAGAGAAAATGCAATTGTAATTTTTTAATTTTAATCTTGGTATTTTTACTATTGTAAAGCACCACGAGCTTTTAGGACATGTTGCGCTATATAAATACAGCACCCTGTTATTATTATTATTATTATTATTATTATTTCCTGAGCAGCCGTTTTTGTCTCGTTACCCAACGCTCCCGCTTCGTCGTCCCTCTTGCTCTATTCCTGGGCCTGTTGCTGTTCAGTCCATACCGCATAGTTTTTCGTGTCGACGCGAAAGACAGTCAGTTGAAAAGGTATGTGTTAATTAGAAAACTAAACTAACCTCAAAAAGTTTTCCAAGCCTGAAAACATTTAAAACAGTGTGAACATGGCTCTCACTGGTGAAGTACAACCTCGTCCGAACATGGCGATGAGGAGTTACCACACTCTGTGAGTAACTATAAAAACAAGTCAAAACAACGTAAAAAAATGAAAGGTTAGCAATAATATCAGTGTATTTTAGTGATACGAATGTTACTAATATAATGTGTAAGCAGCGAAACATATTGATTGCTTTTCCCTACAGCTGTCGTTGTTAACACTCTTCTTCTAGCAATTTCATTTAGGAATAATATGTAGTCTAGGTGCTAGAGATTTAAGCTTTCTAAAGGCACTTATGTGATTTGGTTTAACTCTTAAAACATCCGGGCGAAACGTCTCATTTTCCTGTCGGAGGTACATATCAGACCTCCTAGCACCGGATTTAAAGAAACTATGAGTCATGACAGCCCAAGGATACACACGGAGGCTCTTGGGAGTCAAATATTCTTTTGAATTTTACAAATTTTCTTCGAAGTATTTTGGGGAGTTTAAAGCTTATACGCCCAGCTGCATACAGTTATGCACAATGGATCCTCGAAAGGAGGAGGAGAAAAGATTAGCAAAGTGTTACATTTTGCCTTCGTGATTATATATTTTAATAGACCAGTGAGAATCGAAAAGTGAAAAGTGGATTATGCTTTGGGTCTCATGGATAAAATATAAAACCAGTGAGAAAATCTTGATCTTGGCTAGCATCAGTTAAGGGGAGAAAGTGTCAAAATAATATCACTTGATAAGAAAGTGAGACAAGATGATAGACAAAGGTAAACACCAGAAGATACAGTAAAAGGGAAAAGATGACGATCAAGGCTGCAAACATTGGCAGATAGGATTGAATCCTCCACTCGTTTCTGGCCTTGCTGAATGAGATAATGATAAATAAGACGACGAACTAAGACCTGTCATCAAGAAAAGAGAAGCTCTTCTGCACTCGACGCCACTTAAATGAACGAACTAGCGTCGAGGCCTAACTCTTATATTGTTAGCCTGCTAGAAGGACAACTCATATGACGACTTGGCGCTCAATCCTAGGAACCGATGGACACTGATTCAAAACTTGCTAAGATATTCTGGACGCACTAGAGAAGGAAGTATCTAGCAAGCTCAATGACATTTAGATCAAGTAGTCAAAGTGTTCATTGGTTAGGATAGACTGGCGTGTGTTCTCCAAGAAAACACTCGGGCCAAAAACTCAGTAATACGCTGAATAACCCAACTGTAAACGTTAAACTGCCAGAGACTCGAAGTAAAGAGAACATCTCAGGATGGATAGCTGTTCTTCACAGTAAGCAATGGAGATGCCATCGAAATGATATGTGTAAAAGCCCAGGAGCTTTCCCTGCACAGGGATCTGGAAACAAACTGATGCGTGATTGAGTGAGCACATGGAAAACTGACGTGACGTCGTGATATTACGATGAATGACTTGCATAGAATTCTTTCAGGCCTTAGAGAATATCCAGTACCTTAAAGGCAAAATAATGTATTTCTTCGAATTAATGCGTGACAAAAATGGCTCGAAATCTGGAACTAGTAAGATATGCTAACTACCACGCATCTGTTACAGATAAAGTTGCCAATTCTGTTTAACGATTTGAGAAGATAGGTGGAGTGGGCGACAAGGCTTTAAATTAGGTTAAATGATGAAATTTTAGTGAGCAAACAATTTCAAAACCTTAGACAAACACGCTACCTTAACACTTAACATTAGTAACAACAAGTTAGCTCTACCTGTCAAGAGTTCGTCGGTAATTTACAATATAGTTTTCAGTGGTAGCATCTCAGTACTCTAAAGTTTGGGAAGCCTCTCTATGGTTTGTCCGCACCAGATTTCATAGTCTGTTCTGCAGTTTAAGAGCTTAGGAAAATCCACTACAGACTGTCATCACAGTTTGGGCAGAACGTCCATAGTCTATGGTCACATTGTCCAAGTTCTGTCAGTACATTAAGGGCAGATTGTCATTGTATGTCATCTGAGACTGGGCAGATCATTAACGTCCTATCAACACAGTAAGGGCGGATCGTCCATGTTCTGACAATACAGCCTGTTCTATGCTCCGAGATAGTCGGGTTCGCGAAACTGAGAAAGCGCGAACACGAAAATAAAACGGGAGGAGACTGGGGGAGGAAAGGCGTCGCTCAACAGAGGCTTGGTAGAATTATCTGTAGAAAATGTCACAACAGGTTTGGCCAGATTCTAGAGGTCTGTAAATACAGTTTTGTAAGTTGTCTGCAGCTTGCCAACAGAATTTTGGCATATCGTTACAGAAAGTCTGTCAATCTTATATTGATCTACCTAGTAAATTGTTTAAGTTGAGTGCAAGGTAATCGACTAAATGTAGGCAAATCTGGTCATGCCATGCATTTTGTTAGCACTGGTCTCTGAACAAGAAACTATTACATAATTATCAAAGGCTCCACTGTGCATAAACATTTTATAGTTAATACTTTGGATTGAGACGGGTATGGATATCTGACTTGTCTGCGTGGCGCAAATCTCCTCTGATTTTCCTCAGCAGCCTTACACACACCCTCTGAGCTATGGCTAGCTTTTCATCTTGTGTGATTCCATATTCCTGAAAACAGTTAAGCCGTCAAAATTAGCCTTCACTGGCATCAAAGATTTTTCGTTGTCACTTATGTTCTCAAACTAAAAGAGTCGCCCTCCATTCGCATTCTTAAGACACGAGGATCAAAACTGTCATCATTCGAAGTCTGGCTTTTGAGCTACATATCATTCCCTTAACTAACTGAAGGGCTCAACTTAAACACAATTAAGTGACATCTTTACCTTTAAGAAACTTCAAGTGTGGTAAAACGACCAACACAAACGTGCTACTTGTTTTGCGGCACTGCTGCAAAACGAGTTGAATAGCGATATTCACCTTTTTACCACCCACGAATCAAAACTGTTTAGAAACAAATCAGGTTGTTGCAGTTTGTGAAAAGTTGTTGCAGAAAGTCGAGAGTAGTTCTACTTTTTGCAACAAAACCTGGTTTACGCGTTGCGCGCTTTACCACACAAGACAAACTTTTTTTGCAGCAAGTGAAGTAATTCCCGTGTATGGCGTGACTCCCGCGTGGTTATATACCAGACTTGATTTATCTTTTTTTCAGTTCTGAAGCAAAAACCAGCAAGCCTTTTACACATAACTTCTATAAAGATCTTTTTTAAAGGACTTTCATACACACCTGTGGAATGACAATGTCTGCAAAAGCCTTGGCACACTTGTACAAATCCAGACTGTTCTTCAAGCAAAGTTGACTAAAATAGATTTACAAGAGAAAATACTTCAGCTTGCACTGCAGCCGCAATGACGGTGAGGATTTTCTGGGGTTCCTTGGTGCGCAAATAAGTGGACATTAGAGAAAGAAAGGTCCTCTATCCACACTGGCATCACGACGACAAATGCAATACACTTTTCATATGAAAACTAATGCCGGATACTTCGTGTTTTTGCCTGCAGGTCAGGAACGACATTTTTCGGAAAGACTTGATGTGATAAAAGTTCGCAGAGTCAGTTACGTTCAGTAAACGTGGCTACTTCTTTGGATTCCTGTATGTGCTACATGGTGTAAAACCATCTAAAATACTTGATCTTTCACTCGGGAGCTTAAGCAACGACGACGGTGACGGCAACGAGAACAGCAAAAAAGCAATAGGTGTAGATTAGCAAAACAACTATTTTGCACGTGCAGCACGCTTTTTTGTACATTTCTTTGCCGTCACTGCATGACTACGATGTGAAAATTCCTTATTTCACGTGTCGTGGAGGACGTTAACACAAGACAACGACTTTCTTTTTCGTTTCCTGAACTTCGATACAGTCTTTTAGAATTCAACTCCAGAAAAAAATGCCAACATTTGACGAATTGAACGAGAAGTAATAAGCGCGGTAAAGTTTGAAGCAGCGCGAATTCACTTTTTCAGCGACAATTTCGCTGCTGTTGCCGTCGTGGTTGACCTACTAGGGAGCCTAAGCAACGAAGACACCGACTGCTACGAAAAGGGCGAAAAAGCAATAGGTTTTGATTGGCAAAACAACTACCTTGCACGTGCATCACGCTTTTTTGTACATTTCTTACCTTTTTAGTAGCCGTCGTTGCACGACTACAACGTGAAAGTGTGTAATTTCACGGGAACACAAGACAACAGCTTTCTTATTCTTTTCCTGAACTTTGATACAGTCCGTTAGAATTCAACTCCAAAAAAATCTGCCAGCATTTGACGAAGTAAACGAGATGCTACAAGCGCGATAAAGTGTGAGGCAGTGCGAATTCACTTTTTACGTGACGTTTTCGTAGCCGTCGCGTCGTTGGTGCTTGCGTTCCCTTTTACGAGGAATACACAACCATTTATTTTTCCTAGAGGGACGCGCAATATCTTTAATAGCAGCAGAAAATGACTTAACAAAAGTGCTAGTCAGTTAAGAGTGATTGACGCGAACACAAATTGACCCCTTAAATGAGAGGCAGGCAAGTGGGAATTGAATGATCGCATCTTTAGTCTACTACATTGCTCACCCATTATGCTGCACATCATACTTTATACAGTCATATATATCTGGGATGAGACTTATGTCAAACTGTCCATTCTTTAGCTTGAAATCCTGTTAAAATAATGAGTGTATAAACAGGGAATAATTGAAAAAAAGAAAGATGGGTTGTACATGGCATCATTTAATTGTTATTATTATTCATTCAAAATATTTCCCCGATTCTGATTGGCTAAAAGCACACCTTTAATTCACCATAACCAGTTACTGATGACCAAATTTGGAAGAATTTTGTGTTTATCGAGGAAGTGACGTCAAAAATGAAGCGTTCTTGCAGGTTCATGCACCGTTAACCGAGAAGACCTGGGGACGAGGTTGAGTTGTTTTGTTTGTGAACTTGAAAAATGGCGGACATTTCACTCGTTTCAAGAGTAAGAACTAGGCGAAAAAATGGCTAAAAACATGGAAGTACAGCAAGAGGACAACTCGAAGGCGACATCTCCTACCTGGAAAATATTTGCGGAGCTGAACAACCCTAAACGTGCACTATCGAATATGAACTTAACATCGATGGATCGATGGAGGTAAAACGGCTTGGAAACTAAAATTTCGAGGACGTTTTTGGACTTTTTACATTCAGGGCATGAATTTTTCGTCATTTCAGGCCATGGAACCTAAAAATGAGCCTAGTTAGCTGTAAAAAGGGGCAATACGGAGGAAATGCGTCCTAGCCGGCATGATCACATGCTGTTTACGGAAAATTCTCTCATCCATGTCAGGAAATTCTGTATTTTAAAGCCTCCCCTGGGGCATGACTCAGCAACTAAGGACATTTCTGCTACGTTTTCAATGTTGGTTAGCATGCAAGGATTTTTCCCATGCCTATCGTCAATGATTTGCTCACTGGTAATAGAGGGGGTGGCCCCAGGGTGGTTTTGCATTGAAATTGGCATGCAACAGAATTTCGCATGCCCTGTAAGCACAATTTGAGGTTCCGTGACCTTCTCACCCAGGCCGCGAGAAGCCTAGGTTCTAGTAATAAGTAATTCATACCCAGCAAAATCTCCGGCATGCCGGGCATGCCACATTCTCTGACATGCCCGGCATGACAAATTCTCTAGCATGCCGGGCGTGCCATAATCTGGGTCATGCCGGGCATGCCAAAATCGGTCTCTGGCATGCTCTCAACGTACAGGTTATAATTCCTTGAATCTACAGATATTTTAAGCCTGGCTAAAAAAAAAAAAAACTAAACAGATCACCGTGCTTATCTTTTGATGTACGGTTACACGATGACGTCATTGCTATTCCATTTGGTTGTCCCAGCGAAGTTTAAATAACAAAAGCTCTAATTTTCACAAGAAAGTAAAACCCTGAGGGATTCTGCCGTAGTAATAAAACAGCGTCATCGTGGAGATGACCTGTTGGGGGATTGTAAAAACTCCTCACCCCTTTTAATGAGTCTTTAATAGGATTCCCATTTCACATTGCGAATAAAATGGAATTGACTGAAATCAGTAAAAAGAGAGACAGACACTATTTTCATTGTATAATAAAATGCATCTATGTTCCATGAAAGCTTTTAAAAATACAAGGTTATAGAATATCTTTCAAAGTTCATTACAAACTGAGCTAAGCCCCAAAATCATTGTTCATTATTCAATAAATTATGATGTTTGACAATGCAATGTGCTTGAATATAACGTTGCAATTACAAATCTCTCTAAAGCAAATTTCCCTACGTTAGAAAAGCTGTTTTTATCTTGTTTCACATTTTGATAAGGAGTCTGAGTTCCTCTTTCTTGTTTTGTAGGCTTGCCTGGGATTGTTGTTTTTGTGTCATTACTAGTGTCTGTTTTCTCTGTTTTTAACTCAAAGTAAGTCAGTAATAACTGGCAGTATCAAAGAATTGCTCTCTAGAAAAGTAATTATCTCCTCGTCATGTCTGGAAGTTACCTGTAACAAAAAAGAAATGGAATGTTAACACATGCAAGGGCAATATGAGAAAAAAGAAAAAGAACATGTAGAGCTCAGCTTCTCTTAACATATTTTCATACTGGCTTGTTGAGTCTGTTAAAGGTCACAACTAATTGTCTGAGGCTAATTTCACAAGAGTGTGCAATTGAGATAAATGCATGGTAAATAAAGTGAAAGAAACGTGGTTTCACATTAGCCAATTTACATTGCGTTGTTCGATGATGTTTACACGCTCTTCTACTGCGAAATAAACCTTTGCATCTGGATTTGCAAGTCAAGATTATACCGAGTTTGACTGGCTTAATTGAACAACAGTTTCATTTTTAAGCAGGTAAGGTGTAGACCCATATAAAGCCGAAATATGTAAAGGAAACTCAGCGAAAACTTTTTCGCATCTTTTTGTGGCGATATTCTCTCACGGCCCGTCAACTGATTAGGGGATGCGAAGAAAAAATAAATTAGGACCAAAGGTTAAAGCCTGTCCGGTTACACCATTTGGTATGTTACCTAGAGTTCTAATAAATAGGTCATAAAATAGGATTTAACGAGAGCGAATTTGTTTCTCAATCGGTGTATAAAAAAGTGAAGCTATCAAATGAGAAGTTTATAGAGTATCAAAATTATTAAAGTAAAAGCTCATATAATTAGGAAAATTCCTATACGAAAACAATGCTAGTGACATTAAATTGATCAGATAAAATTCTGAGAAAATACGTCGAATAAAAGCCTCATTGTTTGCTTTTGTTTTTGCGTAAAGGTAAATTTTTCGGCCCACAAAGCAAAGTTGAAAAAGCGACTAAATCTTAGTTTTTTACATTGAACATGTTTAATAGCTTAGTTTTCGTCCGTTTTAAAAGCTTTATAACCCAGTCATAATTTTCGGGTTAAAATAGTACAAAATCATTTCAAAAACCATGTTCATTTAAAGTAGAGCCAGCAAACGTGAACATTTTGTAATTCAAAAGTCGGACCCAGCCAGGTTGTTTAAGCTTAGAATTATTTGCATTTTAGCGTCCTATAAATTTACCAGAATCGCCTCTCAGAGGCTTACTGTAGCAAAGCATTTTGTAGTACACTCGTAGACAAGCAATGTAGGCCTTAAGTCTTTACTTGGATGAGATGTCCAAAAGAAAAATTAGTTTTGTGGACCTAAACGCACATTCACAGACTGCTTATGTTGAGTTGTTTACAACTTTGCATTAACACCTGCAGCATGTTCATTTTTATAAAGCGAAATCCAAATCTGATTTTGGCATTTGATTTACGGATATTTTATTTTGTCTCCAAAAGTGATTGTAATATCCGTTTGATTGTCTTTCGAACAACAGTCAAACTATGCAGCAAAAGTAAGTAACTTTACCAGTACAGTGAAAAAATATGACCGTAGGTGCCAAAAATAATGATACTCGAGCTATAAAATTAGATCTGACTTTTTTTAGCTTTGGTTTCTTTATTTTTGAGGTTTTCTCTAGTCTTCTTAGCAGCAGAAGAAGATTACAAGACATACAATCAGAAACAATCCGAAGTGAACGAGTTGACAACCACTTATGACACTTCTGCCGGAGTTCTTAGGCATGCTCAACAGTAAGATAAACTGAATGCCAAAAGACTAATTCACGGGATTTGTTCGATATTCGGGCTTTTTCTTTACCAAATTAATACTAAATTTGTACTTACAGTCTCTCGCAGAATCCATTTCTTGTCCAGCTTTCAACAACATCTCAACCATGCACCGCAGAAAAAAAAGACAAACAAATGCGAAGAGACATGACGACATCGTGACGCCACAACTGCCACGCTACAACAAACTAGATTCATCGTCATCCGAAAACACTTCTGCGGAAATTCGGCCGATTTCGTGCGTGCTCGGGGTATCTTCGGATGACGCAGATGACGTTGCTCAAAGGACTATCGTCAGCAAGGACTAAAACAGTTTGCGAGATTCGCATAGCCGACAAGAAGTGCACTGAAAAGCTAAGCAAAATCTCTCTGAGAAGGCAGTCCAAATTCACCAGATCAGAACGTCTTTGCAGTATTAACGTCGTACTCTCGTACTGACTTGAACGACCTGGTAAGCTTAATTTTCACCAGTCTTTTATGCTGTTGACCAGGAAACATTCCGACGCGATAAAACTTAAGCATGGATAAGTTTATACTGAGATTTGTTATCTTATTGTTTAAGACGCTTTTCCGCGATCAAATTTAAATATGGACCCAGAAATGTCAGTATCGGTTTGAAATAAAAGGATTAATCTTTGATTGTAAGTTAAGTATTCTATTTTATGCATGAATAATGTTGTTTTGTTGTGCTTTTTATTTATAAATCCAGGCTTCTGTCTTCGGTTTTGCCAGTCGATCCCGTGAGACACATTGTGACAAACATGACTTTTTTTGTTATAATCTGCATTTATGGCCAGGCATGAAACCTGTAACTTCAAGCTCCCTAAGATATATTTGGCGATTATATGTGATTCTAGGGATATGATGCTGAAGCGAACATCAAAATCAGTCTCGCTGGGCATGCCAAATTCTTTCCTGGCATGCCGGACATGCCAAACCAAGTGGCTTCACCATCGGCATGCCCGGCATGCCAAACCAGAGGAGCAAAAACTGGGAATGAATTATCAACCCGGCGAGAGATCTGGGACCTAAGTTTAGCTGGGTCAATTTTGGGCTGCGAGGGCATGAACCCTTTTTTTCCATGCCTATGAGATGTTATTTCTAAGTACCAATGTTCCCTTGAATTTTGACATGCCTAAATATATAAAATTTTCCCTCTCTCATTAATCCTCAGACTGGATGCGATTTTTGCGCTCGCTAGGCATGTTCAACTGAAAATCATGCCCATACCCTTATTCAAAACAAAATGCTATCAAATTTTAGTTTCCAAGCCGTTGTAAGCATGTTTTAGCCATGTTTTTAAACTAGGAATTATTTTGAATGAATAATAAAAAAAAATATTGAATTCGGCTTTCGTATCATATGAAGAATTATGGAGATCTCGGAGGGTGTTATCTGCCTCGGCCGTTCTTCATAAGATACTCAGCCTCATTCATTAATTGTTATTGTTATTGTCACATTATCACTTGACTACACTCTTTTTTTTTATAAGAATGTTGTTTTCCAGGGCCAGGCTGAATATTCTTATTTTCCCGCCGATTTTAAGCGGTAAATATCCTTGTATTATTCTTAATAATAGCTTATGACATTTCCGAATGAGAATATATTAAGGTATCAATATAGGTTTGTTAAATATAGTTAGCTAGTTTTGCCGTTTAAAGAAAGGAATAAATTGAAAAGGTATATTTGTATTGTATTTACAGATTTTCACCACACGAAATTATATCCTTTTCAAAATCTTAGCCTGGAGTTTATTCTTAAAGTATTCTTAAGATTTCGCAAATTTCAGCCTCGATATTCTTATAAAATATATTCTTATAGAAAAAAAAGAGTGTATTACCTTTTCTAACTTTGTCCATCTGTGCATCATCAACTCAAGTGTTTCTTCATGATATAGAAATGGATCTGCAAAATAGACATTGGTGGTTTCAAAAATCCAAGTTCTCCCCATAAAAGACCATCAATTTGGTAACACAAGAAGCAGGTTACGAACAGCAATATTAAGTTAACCTAGTATTTTCTTAGAATGAAGATGATGTGAACTGCGGAAATACAATTTACATAAAGATATGATCGTCGTAGTGGTAATTGCAATTACCCGACTGCGATGATCATATCTTCATTTAAACTAGTATTTTCTGTTGGTAAAGAAGGTGTTGATATGTTGATATTGGGGCGCACAATGTGATGAAAAAACATCTTAAGATGTCAAGGAATTGCTCTACTCTTAAAAATGAAATTTAATCTTGGGTAAAACTTGGGGTAATTTGCCTTTTGGTTCCAAAACATTTGGTTCTGTGTACAATATTGGCTCCAGAATCCAACTACGTTATCTCTTATGAGAAAAACGATGCTAGCTATAATTTACCTAAGCTAATTAAAAGTATCTTTGACCTACCACACATCTTGACATGGAATAGTTCTTTTTTTGGTCATTACAGCTGTTTCTGTCCGTATGAATACACAATTGCCAAGACTCACTCACCTCTTGGATCATAAACCTTCTGACTAATCAAATCCTTCAGTTGTCCTGTAAGATCCTGAACAAGGCTGTAAAGCTTCGCACACATTGAATGTGGATTTTTCACATTCTTCATTGCATTAATTACAGAATGGGACTTGGTTGGTGCAAGCTGTTAATGGCGAGAACACACACAAAAAAAGGAAACAAAGAAAGAAAGAATAAAAGAGGAAGCCAAGAATCAGGGGACTATCCGGCATTTTCAGCCAGATAAGCATTTGAATATTAGTAGAGCTTTAATTAAACGTTTTGGCTTGTAAAATCAATGCCCGTTGCGCATATTGTATTATCATTTTTTGTCACTGAACAGTCGCTTTCTAGAGTCTTGGTTCCCTGTGAGATGACTATAACTTTTACATCAATTTTATTTAAAGCAAAAGAGATACGAAATGTGTAATTGATTGATTGATTTGATTACTAATTTGGCAACTTCATTTAAGAGAGGGTTAGTATAGAAGAAAATACATGAATAGACAAACCTTTGCAAAATCTTCATCTTTGAAATCCTCACTTGAACGAAGCATTTCATGAAGTCTGTGTTTCACTCTAATAGATCAACAAAAAAATGAGTAAATAAACTGAATTAAAAGAAGTAAAACCTCAGGCCTTTGATCGCACCCAAATGAGACGCTTACAATGTTGGTGTCCTGTTAGCTATTAAATAAGTTCTTGCATTGCATGCATAGCTGAGGTGTGTGTGGCCGAGCGCTTAACGACTCGAACTCTGGACCTGGAGGTCTGGGGTTCAAACCTTGCCCGTGGCATTATTTCCATAGTCGAGGAACTTTACTACACTTTGTCTCTCTTCACCCAGGTGTATAAATGGGTACCTGTATAAATGGGATAGCCCAGCGATGGACTAGCATCCTACCCAGAGGAGATTAGTACTACTCCTAGGCATGCTCCATGCTAAGGAAACTGGGATAAGCTCTGTCCTATTCGGCCTTTAGCTCGTCTGCACCTTTTCCTTTTTTTATTGCATGCATAAGATGTCAATTATTGATGTACTTTTCCTCCAAAGCAAGAATTTGGTCACGAAGATGGTGAAATGCGTTGTGGATATTTGTTTTTCTAAGAATTCAACTCTAGGAAATTTGCTGCATTTGACAAAGTAAACGAGTTGGAATAATTGTGATGAAGGTTGAAAGAACACAGATCTACATTTAACATGTAAGTGGCATTTTTGCCAATGTTGTCATCGTGGTTTCTTTTAAAAGTTAAAAACTCCCTGTTATAATTACAAGAACCCCTAAAGAGAAGTTGCATTAGACTTTCAGTGCAGCTACAGCTGTGAAGTGTACAGCACACCAACAATCCTCATGTGTCTTGTAAGAAAGGTTTTTGTCAGAAAAAAAGTTTATGTCAGCACCCCATAAACATTTATGGCGATATCTTTGGACACTGCAGTGTAGTCAAACTTACTTCCCAAGGATTTTTGCGGCTTCACTAGAGGTATCCAGCATCTCTGTTGTGTTCTTATCACTACGCACCAAATGAACAAGGATGGGCGTCAACTCACCTTCAAGGGCAAGAAATCCCTAGCGGGTAATAATGTACAAAACAGGTTTTATCATTAATCAATTACAATCATGGCAATAGACCCTTTCATGGTTTTTTCAACTTTTGACCGGGACATGTTAGCAAAAGTCCATCAAAATCCATAAAATCAGTAAAGTTGCCAAGTTTGAAAATGACCTGTTGAAAACATAGTTGTTTAAGTGGAATGGTTATGAAACCCGTTAAACTCTTTTGTTACATGTTCTGTTAGCTTTTATGGACCTGACCGTGCATAAAGTTCAACAGCATTCCTACCATTTTGAACTTACTGACCAACAGAAACATCACATTAATTTATTCATTCACAATTTGTGAACTAAAAACAAAGGAGTGGGCACTGTCAGGGAGCTTGCAACATAAACTACAACACCATTGTTCTCAACTTTGTTGGCTTTTATGACCAGTCTCCTCTACTATGTTGAAAACTAACAAAGATATAGCAGAGCATAGGGATGCTGCAGAGGTGAGAGTGCTCACCTCTCACCAATGAGGCCCAGGTTCAAATTCCAGCATTGACGCCATATGATAATGATATGTGGGTTGTGTTTGTTGTCAGTTATCTCCCTTACTCTGAGAGGTTTTTCTCTGGGTTCTCCGGTTTTCCTCTCTCCTCAAAAACCAACATTTCCAAATTCAAATTCGAGCAGGAATGAGGTAGACGAAAAACCACTTGCTGGATGTGCTACCTCCAAATCATTATTATTATTATTCATTATTTATTTAAATAGCTCTGCAAAGTTGTGAAATTTTACAAGCGCCTACAAAATCTTTGCTCTCTTTGGACATATCATCTTAAGTTACCTTATGATTTTTAAGGCGCTCTCTCTAACAGTGTCAATGATATGATATGATATTCACTTACTGCTCTTTTATCAAAAGTTAAAAAAAACCTGTAAAGATCTATAACCTACTGTTATAAAATTCCCAAGGTACAGCTGTAGTCATCACTCCTATCTTAGTGCTTGCTTACCTTAGCAAATGCTGCAGCTGTCATTTGAACCCGGCCCTCGTCTGATGCATAAATCTTCAAGTCATGTCTGTATGTACTATGAAGTCGTAGCAGACCACAACCAGATAATCTAGAGTATTCTCCATGGCCACCTGGATATATGCTCCTACAACAAAACATTTGTAAAAGATTTTACTTCTTTCATAGATGATGCACATAGTTGTGTCCTTGTTGTTGCTTGTGCACATGCACATTGTACCAATTTTATTAGTAGAGAAGTCAGACAAAGGGATCAGATCAGAGGCAGAATGCAGCATAAGCAGGACTTGAAACGATCTTGAATTTCAGCCATCCTTCATAAAAGCTTTAACTTATTGTTTGCGAAGGGTTACCTTGCCTGCTTGTTTCACTTTGTGATTACATGATTACTTGGCCAAGAGAGTATGAAAAGTTGATCGCCCGGCAAAAAAATCTGCTCGTCCTGGATGATTGGACAGGACAGTTTTCTGCCTGATAAGGAGTGATGGAGGAACAATCTTAATTGTTTTCATGGTTACCTGAATGCACGGCCTAGCTCTAGAGCCTGTTGCTTTCCCATTGTAGTAAGTTCACCACCCCATTTTAAAATCAAGAGCAGAGAATGATCTTCATCAACAGGCATTTTCAGCTTCTCGTCAGCAGTAGCAGTATCAGTCTCCTTTAAATCTTGAGTTTTACTAAATTCCTTGCTTTCTTTCCTCTTCACTTCCTTTTCAGTCTTCCCTTCTTGTTTGTTTTTAGATTCTTTGGATTCCTTGCCTTGTTTCTTCTTAGAACTCCTCTCGTCGGATCCTGAATCTCCCTGTCGATTTTCCGCGCTGCTCTCGCTGCTCTCACTTCCATCTCGTGGTTTTCCAAGGTACTTGAATTGGATCTTTCTGTTTATTCCAGAGAAATAACCATACCTTGGGAAAAAGGAGAGAAGAGGAGGAAAAACTCATCACAAATGGGTGGAAAGTAAAATGAATTCAAGACTGTACCTTCAAAACTATATGTTGAGAATTCCTTGCAACAGGCAATGGTGAAATTAAGGCATATGAATTTCATCATGGATGAAACCTGAAGTATACGTATTACAACTCCATGGGCCACAGTATTTCTATGTCCAGGTGTGTGGTCTGGCTCTGTGCAGTGGACCCAATATCACACATGTACAACAGAAGCAGCATGAAATGAACATAATTTCCAGCTAAAAACCATTCAGCTAAAAGGACTTGATATCAATTCCAGCTTTCTTTGTCCTGTGACATACATCTTGCACACTACATTTTGCACATGAACATGCTTCAATTTTATTTCTGTTTAATGACAGTTGCATAGTGCAATAGTTTTCTAAACACGGAAGAAGGGTTATACACCCAAAGCATCTGTGTCTTAAAGACATTTATGACACATTTTGATAATTTATCACCCTATAAGCCTTCTAACTGCAAGTGTCATGCATTACTAACAATTTTACTAATAACTTATTCTCAAGCTGAAAAATAATTAATTCAACCATTAAAAATAATGTTTTCTGGGAGGGGGGAGGGGGTGGGTTGAGTTCCGACACTGTCAGTCATTGTAACCTCAGAAGAACTAAAATCTGACGACTGTCTCTTTTACAGTACTCCCTCCACCAATATCAAGCACTCCCCCTCCCCTACCCCTTGAACAAAAATTGACCTACAAACTGTAGTCCCCAAACTATAACATGGATGTGGCTCCAGATAATACTCTAAGTTTTCCACGAATTACATGTATGGACCATCAAAATTTGCTTTTCGTGACAAAAAAATAAGAGGCAAAAGAATATCTATTACATAACACACTTCCAAACTTTGACAGTAGTGTACAGTACGATGGAACCACCAAAAATCAGTCCCAGTCTGAAGAACTTACATTTCTAAGACACTTTTAAGCTGATGAAGTTTGCTTAGACTCTCAAACACTGGTCTTCCCTCCTTGGAATCAGTTAACAAATCTCTGGCAATGTCTAACACCTCCTGTAGCTGCATTGGCCTCTTCAGTTTAAGCTTGTGCTCATCAAAACCATTGTACTTCTTAAACAGTTCTATAAACCTGTTGATTAATAGTTACTGACATTGACATACAATTCAGTGAAGGCTTTAAGAATCTGGGCCTGCAGCTCTATTATTATTAAACAGCAGCTGTGGAAATTAACCTCCTCTGAGTAGGCTAGACGGATAGATACATGTAGATAGATAGTTTATGAAAGAAATACTTTTGCAGCCCAAAGGCTGAATTGCGTATTTGCATCTCATATTGTTCACATAATACAAAATACATAAAACACCTCTAACCCATTCGCCCCTGGAAATTTTGCCGAAAAACCAGTTTTGAAGCTAGTCAAGTGGTTTTCTGGTCACTGCCATGTTATAAAGAACTAAAACTTCCCATAAAGCCATTTACAGGCTGTACGCTTCATGGCTTTCTGATCCAGACGGAAAATATTAGCTTACAAAGTTTGCGCATGCACAGAAAGCAAAACTTCGAGATTTAAAAGGGACACAGCAGTCTTGACTTTTACTTTTACATGTAGCTTTCTCTCCTCCCCTCTTTTTTTGCTTTTCTTGCCTCGTTTTTTTTATTTTGCTGGGCATTTTGTAGGCTTCATTTCTCTCAGTGGAAAAAGCTTCTAGGTTCTTAGAATAAGATGAAAGGAAACTGTAATTAATTAATCATTGTAGTATGAAACCAATAAGTCTCGCTTGCGTAAGCAGCAAGATTGACTCATAATCTGCGATGCATTTTCGTTTTGTTTGTATTTTATACACGAATAAGGGGTCATTGTGCCAGATGTTCCTAGCGGAAACTGGGACTAAGAATAGTTGCGTGATCAAAGTCACAAATGTTTAGGAAAGATTAAATTTAGAGCTTTTCCGAAACGTGTCAGTGCACAAACTGAGTGGTTGAAAAAAAAAAAGAATCTTAATTAGCAAAACTGCGGTGGTCGGGTGTTGTAAACTTTCATGGGTCTTGTGATTAGAATGCGGTTTATTTTCCACGATGATTGAAATGACGTGCCATGTAAATCACTTTTTTTATCTCTGGCAATGATGTAATTTCTCTGGCATCAAGGTCCTTGAATTTTGGTGTATTTATACACATGTATAGCCTGTGAACGCAGAGGTACTTCTGGTCGTCACTAACACGCGTACTAAATCAGTTCAGAAACAAGTGAAAAGTATCCATGTTGATAAAGTAGGAAGTTAAAAACCTTTCACAAGTAAATCCTGTTTTGTGTAGAATTAATCACCTCCTCATTTCTCGATATAATTTCCAAGCAATCGAGACTGAATGCCGCTGTAAGCAAGTTCTTGTTACTTCAAAGCAGAGTCAATGAGAAGAAAAAATATGGGGTTTCCTAAGCATTTCAATACAGTGTAGGTATTCACACTGAGCCAGTTGAATTGGAATCCTATCTGGACATAATAATTATTGTCGCTCCTTTTTTCAATAAAAGTAACTTAGCTAGTCCAAAGAGCAAGATGTTACCCAAGTGTACAAGAGTGGGGCACCCACAGGACAAGTTGTAAAAAAACACACACACCAGCCTGAATGGCTCTTTCATCAGCCTTAATTGAGGTAAGGCAGCAAATTTGGCATCACCTTGTGGGCAAAGGAACACCAATCAAGGCTACTACCTAACGGGCACCCAGTCGCCAGAGGCGCCTACGATTTACCCTCAGGATTATTATGATTCTTAGGCTAACTTCCGTTAAACAAACAACAAAATTCCCTGCTCTTTTTATACTTTTGAAACAAAAACAGAAAATGTTTGGTTGTCGGCTGTGGGCAAAAAAATATTTTTACTAATAAAAGGTAAACAAACAAGTAGTTGCCTTGAAATTCGCTATGGTGACTTCTGCTGCAGTGCAATTGAAGTTTCTCATCCGAAAATGGGGCGAATTAATAAATTTTTAGTAGTCTTCGAAATCCTTTCAATATTAAAATCATGACTTTTCCTTCAGCGTTAGAACATTAGGTCGCTATTGCATGAAGTAAAAGCTGATTAAAAGGAGTGTAGCTAAATGTTGTGGGTCTTGGGTAGTGGGTAGAGGTCATGGGTCATGGGTCATGGGTCATGGGTCATGGGTAAAAAAAAGCATAGAAAATAAATAACCAAAAAAAATAGAAAAAAGTTCTAAAATATTAATTTTATGAAATAAAAATCGCCTTGGGTAAATGTCATAGGTACATGCATAAAAAAAGTATAAAAAGATAAGAGAATAAACAAAAAAAGTATATTAACAAATTAAATAGAAAAAAATGTAAAATTCATGAAATGAAAATCTGTGCATACACACAGCGAACAATGAAGCCTTAGCCTTGAGTTTAATAGCCACGTGGGACTTGAGTCCCCTTTCACAACATCACTGCATAAAAGACATGTTGCGGCTGAAGATTTATCTACACCTGAGCAATCACCGTGAAATAAAGAAACAGATAAAAAATTAATAAGTCGAAACATGCAATTTGCAGAAAGTATGGGACAGCTCTGACTCGCGATCTACATTGTACAATTCCAATGATCAGCAGGGATTTTTTAACAAGATGGAATGTGATCACCGGGGAAAGGGGAGGGGAAGTGAGAGAGAAAAAGGATAATTTTGAGCTATTTCATATTTTTGGATAAAAGTCTTCCTTAAAGAAGTTTTAGGTCTCTAGCTTAGGAGCCAAGGAACCACTTTCATGCTCAACCTTTCAAGTTAAGGAAAGATTGTATGTAAATTCTATTGCCATACGGAAATATAATTTTCTCGATTCTTTTTTGTTTTGTTTTGTGTACAAAATCTTTGCTGTAACGATTCTGAATATCATTCCTTTAACTGAAAGGGCGTTTCAGTCACGAATGTTGACTTCTTTAAGGAAAAGCAGGTCAGTCTCCATTTTTTCTTTAGCCTGCTTGAGGTTGACATAGTGTGCAGAGTTTCTTTATTTTTTGCTTATTGTAAATCCCTTTTTAGTGACTGTTTTCACTAAAGCGTTCGCTTATTTGCTTTGCTGACTGCAGGGAAGGGGAATAAGACTCCTGGTATGTAAGTGGGGACTTTCGTTTCATGAATTTTACAATTTTTGCTATTCAATTTTTTAATTTTTACTTTTTTTGGAAACTATTTTTTAAGAGGCCCTGCCAGGGGGGAGGTCCCATGTCGCCCGTCTGAATTTTAAAACGTCTGGTGTTGGTGTTTATAAATGCTTGTCGCTTATTGTCAGCTTTGCTGTCACTGTCGCAATTTGGCCGAGGGAGGTTGTCTCTTGTCGCGATTTCATTTTACACGCTGTCGCTACTTTTTGGGCCATGTCGCTTATCGGAATTGACCCTGGCAGGGCCTGTTTTAACAACAACATTTTTATCCACACCCAAGACCCATGACTTCTACCCACTACCCACGACCCACAACACTAAGCTACACTGCATAAAAAGTCGCGATCCATGGAAAAGCAATCTGAGGTTTCAAATTACATGTGACATACCTATACAGTATGCTAACTTTACTTTTGCAAGTTTGTAGCATTTTCTATCTTGCTATGAGCTCGAACGGTACACTCCAAGGTTTCTTTTATCATTTATTCAGCAATCTCTATGCCACCCTATTGTTTGGTAACTTTTGAAAGGCTCACAAAAACATTCCAGTTTTTGAAAATGATTCGCGGCAGAAATTCAAGATCATAGTTCAACCTCTTTTTAATTTATGCCGTCGTGCGCGATGGACTTAAATACAAACCTTCAAAAATTTAAAAACAGTTTTGATAGTTCAAAAGATAGACTTGATACAAAAATACTGATTCAAGATAAAAAAAACCTTTCTTATCACCTAAAAACTTAAACTGAACTTAAATTAGCTTCAAATTGTACATGCAAAGGCTGTTGGTCAGTGCTGTTACTGTACGTGTGACTGGTTATTGTTATGTTTCTTGAGAAAAAAATCGTTTCTCTAAATTCTTTCGAGTGATTTGAATACAAAAAAATGCTGGTTTCTTGAAACTCAAACTCGGTTTTTGTGTTTTGAAACTTGATTTGTTCGTGTCTCGAGTACTCTTTGAGTTTTGTCTCCTCACGCAACGTTCCTTAGCATTGTGTGGCAGGTCAAAAGGGAGACTTTTTTAAAGGTTTCGAAAAGCGGTGAATCAAGTTTCGAGGATCTGGTTGAGACTGTCAACTTAAGAAACACACATTATCGATAGGGTCATTCTGGTGAACTAATTAAAACTAGGTTTAGATACAGGGTGCTGTTCTTGAAATACAATGAAGTAAAAAAACCTCTAGTATAAAAGAAAAAAGGAGATTGGCCCTTGAATGTTAGCTAGAGTTGGATAAATGATAAATTTGAAGCTTATCAATCAACTGATTAGTGCACCAATTTTTGTGTGCTAGAAGTTTGACATGTTTAATTAAAGTACTGATTTTTTTAATTGGGCTCCTAGAAATGTGGCTTGGGCTCCTAACTTTTTATTTTAGGAGCCCTAAGGGCCCCCATATAATTTTCTTAGGCAGCAGCCTTGCAAATTTTAATAAATTACAACATCTTACCTTGGATGTCTAACTTCCATCTTCATTTTCTGTTTAGGGGTTCTGTCACCATGTCTGATAATACCTACAACACATCTCAGTTCTAGCATGGTACCATTCAATGCTTCAACTGCAGGGATTTCCTCTGGTACATCCAAATGGTATGGCCTGTATAACTGAGGTGCTAGTTCTTGCACAATGAGACCAATCAACACTTGTGCAGCATCATCATAATACTTCTTGGAAGTTTTGACAAAACTGAAGCCATTGACGTCACACACGTAAGACTTTCCATGGGTGCGCAGCAAGTCACAACCACAGACGGTTTGCTGAAAAAAGCATGAAGTCAGAGGAAAGTTAATAAAGAAGAAAAAAAAACAAAAAGAGTCTTATCATAAGTAGTTTGAGTATGATCATTGTACATTGTACAATGCACATTCTGGACTATCCATTTCTAAACAATGACATGTACAAATCCCCCACAAACTCATAGCCATAGGCGTACGGGCTGGGGGGGCGAGGGGGGCTGCAGCCCCCCCAAATTTTGGGCAACTCAGAGTTTTTGGGCAGCACGAGAAAATTTGGGCAAAGCCAGCTTTTAAAGACGTCTGCATGTTTTTATTTTTATTTTGAAGAGATAAATATTTTCTATTTTAACCTGAAGTCAGCGTAATAATCCAGTTACATTGACACGAGACAGTGGCTGCATAGCACGTGACGAGTTTCTGCATGCATGGTTATAACAGAAAGGTATCATATGGTGATTTTTTTATTGTTGGGCACTGTACTGCAATGGGCTATTTCCACTCGTGAATTTATTAGAATGAAGTTCCGCCTAACTTTCTAGAATCATCTCCGCTCGTAGAACAGTGTATGGCAGATAGCATCGGCAATGGGTCTGAAAGTGAAGAAGTGGCTGACTAATTCTCAGTTTGAATTACGAGAAGAATCTTATTTTTTTGAAAAGATCTACCAAGCGGTTTAAAACTTATTCACTAATTTGTTAAAGTAGACCGAAATGTTTACAAAACCGCTAACAAGAGCGCCATGATACATGCTAATGAAACCCTTCTTTGTAGCAATTGGCCGCAGCTATCTCCATGATCTTTCAACCACTTTTTTTAAAAGATTGAAACTACTATGAGGTGAAATTGCATGTCAAAAGCGCATCGTTTTCTACAGATAACATTTTCCTTTTTTTTCCTTATTTCCAACGATAATAACTTTGTCCCAAAATATCTCGATAACGCTCTTACAATTCCGTTTTAACTTCACGAACATCGAGGCGACTATTGGAGGAAAAAGCTCCTGTGATCGATTTTGGAAGAACACTTCCCACGTAGAAATATTGCTGCAAGCATAATAGGTAATGGCTTCATTTCATTGCTATGACAACTCCGATGTCATTGCAACCCTGATCACAACAAATTTTCATCTTTATCTAATACAACTGTGGTGGCAATTTTTCCAAATGTTTGTTTATGGCGATGTAGTTTATGCTCAAACTTGGCAGGTATTGACTCTGAAAAACTGTATTGGGCCATTTTCATATGCCGGAACGGCCTATGTTGTTGCATCGGCCCTCATTTCTGTTCGACTGTTTTGTAAAAATTTGAGCAACTTGCAAAAATTTTTTGGGCACTAATGATTTACCGCCCCCCCTGACGAAAAATAGCCCGTACGCCTATGCTCATAGCTATGGGCACATTGTTAGATTAAATCCATAAAACTTTGTAAACAACTCCGATTATAATACTTAGTAACACTTCTTGCCTGTTGTACAGTCAAAGTAGATTAAATATTGGTTCAAACTATTATTTCCTAAAACATGAAATAAGTCATGCATTTTCCTTTGTCTCAACTCTAATTATCACGTTCTAGCTGAACTAAATTCAAATGGAGGAAAATGCTCATTTCAGTTAAAACGCCTAGAAAATGCATTGTAAATATTATTTATGCATTAGTTTCGGTACATGAAAATTCAGTGTCTGAATCAAAGCCATTCCAAAGTAGATCTGGGCTAGGTGGGAAGAAAGACTGAGCCATTCCAAATTGAAACAGGCATTCCTAACTGATTCAGATGCTGAACTTTTCATGTACCAGTATGTAATTCAATGTTTTAGGTTGGACTCATAAAAGATAGACGTCTGAACTTTGCCTTAGAGTACATGTACAGAGGTAGGATCCACAAGCAGGTAGACCCCTCTACGATGCAGATCACTTGACAATCTCTAATATAAATCCTGATCACCAAAATGTGTTTTTGACAGTCTCACTAACCTTACCTTAGTCTTCCATCCACAATATATAATTACAAAGTCTAAAGGACAATCAAAATAATTCAGTGGACCTTGTTTTTTCCTATTCAATTTTCGATCTGAAAGACTCCTCAACAAATTTAATCCCTGTGCTTTACAATACATGTAGAAATCCTTACCTTGAATAAGTTGCAGACTTTGTTGGCTAGAATTTTCTCATACTGATTGAGAATGACTGGATATCGAATCTCCTTCCCTTGGGAATCTCTTTCAACTTTTCCATCAAGTGATGGAGACTTGCGAGCTTCTGCATGGGCATACTCAGGCCCTACTGTGTACACCTATAAAGAATTCATCAGACATTCAAAACTCAAGCGGGATTTTGAAGATCACATGCACAGATACCACATGTGCATGTCTGTGATGCAGATTTCTGCTCAGACAAATCCTCACAGTCAGGTATACCCTGAAATGCCTCCATTTTTCATCCAAGTACTATTTTTGAAAGCTGATAAAAAAAACAAATACAGTACATGAAAATCCCAAAATTGGAAGATTATTTTCTCACTTGCTGTTTTACATTTCCTGAGGTAACCTGTTAAGACTCATTGAATTGAAAGCATGCCCATTGCATCCACCTATACATTTGTCAGGTTGTTAGTTCCTAAAAGAGTATAATTTAAATAACTATTCAGGAACTTTCAGCATCAAGAATCTCATTCATCAAGGGTACCAAGCCATGCAAAATCAAACCAATTACAGTGCATTATTATACTCCTTTTTATTCTTTTTTCTTTTTACAGTGGAACCTCGATACAATGAAGTGCCAAGGAACTGGCAAAATTTGTTCGCTATAGCAAGGCTTCATTATATCTACATACTTTTCCATATATTGCACTACTACTAGGGGTAAAGACAATCATTTGTTACACTGAGGACTTTGTTATATAGAGGTTCAATACATTGAGGTTCCACTGTATTTTGTGCTCCTCCTTTTCTGGATAAACATTTTATTGTCATTTGAGCCACTTGCTACTCTGAAAGAATTTTAAGGTCTTGAGGTTAAACATTTTTGGTTTTTTGGCTAACCCCGTAAATACTCTGGTAAAATACATCTGTGACACAAGAAAAACCTAAACCTTAGTTACCCACAATATTTCCATCATACCTTGACATCTGTTCCATCAGTGACAACAAAGTCTTCATAAATGTACGAGCCTTCTTTACGCACAGAACTCTCTGCTGAGTACACACTGCTTCTGTTTCCCACTTTGCGGAACAATCGTTGGCTTCCTCCACCAGCTGATGAAGGGAAATAAATATATACATTGTGATCTTCTGCATTTACTGGTTTCTCAACAAAGGGTTTGTGGAACACCATATCACCAACTTGCACTGAGTCATCTGTCTCAACAAATCTTGTGTTGATAGGTTCACCAGTGTTTTCATCTCTAAGAAGGATTGCATGTCTGGGTGTTTCTATACCAGCAGTAGCTAAAAGACTGTACATCGTTGGTCTACAAGAGAACAGGCTCTGATTTAGAAATACAGGAGAAGACCACCATGACAGAGCAATTACAGGTGTATCAAGGAGTTTTACAAGGATTAACTCTAATCGAGGTGATGGCTGTTCAAGCGTTGACTCTGTAACAGCTGTCAAAAAAATACCAATCATAGGATATACCAGAATCTGGCATACTGGAACCAGCATTTCTTTGGACAGGCAAATAATTTTCAGAAGTATTGCCTACAGTGTGTATAGTACCCCATACGCAAAAGAAATATTTAAATGGGGCATAGGAAACCCTCTTTAAAAAAGACTAGGAGACAAAGGAAATTGAAAATCAACCTAGGTTGGAGCCTTTTTAACCTGAACATAAATGACCTACAACATAGGTAAACAAACCTGTCCATGAGGGCATATTGCATCTCCAGGTCATTTAAACTAAAAGGTTTTCTTAAATTGGCATAGTCAATAGCCTTCTCAAGAGGAAATCCTTTGGAGTAAAACGAGATGAGACAGTCACAGATGGGCCATTTTTCTACTGGTACATTCAGGATGGTGTCATCAGGGAACACAAAGATATCCACAAAGTCAAACACTGACATGCGACCAAGAATCTCTTGCATTGGTTGTGAGTTGGTCTGTGGAGAGAACAACATATTGAGACTTTCATATTGCTGTTTCAACTCCCAATAATTGTGTTTCACCAAACCTCTGCAAACTCCAGGCCTCAGTTGTTCAAAAGTTGGATAGCAATATCTACCGGATAAATCACTATCCACCAGAGAAGTGTTAGGGAAACCAATTGCGCTATCCAGTGGATAGTGATTTATCCAGTGGATAGCGTTATCCATCTTTTGAACAACTGGGGCCAGGGAGATAGAGTATTCTCATGCAAAAAAACCTTTCTGGGCCTGTGCTGCCCAACAGGATCACGAGAAAAGCCCTGATTTGAAACCGGCTACTCACATTTGAGAACTTTCCATGAGTGGAGCATAACATTTCAAAAGGAGGAAAGCTTTTCAATATCAAGAGTAAAATACAGCAATGTTAAATGTTAAGAACAGGGAACCACCTTGGATTAGGATAGCCTGCACATTTTTTAATAAATAATTAGTTCACAGGCAAATTTGGATGGCAAGGAGCAAATGAGTGTACCCACATGAACTTACAACAGTAACTCCACCCACTTGAATGTAAAGTTTTGTGCTCAATAATAACCTTTAAAATTCTGAGATTCTTGTTAGATGATTTTACTGCAAGAATATTATCAAGATTTCCTGGTCATTAAAATAATGTGCCTAAATGAAATTTAGGCTTAGTTAAATTTGAGACATGGCTGGCTAGCAGTTTATTGTTGGAGATATGCAGGGGCGCCCTAATTATGTCACAGGAATTCATGTTTTTTTTTTACAGCTATTTCCTTGACCAGGGTTCTATCTAGGGTATTTAAGCTTCCCCCCCAAAATGCCTGGCTTCCCCCCAAAAAATATTGTAATCATTACAGTATATAAGTAACTATATCAGAACGTGATCACGACTAAAAAATAAAATAAAATACCACTGTAACATTTCTCAAAATTGGGTCTCAAAATGCACCAGATTGCATCTCAGCGCATATTCATTTCCAAAAATTTCCGGGGGAGCAAGCCCCCACCCCCCCGCCTAGGAAGCTCATGGCCTTCGGCCACTCGGGACTTCACCCCCAAACGATAAATCCTAGATAGAACCCTGTTGACATCACTTCATTACCTTAGCATGTTGTTGCCTTTCATGGCTCGAACTTGCAAAGTGTTTTTTCCCTACCATCTCCCCCCCCTCCCCTGCAGAAAGTGTATTGTAAATATGTTAGCCGGGTTCCACTGATTACAGTTGTCGCACAATGACAGCAGTGCCTAGGTGAATGCCAGGTTACATATAATTTATGCATGGGGCTCAACCAACCTCACAGGCACCTCCCCCTATGCTCATCTCTGTTCATTAGCTGAAACAACAGAACTGAACCACCATGGGCCACTGGACACTGTCCAAACAAGACAGAAAGGGCTTCCTGAGACACACCCACCTTTTTACTCATAGCACAGATACCAATCCTGATTTTAGGTATGCCATCCTCCTCATCATCATCATCTTCATCGCCACCATTATATCTACTGAATGCTGTTGGCTGGTTATCCATCTGCTCATATAATTCAAGGTGAGTGACAGACATAATTGACAGCTGTCACTCTTAGACTGATGCTAACCTCTGAAAAAAACCATGTAGAGAATTGCAAGATCTGAAAGAAAAGCAAAACCTTTCTTTAGAATTTTCAAGTCCCCAACAGACAATTTATATTTACCACATCTAAAAAAGTATTTCCATGAGCGAAGCCAGGTTACAGGCATTCAGACAACGTCGCTTTTTGTTTGTTTGTAAGCAAGCACAATAATTGACAAGCTCCTTGAAAGCTAGTCAGCACTTATATCCAGGGTTAATTTTTGCTACTCTTGATTTGGGTTTACTTATATCACTTGTTTTGGATAACATAACTTTTTACACTCTTGGTGAGGATCAGCAGTATTTTTCTAAGCTTCATTGACATGCTCGTATTTTCGTAAAAAATTGGGTTATTAAAAACTCGCCTAATCTGGCAGTTTTGTTTTGCATTCCAAATTTCTTATACAAATCACAAACAGTTCTATGATTACCACAATAACCTAAATATGCAAACTTGTGTAATAGCCCATTGCCCTCAAAAAAGGAGATATTGCACAACACGATCACATGTCTGCTGATGTCTGTCCTTATACTTTTCTTCTGCGACGAAGAATTAATTTACTATGTTGACATGCTATCCCGTAATCGATAAACAGTGGATACCTGTGTCTAACATAAGGACCTCTAACATCTTTTAACGATGAGAAAGAAACAAAGTATCCCAAAATCCTAAAAGTCACTTTCGTCTGCACGTACGAAACTCAACCTTAGCTAACTTCCCTTCATGAAGACTTCTTTAGTTGATGTAACGCGTGTTTTGATTGGCTACGGTGCTGCCCAATCACAAAAGTGTTTTTGTTCAGCAATAAGAAAATGACGTCATTCCATCAATTTTAAAGATGGCTGCCATTAGAGTTAAAAGATTTCGCTTTTTCCAAACCTTCCCTTGACTTAACAACTGCTTGAAGTCTTAGATCATGCCTTCGTCGGAAAAGAAGACATTAAAGGACCTGCACGTGGCCTCCACCCTAGGAGAGCTGAACAAACTCGCTGATTCTGGCCTTCCTGCAGACTCTAGAAGTGTGAATCCCGCAACGTACGTTACTAAATATAATTCTGTATTGTTATTGTTTACTGTTATCGTTGCACTTTTCAGTCGATCAAATTTTAACAGTATACATGGAGTAGGTACAGTGTAAGTTTCAGTTTTTTTCTCCTTGTTATGGATTATCGTGAACAGAGTGTAACACGGAGATGCTCTCTTGATTTAATTCTCAGAAGCTGAGTGGCATGTCAAATTTACCATTAAGCTCATTGCATATAAGCTTAAGTAAGCTTACCTAATTTTCGATACAAAAAACTGAAACTTACACTGTACCTAAGGAATATCAATAATAATCGGATAGTCAGGAGATATTTGTTTTCTTCTTTTTGATGATCTGGAGTAGGTCTTAAATCTAAGTTTAAGGTACGTACTGTTTGAACAAAAGGAAAAGGTTTTCCGTGTTTGCATAACCTAATATAAACACGAGAGGGGCTGGAAGAATTTGAGACAGTTATGCAAACCCTCGCCTTCGTTGGGGGCTTGCATAATTGTTGAGAATTTTCCCAACCCCTCACGTGTTTATATCAGGCTATGCAAATACAGGAGAAAAGTTTCCTGTTACTCTTTATAAATTAACTGTCCTGCGAAAAAATGCAAAACTCCTTGTTATGGCACTGATTAAAAGAGAAATTCTCACCAGTCAGAAATTCTTGTACACAAATGTCTTGGTCGTGTAATCAGTTTTGCAAAAAAGACGCTTTCCAAATTACAGATTTTTCTCGTTTGAAATGTCAGCTTAAGTGAAAAAAATTAGCACAGCATGTTCGTTAAGATTTTCCAAGTTTCAGCCAACGAGGGAATGGGTAAATAAGGTAAACTTGTGGAGTTTTAAACTCAAAAACTTTTTCAAATTCTTGCTTGCGTGATTAGCATGCAAAAAGCAAAACATATTGATGTCACAACCATGTTTACATACTCTCATGCAAACACACCTCTCAGCCAATCAGAGCACATGCACTAGCTTAGTTATTTTATAAGAACTTTAAGTTAATTTGCCTGAAATGCTGAGTTATGTCACCGGAATTTTTATGCTGCTCTATTACTAACCTGAGATCAGGCCCAATTTTAGCGGTTCTCATACATTCTCTCTAACGGCTACCGTTAAAATTGGGCCTGATACAAACTCTCTCACGTTTGTGCTCGTTACGGCCAGATTTTGGCCGTAACGCTGATTGGCTGTTAGAACAATGCCACAAGATCTGATTGGCTGTTGGAAATGCCGGAAGTTGAAAGCGTTCATTCCTTGCGTGGTTGTCGTCGTGAATGATATGTCGTTGGCAGAGAGAAGGATCGATTTTGCTGTCTTTTTTATTGTTTTATGGTCTTATGGTAGGAAAATATGCCTTGATATGTGCCATGGAAATTCAGAAAATTCATATGGTTGTTCATATCTTCTCAGGATTTGCTTTATTTATGGAACTAATGTGAGTGTATCGCGGAGTTGAATCCCTCTGCAAGTTATTGACCGCTAACAAGTTGCCTTTTGATTTACCAACTAACCAGTGCAAATCAAAATACTGTCCATCTTTAAACTGGTTTCATTTGAAAGTTTAGCCGGGAATGACTTCTCTGAACGGGGAACGCAATCGGAGGCTCCCTGCAAAAGAAACCTCAATCGCCAATTGTGAAGTGTTAAACCAAAAATATCGCATGGCTGTTCAAGGAATTTTCAGTATAGGCATTATTATAAAAGCTGGGTGCTTAAGGTAACAGACTGTTTTTTTCCTTCGCTTTTTGTAAAAAATAAACCAGGAAAACTGGTGTCCTCGCTCATTGGCTGTTTGCTTTTGTTTTTAAAGATTTATGTAGTGAAAATCTGGAAAAATTGCCGAGGAAAATATTAAGGCAACAGAAAAATAGAAATTTCAGTATTTTAAATTCGAGCGCGCCTAGCCAAAATAAAACTAGTAGAACATTGTGTCGCCATCTTTTCGAAAACTTTTTACCTTCTACGCCAAAAGAAATAACTTTCGAGATCTCCCTTAATCTCACAAGAAGTTAAATGTGACTGTGCTGACTGTTTTATTTTAAGCTGAAAAAATTTAACAGATAAAAGCCAGTCTGCTTTTTTCCCACGCGTGAAAAATTTGCTTACTAGAAAAACAAGCAACGGAAGTAATTTTGGTTGGCTGATTCGGCAAATGTCAATCAGTCAAAAAAGTGAGTGGCAGACGTTTCGTAGAAGGTTTGTATCAGGCTCTCTTTTCGTTTCGCCTTGCCTGCCGGAATGTAATTTTCAAAGCGAAACGAAAATAGAGCCTGATCTCAGGTTACTCTATTACACATTTATTGCACTTGTTTTGTCTCATCAAAGATAAAGGACAAGATATTACTCATTTATTGCACTTGTTTTGTTTCATTAAAGAGCGAGATATATTTCACATTTATACCACCAGATATATTACACACACACTTAATTTAACTTTTTTCTCTTTGTACATGTACACACGTACTACCCCTGATAAAATTCAGGTAATAAAACTCTGCATTGCGGGCAATTTAAATAAAAACTTCAGGTGACATATATGTACATGTAACTCTGGTTTTGGGTGACATAACTTCAGGCAAGATGACTTTCATTTGACTTGACCGGTTACTAACCAGACAGTGGACCCAAAGAAAGATGAAGGACAAGATATATTAATCTAACTTTTATTATGAAGGGAATCTATTTTTTGATACAGTGAAATTAACAATGTTTTGCATCTAACTGACTTTATGATACAGCAAAAGGACTTGTAATGAAATGACTTTGCAGAGAAAAAACTGAACACCGACTAGTTCAGCAGTGCTTGAAACTTTTATGGACGGTGTTTTGAATGCCCACTGTAAGCTCCAAACTAACAAAATGGACTGAACAATAGTTATTAAATTTTTTCTGTTATATCTGTATTTAATTGTAGTTTCATCAAATCAGCTGATAAGGTGTACCTAAAGGCAAAGGATCACGATTTTGAAGGAGATGAGGAGAATGCTTATGTATTCTACATGCGTTTTTTTAATATTATCACCTTGATAAAGAGGAGCAATAAATACACAGAGAAAAAAGTAAGTGAAGGATTGGAAAAGCCAGGAAATAGCTCTCCAAGCTAAATTATTTTTTGTACAAAGTGTTGATGAATTATATTCTGCATGTACATGTATATGTTGTAGTTAATTTTTCGTCTCAAGTAATTTTTTTTGTTTTTGGGTATGTTAATGAATGTTACTGTGAAACTCACAAAACTATGAACACCAGAAATATTCATGCAATGTTATTGTGTTGCGAGAAATTAGCCAATAAGGCACGAGATAACTAACACTCAAACAGCAGACGATTATTAGTTTGTGGTTTTGAGATTTGCTTGTATATTCCTGAACTTTAGTGTAATTGGCCAGTACACAATCAACACTCCTGAAATTTTTTAGGGTTCACAGTTTTTGGAGTTTGACAGTAATGGAGTTGAAACAAAAGAAAAATAAAAATTCACCTGAGACCAAAAATTAACTACAACATAAATTATAATATGTTTATGTGATTGGTGACAACCAGTTCCCTTCCATAACTTATGTGAACTTACCTCAAGTTACAGGTGCTTTAAGGCCAACGTCACCAGTTGAAGCTTATACAAGTTACTATCAGAAACTTTCAGAAATGTTCAGTCAAATCAAGTAAAGCACAATTCCATAATTCTTTAGACACTTTTAAAAAGAAATGGTCTCAATTAAAAATCTCCCCTCTTTAACTGAATGTACTATTCTGTGGAAGTGAACTGTAGGCGGTGCTCTGTAGATTAAAAGATTTAATACATTACCTGTCCTGTTTAAGTTGTCTGTCTGTTTGTTTGTTTGTTTGTTTGTTTTTAAAGTCATTGTTGATATGTCTTCCCGTGTGGAAAAATGATTTCAAAGCACTTTAGTATGATTATGTCACTTGTCAGTTTATGTAATGATGTATCATATCGTGTATCGTATCATGGCACCTGTATCGAGATATGTATCATATCGTGAAAAAATGTATCGTTGCAGCCCTACTACTTTTTAGGAAAAAAGGGTAAATTGAGAGAGTGAAAGCCTGAAATTGCCTACAGCACTCAGTGACCATGCCGCCTACTTTTGCATCCTAGCTGTCTACTTTAAAACTTAATGAGAAACCTGGATTGAATTAGTATTTCCTTTGTTTTACATAATAAAACATAGGAAATTCTTAATCAAAGTGAGTTGAACACTTTCTTAACTTGAGAACAGATTATACCTTCAACACATAGAGTGAATAATTTTAATTCTTTCATATCGTCTTTTAATTTTAGAAGTTTTATGATGAGTTGATGGGGAAAACAAAAACCTTAAGAGCCATTGAACGGGCAGAAGCTTTACAAAAAAGCCTTGACAAGAGGTTAGTACATTATACATATACATAATTATGTAAAGCATGGTTTTCTTTCTTGTGACAAAAACATATAGAAATGCATCAGAAAGACAGACTCGCCAAGTCTCATGACTTTGTTGTACATGCGAGTTTGATGATTTCACGACCTGTCTCAGACTCTCACAAGTTGCAACTGATTTCTCATGCTTTCTTGAAATAGTCAAACTCCAAACGTTTTGGAGCTTTAGGGTACCAGATAGCCAGCTCAACCCAAAGAAAATGCTTAGCGGTCACGTTTGATTACATTCTGCCACCAAATGTGCAGATTTCCTGTTTCTGTTGTTTCAAGATGGCTGCCAACAGAACACCGCACAAAATGTAGAAAGTACAAAATGTAAATTGTAAAATTGATTGTGATGTTTACTGCCCCGGCTTTAAAGTGATTTAGTGGCTTCCATTACCCATAATCCCCACTGGAAAGTCCTTTCACTAGGAAATTTGGGACATCTCACAACTTTTTACCCATATCTCACTACTTTTCAGAGCTCTAGGTTCAGAATCTCACAGTTTTTGCCTTTTGGGGGTTGGCAAGTCTGGTAAGGGTCACTAATGGACCAATATTGGTTATTGCATCACTAGATGTTTTCAATCAATAGTCCATTCTGAGTGATGGTCAGCACACTGCTTATAGCACTTATCAATCTTTATGTGTTTTTCTAGCAGCTGTATAACATTGCTGATTTATTGAATATTTATAATCTTTTGTGTGTTTAGGTATGGAAAGCTAAAAGCACAGCGGGAAGTTAAAGCAAAGGCAGAGGAAGAAGCAAAAAAAAAGGAAGATGAAGACAAAAGTATTGGGATAGTCCTGTTTGTGTAGTCATTCACCTTGTATTGATAACACTTTGTTTGAATTGATTCTGAGTTCTGGAAAAAATGGTTGATGTTTTGAATAAATTATTATTTACCAATAAACTATTGCTCTTTTGCAGAAAAATTGATGTCAAAAAGTGCAGAGAACAATGGATTAGACAGGTGAGAAAGGAATTATTTTGTATCTGTTATGAGCTCTCAGTTTAGAGGTACAGTGTACATCAGTAAAGATCAGCAGCAGAGAAAAATGTGCTTGAAAACAGAAGAGACAAAGACTTGGGGGAGAAAGTGCTCCAATTTAAGCCCAAACTTACCCACCCAAAGTATATGTTTTATCAATAATATTGTATTGATTCTGTTTATTTTTCAGTGATGAATTTGATCTTGATTCGCTGTTAAATGGAGGAGGGATAAGTTCTTCTGCTGATGTCTATCAAAAGTTAAAGGTATGCTTTTGATTTTTTTAAATTTTTTTTTCTTGTTGCTGGATTCTCTACTTGTTCATTATTTTACAGCTGTTTTGGATAACTCACAACCTGTGTTTTCTAACACACTTCAGGATTTTAGGTTTTTCTTTGACTTTAATTGAACCATTACGATAGCATCCAATCCTCCCTGTCAGATAAAAGTGGCAATAATGAGCAGGAGCTGCAAAATTAAATGTTGTCGGGAACGTATCGATTCGTTTTCACCCTCCCATATCAGTGTTTCTTCTGGATTTGGAAGCGCTATATTCACCTTTGGAATCTAAACTTGCCACTTGCCGTATTTTAGTAAGAAGGTAGAAAAACTGAGAGCTAAAAGACGTAAAGCATGAAAACACGCAAACTCCGAAGTTCAAAAGCAACGAACCTTGAAACACAGAGTCAGAAACACACAAAACAGATCAAAATACACCAATCACAAATCACAAACCATAACCTTTTGAACCTGTTGGAGTAAACTTCTGTTTCCCAAGAGGTCCGCTAAGATGATTGATGGTCGCACAGAGCCTTCAGATTTTGATTTACATTGTAGAAAAACCCAAAATCCAAAAACGTTTTTTACAACACAGGTCGTGTACTATCCAAAACAGCTGTAAAAAGATCTACATTCACTGCTGTCACTCAGAGCCGGAGACTGGGGATTTCCCCTGGCTGCTATGACAATGACCCCTAGCTACATGTAATTTAATTTCCCACCTTCTGTGTACATGCAACCTGTATGGCTTTCAACTTGAAATCTTAGTCAGTGACAGCCCTGACATTGTTAGCTGCACTTTTTTTTCTCTGTGAAGGTGATGTTTTATACTATTGTACATCGTTTTTGTCATGCATTTACTCTACTTAATTTTTTTCAGGTCAACCATGGTTCAATTCTGCAGCCTAAAAGCACTGAAAACACTAATGGTGGGTCACTATCTTCTTAATCCAACTTTTTAGTCATATGTGATTTTAAATTGTTCAGCTCTATTGTATTTCTACAATGCTTTTACCTTTTTAATAAGCTACATACATGTATGGTATGTCTATCAGTGGCAGATCCAGACCTTCAGATGAGGGTTCATCCAGACTCTGAGATAAGGGGTGGGAGTAGGGGGTGGGAGGGGGGGGGGGGAAGTCTTAAAAAAATTTTTTTCAGCCCTCCTGGCCTCTGTTTGGTCTAAAAATAAAGGGAGGTTGGCCTCTCAGGCCCCTCCTCTGGATGCGCCACTGTCTATGCAGGGCTTCTGCCAGTTTACACCAGTTGAGATTCTTTTTAGATTCATATTTCATACCGAACTTATTCCACTTTAATTTAAGGTATTCGGATTCACAAGCATTTACACCACTGTACAGACGCTAGTAAATCTGAAAACATTATTATTTTTATTCAATGATAATGAGGTGTTTACTTTGCATTTTTGATTCAAAATCTCCAGACATGGACCAAACTGGGATGATTTTCAGCAGTAATAAAAAGAAAATTGAAAAAGAGCAGGCTTCTGTATAAATTATTTTCAAGTTTACATGAATGCAGTCTTTTTGTTGCTGATCCATTCTCCTTTTAAGGCTTCTCTCTATTTCTGTTGCTTTGTGCAGTTTGAGCACACCATTTTGATACTAGGTCATAATTATCTGTGATAATTGGTGAAGTCCTGAAATTGCAGAAATAGCATGGACTAGTCCCTTAAAATTTGGAATCAACACAGTTGGTTTAGTAAGTTAACTAGTGAAAGCAAATCGAAGAGACATTGATGTGAACAATTCTTATTGGTGAATTTTTTATTGTGTAGGTCAACTGATCAGTGGTCTTGACTTGCCAAGTTCTCATACCAAACCAGATGGTATTCCGTGTGTGTCAGCCCAAGATCTGTACAACCTACTTAAAGGAGAAAATGTCTCCAAAGTGCTGGTTCTAGACTGCCGACCCCATTCCATGTTTCTTCAGAATCGCATCAATAGTCCATCTTGTATAAACATACCAGCAGAGTTGTTGGATCAAGGGTAATTTTTTGATATTTTAGAAGTGAATGATTTTACAGATTTGTTCTGGTTTTAGTAGCAAAGCTTTATAGCAGTGAAATTGAAATAAAACAGTTTGAAAATACCAAACAATTTTTTAGGTTGGAAAAAATGATTTAGGTACTTCAGTAAATGCCAGTTCAAAGATGCTTAGACAATACTTACTATAAAAATATTTAATTAATTCATGGTTCATTGTTTTCATCTGAGATTTTTACACTGACCATTGAAGGACAGTGGAGGGGTTTTTGAACCTGGCGATGACATCTACAGACTGTACATGCAGCTACCTCTCATAGGCCTCTGTCAAGCATTCGAATATCAAGCAGACTTATTGATCCATTTGGCTCACTTTTATAAAGGCCCGGATACAGGGAAATGTTGTGCCTTTTTCGCCATCTCATTTACATAAATATTTTCTCCTTGATTACTTTCCATTAAAAAAAAATCGGTGAACAGATTGTTTCTGTTGTTGATGCAGTAAATGAAAAAATACAATGGTGTACACTGTATTTACATAAGTAAGTACAAGTATTATATTAATTCACCAGGGTGTCTGCTGGTAGCATAGAAAGAAGACTGCAAGAAGGCACAAGAAAAATCTGGAAGAAGAGAGGAGAAAAAGAATATGTTATTTTGATGGATGAGTCCACCAAGGTTGCTGACATATCTCCAGAATGCCGCATTCAAAGATTGAAAGATGTAATATATACCTTTGACTCGTACAGCTCTTTGAAGAATGAACCCCTGTTTCTTGATGGTGGATTTCATAGCTGGCTTTGGCACTATCCATCTCTAGCATTGAAGCCGGAATTACCAAAGGTGCAAACTCTGTCAGTACTGTACATACCAGTTTAGATCTTTGGCTTACTGGAAAAAAAGAAATGCTTGTTTTTCTCATCAATACCTGTGCAAAGATATTCACACTGAACAAAATTTGTTGAATTATAGGGGGTCACAAAGTTAATGTTAAATGTTGTGTAAAAACTGCCGTTAAACCTTGTTGTGCATTGATTCCTATAATTTGGAAATGGGCCAACAAAAAGTGTTATGTAGTTGGTGAATGTCTTGCTATGGGTAATAGTTGTGGTTGTGTCAATGAGAGCTAGGGACTTATTAACATAATCTTTGATTACGTTGGCCGCAAAGGGTGATGGAAACATTGGGCCAGTTATTTAAACAGAGTTTAACCCATGTTTAACAAAACCACGTTCCTCGCCATTTTCAGTTTGCCCAACGCTTTTATCTACAGCTGTAAACACCATTTTTCATGAACAATTTGAATAAAGCATATAGCATAGTCTGGAAAAGCACTTATTGTCTGAAATTGACCCCTTAAGAAGAAGATGTGGATGTCCAGTGATTTCTTAAACCACGGCCTAAGTTAGACTTTGTTTAAATAACCGAACCATTGTTTTTACCTGAATATGAGGTATGTGATGTTGTTATGAAAACCAAGCCAGTATTCATTGTAACAATACCTAACATTAATATTACCATTCTGAATATTTCAGGTACTACCACAACCTAAACCTGTGGCTCATGTTGACTTATCATCATTAGATTATCCTGAACTTCCAGAAGAAAAAGAAACTCCATCTGAAGCTAATAAAGGAAGCATCCAAGATCCAGTTGTCTCTTCTGCTGCATCTGAAAATGTTCCAAAGCCATTTGGTAACACAAATAGTAGTAACATTGCACAAGGACATATGGCTCCTCCACCCTCTCATGCACCAGTCCAGCCCAATGATTTAGGACCTGGGGCACAGATTAAAGAGCAACCTTCAACTGTAACTTCTTTTTCAGTTCCGGTAACAATACCCGCTCAGGAACCAAAGCTTAAGCCACAGGTTATCAATCAACCAGTGCCACAGTCTCACAATGGAATTCAAATTCCAAAAACAGCTGACAGAAGTCCTTCATATCCACCGCAAGTACCATCTTCACAACCTGGTGCTCCATCGTTGCCCCCATTAAATCAACCGCCTGTGTCACCAGGGTCTCAACATTCAGTTGTAGTGGGTCCCCAATCAGTTGGTCCAAAGCCACCAGAACCAGGCAAATCAGTTGTTCCACCAGGTACAGCAGTATCTGTCACTTCAGTTCAGCCATCAACTCAACCTGGGGTGCCTAGCGTAGATTCGTCAACACTGCCAACTACAGGACAACTTTCTGTATCAACTGCAACAGCTCCAAAGCCATTTTTACCAAATGCCATTCCAGCAGGAAGACATTCAAGCTTGCTATCTGCACATCCTGGTGCTGCATCAACACAGACTTCTAACACACAACCATCTCCATCACAGGTTACCTCATCTGGATCTGATGGTTCCAGACAACTGTTGTCAGGGCAAACAAATGCAATTGTCCCAGGAAGTCCAGCCACTAGTATAAATCCAACAAATCTAACAAGCCAACTACCCTCTGTAGCTACAGCACCAGTGACACCTACAGTGTCCCCTTCAACAGCTAGTTCAGCATCACAACCACCACCTGTGCATTCGAAGATTCATGGAGTGGTCACTCCATCTGGACAGATTCCTCTTCAAGTACGACAAACTGCACAACCAAGTCAACCGACTCAGGTATCACCAGCAAGTCAAGTGCCCCGTGCTGGTGGGCAAATTTCTGGACTCTCCTCTCATTCAGCTACTCCTCCAGCAGCATCATTCAGTCCTGGAGCAGGTGGCCAAAATAATCAACATGGACAACAGGCACCTCCAAATACTACTCCAGTGCCTCCCTATGTTAATGTTTCAGGAACAGTACAGCATCCAATCCAACAGCAAGCCCAAATTCCAGGCAAAACTCAAGTAACAACTTCAGTTGAACACAAAGCTCCAAAGCCCTCTCAACAATATTTGAACAAGCCAAGCAGTTATGTAACAACACCAGGACTACCACCAGGCTGGGAAAGAGTTGATAATGGAGGAAGACCGTATTACAAAGACCATAACACTCAAACTACTCATTGGAAGCCACCAAATGTAGCTGCAACTGGAAGAAACGTTGCACCAGAATCAAATAAACAAAATCAGCAACATTCCCAAACAAAAAGACAATCATCAATAGACAGACCTACATTACACAGGTCTCTATCCTCTCCAAACCTTGGAAAGCTCTCTGATGAAAACAATACTGCTCCTAAAAGGCCAGTAATTGATCGTTTATCAAAACCAGACTCTGGACAAATGGTGTCAGCTACACCCGCAATAAATCGTGGAGCTAAACCTTTGTCTGCCCACCAGCTAGACAGCTTCAACCCAAGTTATGGTGGTGTTGGTCGAGCTTTGACAGGACTGCGTAACTTGGGAAATACTTGTTACATGAACTCTGTAGTACAGTGCTTGAGCAGTGTTGCTCCTCTTGCAGCATTTTTCATTTCAGGTGCTTATAGGGAAGACATAAACAGGATGAATCGAGATGGAACCAGAGGTAGGTATATTTTGTCTAAAAAATTCAAAATTGATGGCAAGTTTCTTTATACGAATTGCTTTTCCAGAAGGTACTAACATTAAAAAAGGTACATGCAAAGAGGTGCACTCATGAGAGGTGCTCACTTCTAAGGCTTAACATATTAAGTAAAATGATGTGCCAGTTAAATGTTAAAGAGAACTGCTGTTTTTGAACGAGTTACCAAATTATACATATGTCCCGTAATACCTATCTATCAAAGCGATCATGGAATTCTCACCATGCTGTCAGATTTTATTATCTAGGTTAAAAACTTAAACTTTAAAGGGTATGCATGAAAATTAATACTTTATTGAAAATTACCAAGTAAGTAATATTAAGGTATTAGAACTGATCATTGTGCAATAACATTAGACATCGATATCATAAGTAAAACGAATCGGGGGCCTTCATTCTGGAAATTTAACAAGAGTCTTATTATGGATGACGAATCATATATCAACTAACTTAATAACCGACAAAGATCCTACTTGGCTTGATGAGATTAGCTACAACCAGGATGTGCAAGTACAATGGGACTGGCTTAAGTATAGCGTACGTAAAAAGATTGTTCAATACAGTAAAGTGAAAGCGAAACAACGTAGGGAAAGGATAAATTCGATTGAAAATAAACTAAAGGTAGCTGAGGAAGAACAATCTGAAACCCAAAACGTAAAGAACCTAAACAAACTCGAAAACTTAAAGACAGAATATGAGAAAGAGTACGATATGTAGCTGGAGGGGTGGTAGTTCGTTCTTAGGTTAATTGGTATGAAAAAGGTGAGAAAAACAACAAATATTTTCTTAACCTTGAAAATAACAACAAGACCAAAAGCACAATTTGAAAACTCGAGCTCAAAAATCGTATTATTACAATTAATTCTGAAGTGATCATGGACGAGCTTCATTCTTTTTATTCTGATCTCTATAGTGATAGAAACAACGGTGAGGTCACTGATCAATCATGTGCCTTTTTAGAAACAGAAAGCATACCAAAGTTAAGTTCAGTCATGGAAGAGCTCTGTGAAGAGGAACTGTCTACGGCCGGGTGTTTTAATATACTATCTGATTAAAAAAACAAGACCCCTTGAAATGGTGGACTTGCTATAGAGTTCTATAGAGCTTTCTGGCCCCTCCTTGGTAACATGTTAGTGAAGTACCTGAACTATTCATATAGACATGGAGAGCTATCAGCATCACACAAAAAAACAGGCAGTCATTGTTCTTATAGAGAAAAAAGACCGTGACCGGCATCAAATTAATAATTGGAGACCAATCCCCTTGAACAATGTTGATGTCAAAATTGGAACTAAAGCAATTGCTAAAAGGATGGAATCATCAAATTACTTAGGTGAAAGGTACAACAATTTTTGATGTGTTACGCACAATAGATGATGTTGTCTCTTACGGCTTTGAAAAATATCAGCTCCTTAATGGTAGCAATAGATTTACAGAAAGGCTTTATACTGAGTCTACTTGAATTTTCTTCGAAAACCTCTTGAGAGGTGTAACTTTGTACCATCTTTTATTGCCTGGATTTTAGCATTTTACTTTGATATAATGAGCTGTGTTATGAACAATGGTTTCACAACTCCACTCTTCAAACTAAGTCAAGATGATCCTCGATCTTTTCCCCTATCTTTTTATTCTTGTATTAGAAATTTTGGCTATCGATATCAGAAATGACTCAACCATTAAAGGAATTAGAATTGACGATCAAGAACTGAAACTGATCATTTTTGCCGATAACATACCGGCCTTTGTAGCAGACATGGAATCTTTTCATTAGCTGTCGTTGAAATTAACTATGTTCGGTAAATGCTCAGTATTAATAGTAAATAAGACAAAAAACAGAGGTACTTAAAGAGGCTGTTTCGAGGCAGTCCAGTTCATTTTTTTTAATTTTGCCAATTACTCGCCCTCAATCGCTATAAAACTTAAAGTAAGCAAATAAATTACATGGAAATCACAAAATCAGAGATTGGAGACAAACAAATGTCTCCTGAGAATTATTTTTGAAGTTGCAAACAGCAGAGATAAACTTTGAAAAACTGTTAGGCTGAACAGTTTTCGAAAACCCTAATTTCAATCCGTTTCAATCTTCTTCAGCTTTGCCCATCCGTGGCATCTGTTAATCCTTTAATGTTTTAAGCGGTTATTCTTACGTTTTCTTAATTTAACGGGCATTTTGTAATTACCTAATTTGGCTGAATTTCGTGACACAGCTCCTTTAATCTCAGTTCTTCCTACATAACTGCAGAGGCACTTGGGGTTGAGCCAGTAATTTCCAAAGTCGTTAAAATACTGGTAATACACTTCACGTCTGATCACCAGGGCCCATTTCCTGAAAGGCCGATTAGAGCTAATCCAGGATAAAAATTTTGTTCTGTTTTTGTAATTTACCTTCCTATGTATTGCTTAGAGTACCATTTTGTGTTATCAGCACTGTATCTTGGAGTAAAAGCTCAACAGTGTTTATTAGCTCGAATTGCAGTGTCCTTAGTTAAGAAAACCTTGCTTAAAAGTTGGCTTAATCCTGGATCAAAGTTAACCATCTTTTGAGGAACGAGGGCCTAGCTGCTCTCTTTCAAGCTTAATTTGTAGATTATAACCAAATGTCTTATGAAGACATTACAGAGTTGGAACTGGAGAGGCCTTACCTTGTGTGGTAGAATATACTGATCATCAAAACATTTCCGATTCCAAAGGTGTTATACTGTAAGAGCCTAGTTGGTACCAATAACGACTTTAAAAAGAGATTAACCAAATACTGTATAGTTTTATGTGGAAAGGCAGAGATAAAATGAAACGTGTCTCTTTGATAAATGATATCAATGTAGGTGGTCTAAAGTTGCCTCGTATTGAGTCTATGATTGATGCAGAAAGAATTACATGCATCCAAACGTTTTTAGATGACTCACAACGCCCCTAGAAGTTTATTCTAAACTATTGTCTTAAGAGAGTGGGAGGTAAGGTGCTATTTCTTTGCAATTATAATTTTCCGAAATTGCCTTTGGAATTACCCAGATATAACAAGAAATGTTTGATTGCTTGGACCCTTTTGAACAAATCTAATCCCTCCTTTCTTGAAGAGATAGCTAATCAAATTATTTGGAACAACCAGTACATTTGTGTGAATGGAAAATCAGTTTGTTCAACAAGAGAGTATTCTCTAAAGGTTTCTGCAAAGTAGGAGACTTATTTAAATTTGTCTGCAATGATCCACGCATAACAGAATTACAACTTAATATGGTATATTTAATTACTTCTTTTGAAGGGCTTGTACCATTCCCTGTCTTCCAAATGGAAAAAAAAATATGACTAGTAATATAAGCGAGGTACTGCTCAAAACGGTACCTTTTAATGGGGTGGTGTATTCAGATGCGGAGGTATTATATTCAAAAAAAGATTTACGATCTCCTTATTTCAGAAATATCAAAACTACCTACAGCGAAAATGAAGTTTGAAGATCGATCAATATGCTTCCGATAATCTCTCAATTGATTGGAGAACCATTTACTCGTTCCCCTGAATGAATGCGCTATTCACACTAAATCTCATGAGTTTCAGTATAAAGTTATGAACAGAATTTTACCCTTCAGTGATTTCCTTTTCCAAAATTGGAATGTGTGAGTCGACTCCTCTCTGTACGTCTTGTCACTCAATGTTTCTCTCTCTGTTTCTCTTCTGTACAAAATTTCTGGAATTCAATTCAACTGCTTTTTGGAAGTTATATAGTTTCTGAAGTCGATGTATTCCTCGGTATCAGTAAGCCAGTTAAAGATTCGCTTCTTTATAATCACCTAATCTTTCTCTCGAAACAGCACATTTACAGTTGTAAACTTAAGAATACTTATACGACAGGAGTTGTGTTTTTAGCAAAAGTGAAAGCAGTTTTCTAAATTAAATGGGACATTGGATAGCGAAAGAGAGAAATAAACTCTTCTTCCTTTCAAGAAATGGGATAAGCTCCTAACAAAGGGACACCATCTCAAACTCCTTTAACTTCATCATATATCATCGTCAGATAAAATAATGATATTTACTAGTATTTCATACGGAACCATAACTATCTACCACTTTTGAAAAAAGATAACTCCATGTGAGTCTACTCTATCCTTTTTTTGTATTTATGTACTTGCTGTAAGTGTATGGGAATTTGTAAAACTGGCATTAGTGAATGAAAATTGTGTGGGTGTGGGTGTGGTTTGGGGGCGTAGATGTGTGTATTCTTGCTAAGTAGTTGCTTGTGTTCACTGTTAAACTGTAAAGTTACCTGCAAAGTTAATAAAAAATAATGAAAATAAGATAAGTAGTATTGCTGATGTAACTAATCAACTCACTGGAGATGAATAACCTACCTAGCAGTTCTTTTTCACCAAATTTATTTTGGTGTCAGCTTAGTGGATTATCTACTTATCGGGTTTGAGAGGGGCTAAAAGTAATGCTTATGCTTATTATGGGCTCAGGATTGCTGTTAGGTGTCCAGTTGAGTTATTTGTGAAGATTAATGTTAGTATTTCCAGCCAACATTGTTAAATATTGATGAGAATTTATAAACAAAAGAAAAAATGAATTGGGCCCCTAATGTGCCATGCTGTTAATGTTTGGTTCACTATTAGTATATTACACAATAGCAGTAGTTAATAGTGTTATGACAGGGCTGTCACTAAGGGTGGGTGCCACGGATTTCTTTTGGCTGGTTTGAGCATGATCCCTGAGTACTTTCCTAGAAAACAAAAGGAGAATAGAACCAAGAGAATTTCCTAGCTGTTAATTTTGCTGCCTACTTACTGCATATACCTGGGAACTTGAAATATTAGTGACACCCTTGTATGATTTGACACTTAAGCCAGCCACTAATTTATTGGAATTGACAGTGAAAGGCATCACAAGCCATCAGAATAAGCAGATACCTGCCTTTACACTGTACCCATATTAAGGACCATGAAAATGTATTTTTCCGCATTTCCATTTTCAGGTGTGCTGGCTGAAAATTTTTCAATTCTTATCCGAGTGTTGTATTCAGGGCAGTTTAAGTGTGTATCTCCAGTGGAATTCAAACGAACAGTTGGAAAATTTAAATCACAGTTTTCTGGGTATGACCAGCAGGATTCCCAAGAACTGTTGGCTTTCTTGATGGATGGTTTGCAAGAAGATCTAAACAAGGTATGGGTTATTGTTCAAGCACTCAGTAGACATGTACAAAAATGTTACATTGTCCTAAGAACACAATCTGTGTTTAAAAAATTAGTCATTAATTTTTATAATGTTATGTCAAGGACCTAAAAATTGGTTCAAATACAAGCATGTTAGCATTTCTATGGTTCATAAAATTCACTCATCCAGATTGTGCTCTTTTACATTCAGCTTGTCACAAGAAGTTGCCAGTTAAATTCGTTCTGTATAAATGGAGACATAATTATGAATTCAATTCAGCTAGTAGCTCAAAGGATTATTTGTTCGTTTGCTGTATTCAGGTAAAACAAAAGCCTTATCTAAAGGCCCCAGACGATGATTTAGATCCTGGAACTGCTGCCAAAATTGCTTGGGAAATCCACAAAAAGAGGAATGAATCAGTCATGGTGGAGTTATTTGATGTAAGGTTACCAGTATTAATTTTTCTTCTTATAAAGAGCGGGTCTATTAAAACTATTATTGATGATTTTCTTGTGCAGCTGTAGTTTGTACAATCACCTACTGTAGGTTGCTCAATAACCTGCATGTAAAGGTGCTTTTATTAACTATAAAAATCTTCAAATCAATACATTCCATTGTTCTTGGAAATATTGATGTTACATGTGTGAGTCCAAATGGCAATAATAGTCTTCAAATCAATACTCTTCATTGCTGGTCTTGGAAATATTGATTGTACACTTGTGAGTCCAAATGGCAATAATAATCTTCAAATGAATACTTTTCATTGCTGGTATTGGAAATATTGATTGTACACTTGGGAGGTCAAACTGTGTTAAACATCCAGGTTGGACATTCACCATGATTATGTCCTTGCAGAATGTCAACCTCAAACTATTTTGTTGATAACTCTGACTTGTTATACATGGTACTAGGCAATTTCATGTCTTGGATCCTCTCATTTTTCAGGGTTTATTTATGTCAACTGTAAAGTGTATGGTCTGCTTGAAAGAATCCAGGACATTTGATACATTTTCCAATCTAACTCTTCCATTACCATCACATGCAAGTCGCTGCACACTTCAGGTAATTAATAACTGAATTTTAAGGAGTTTTTCCATAATCATTGTTCCCGAGATTGGATTAAATCAGTTGAAAAAATGTTTTAAAACTGTTACATTTAGTCTTTGGAGATTATCTGCTTTACTCTCATAACCCTCTGCATCGACCCTTTCACTCCCTTTAAGTATCAAATTCTTGTTCTTGCACTAGTGATATTTAAAATAATATTCTTGGTTTAATGTACAACCTTTTTTTCTTGTAGGATTGCCTTAGCTTGTTCACAAAACCAGAGAAAATGACAGGAGATGACAAGTGGTAAGTGGTACAGCTTTAGTAGGGACTTATCTCGTCCAAAAGGAAATGATGGCTTATTTAAGAAAATAGAAATGCTGGGAGTGCTTGTTCAAAGCAGGATTTAGATAACCCAGGATTAGCATAACGTTTGAATTGAAATCTGAACGTGTACAAAGCAAATTCTTGTAAGCTGGTAAATTGTTTTGCCCACAATTTGTGATGTTTAGCTCTTTAAAATGACTAGTTTAAAAGTAAGAGAGAAAATGCGTTTAAGTAAGAAACTTAAATAAAAATTAAACCCTTGGTTAGCATTGATCGGCCTTTGAACAACTGGGTCCTGGTTGTCAAGGACTGATAGAAGCATCAAACAGATTTAGTGGAATGGTATCCTTTAAAGGACAGCAGTAAATAGCAAACTACTAAATGATACCCATATGACAATGTATGGGGAATTCAAAGGGAATGCCAACCACCCTGACGAGGGAGGGAAGTGACTTTTCACCATCGCTGTTTTTTTGGCTAGTTTTCATACCTACTACTTTGAATCATTACTCTCTGGCGCCAGTTATTCAAATTATGCTCACTTTTTGCCTTTCCACTTTCCCTTTCTCAATTAGTCTAAACACCCATCAGAGTCCTAAAAGGAGTGGTACGGTGTACGAATCCCTTTTTCTTACCCAATTTTTCTCAGTTCTATGCAACCTATGAAACAGTGCTAGTGGGGAAAAATCCCAGTCCCATTTTCCTAGTTCAAGAATAGGAAAATCCCAGTTCTCAGAGCCCTCTGTTATCAAGCAGTTGTTGTTAAAGTGTTCATCCTACAAATTTTGTTTTTCTTTTTGTTGTTGTTGTTGTTGTTTTTTTTATATCAGGTTTTGTCCGAAGTGCAGACAGCGAAGAGAAGCCAGTAAAACAATTCAGATCTGGAGGCTTCCAGCCATCCTTGTGGTACACCTTAAACGGTTAGAATAATTCCTGTTTCGCTAGTTTTCACTGACCATTTCACATCGGAACTTATGTCAGCCAATTGGTAAAAGTTTTTTCTTAACAGGTGCCTTGGACAAGAAATTATTGTATTCTTAACACTTATTTAAAAACACTTTCTCCAACAATGAATGTTAACACCACTTTCATTCTCATGTTTCTTTCCTTTCATGGGTTAGTTGAACTCAGCATAGCTCAGCTGGTAGAGCATTGCAGTGCTAATGCGGAGGCCATGGATTCAAATCCTGTTGAACCTTTTTCCCTTAATTTGCAATCGCTTAAAACTGATTGCTATTACAGCTGTGACGGTCATATCTTCATTTAGACTTTTTGTCCAAATATTTTTGCGCTTCTTTTAGCCATGCTGGGTTTTTAGACACCCATATTTAACATCTTGGACAAATTCTCAAGCGATAAGGAGGTACAGGGTTGGTTGATATGCCCTGCTATAGAAGCCATGAACTTCAGGAAACGTTTGTGCCACCACGAAAGAGCCTCATAAGGCATGGGAAGACATGAAGCATAGATAATTTATTACTTTATGGTTCTGTGGGTTACTTGTGCCCAGATCCCCTTTCACGTGATCATAACGCTGTTAACAGATTTTTTACTTTGACATTAACATTTGTTCACTTTTTCAATTATTAGCTTCCAGTATGAAGGAATGTGGAGACAGAAACTCCAGACAAGTGTGTCCTTCCCTATGTCAAACCTTGACATGTCAAACTATGTCGTGGGTCCAAAGTCCACACTTCGCTACAATTTGCATGCGGTATCAAATCACTATGGGACAATGCATGGTGGTCACTACACAGCATTTGCCAAGAACGTTTATGACAAGAAATGGTACAAGTTTGATGACCAATATGTTACAGAGATGTCTCCAAATGGTGTTGTGGTAAGACTGTTAGTACCCCTCTGTGTGGAGCTTGTTTATGTGTAGAAAATACATGTTTGATACTTTCTATATTCTCCTATCCACCGCATTTCACATTATAGTCTGTGTTGCCGGCAGGATAGTTGACACGAGGAAAGTTTTAGAAGAGGAGCTGCAAAGATGTGCGGAGAATGAGGATGACATGCTTTGAAATCTTGGGAACTTGCGCAGCCGCGAAAATAGCTGCCTCACCATCAAAACTCCCACACGCACAAAAACAATTAAGGCCAGCAACGCAGGCTATTCATATTAGATATGGCATTATTCAATACACACTTTTTGATTTTATTAGTCAATTTTGGTTAGTGGACAGTTTCTAATGTATAACCTGCTTGAGTCCTTTCAAGTCTGACCCACACTGTGCTGAGGTCTTGCAAATAGACTGCTGATGCATTTGCATAGCAGAAAAATTGCATTTAGCATGTGAGAATAATGATTGTGTTAACAGATTGTTGGTAATCTCTTCCCCGAACGATATAGACTGCAAAACAGTCCGTATTTTTGCGTATTCAAGTACGCGCTAGCAGTCAAACAATAGGTCTGGAACGAGGCTGAAAACAGAGAGCGAGACTGAGGAGAGACACTAAAAATGCTAAAAATACTTCTCTTGCCTCACACGCCCTACGGGCGTGTGAGGCTTGCGCGCTTTGCGCGTGTAAGACTTACGCCACGCTTTACCGATTTCTTTACTGATTTTGAGGAAAAAACCGACTCTTTTGCAGTCTACGAACGATAATGTTAGTTTGCAGTATCTCATTCTTCAGTCCATAACTCACAGAGTATGGACCTCAGTCTTGTTAATAGTTACGTAAGAGCAAATTAGCATTTGAATATGATCAAAGTATACATGTAATGAATGGGTTATAAACATAATGTATGGCTTAATATCTCTCAATAGCATCTCTAATACTAGGAAAGAAAAAGAAAAGAAAAGGAAGAAAATTCCTCATTAGATTTGATTGGACTTTTTGACATTAAGCAAACATACATTGTGATTTTTGTATTTCTACAGACGTCAGCTGGTTATCTTCTCTTCTACACATCATTTGACTTCCAGCCACCTAAGCACTTATTCAGGTCTTAAATGAACGCAGTGGTATGGAATGGTGAATTAGCTGCTCTAGCGAAGTATAGACTGGCCTGCTCAAACTACTGGCTGTTCAACATTCACAGCAGTCAATTTGCACAAGATTTGCATTTCCCATCAAAATTGTGTGGATTCCATAGAAACAACAATATAGCGAAAATGAGTCCGTTAATACAACCCTTGCAATTATGCCTCTTAACAAAGTTCAGGAATGCTTTACTGTATTAAGACAGCGTTAAGTGTCCTATATTGCAGTCGAACCCCTCTTTAACGATACCCATACTCATGTACATAAAATATTTTATTGTCCAATAACACATTCTCAAAAACACTACAGTTAATCTCAGTAATAAGTACCCTTCTTTATTAGCTGAGTGCTGTAATAAGCCCTACTTTTTCCGAAGGTAAAAACCTTCGGATAATAGCGTGTTGATGGTCACACTCACTACAGTCAGTAGACATAATAAGATGTCGTCTAGACACTATTTCTGACTATTTTAGTAAAATATTAGTTATCTGTTTTGATTGAATAATGATAACATGACTTTTGAAAGTCTGTCTAGACATAGCCCATGGAATAGTAGCTTTGTGTAAGTGAGAGATCTTAAACTTGACATTGCTAATGTCCTGTTTTATTTCTTTTTTGTCTGGGGCCTGTTAAATAGACTAACATAACCTATTAATATAAACATCCCATTAGTACAGGCTCTTTCTGCGGTCCCCTCAGAGGCCTTATTAACAGGAATCAACTTATAGACTTCTTAACAATATTTGTTGTGACTGTTTGACTGCTACTAATTGGGTTTAGAATGTGTCACAAGGGCCGAGTTATCAGTCTTAAATTAACAGATTTAAATTTATTGTAGTAATATTGTTAGACTGTATACACACTAAATTCAGAGTTAACCCATTGTAGGTTGGACCAGGTTAGCTCATTGCTACTTTAAGAGAGTCAGGAACGAAATGATAAGTGGACTATTAAATGGTAGTAGATTAATAGTTAATATTGACTGTGAGGTCAGAGAATAAACCTAAAAAAGTTTAAAATACATACATAACTATATGTCTCAAGGACAGAATTTAGAAATATTATTGTTAGCTATTATTTTGTATTATCAAAGAATGGGTTGAGCGAACAAAAAAATAGTGCTCCATATTCAGTGTTTATTCTTTATTGAGTGATATTTGCCTTACTTTCCTTCTGATTTGGGCCTCTTGATTGTGTACATGTATGGATGTAGTGGTTTATTTCCATGCTTCCATGGTAGTCCAAGACTAAATGGCCAATTAAATGGAGCGTTTGACAAAGGTCTGATCAGAGATGGCGCCCCGATGGCAGCATTCATGCATTCCCCTCTCCTGAGGGATAAATAACTGCCTTGCTCAAAATATGTGTCAGTGGTAGAATTAAGTGTATGTATAACTTTATCATGTTTATCATATTCTTTTAACATAACTAAGTAAACACGTTGCCTTCAACAACTGGATAGAACCAACGCTTTGTATTACAGTGTTTCTAGTGTTCATTTTTAGGGTAAATTTAGAGTTACAATGTATATGAATTTTTATTCCCTGCGAGCAGGCCTCCATGCTTTTCATGTCCAATATAAACAAACGGATACGAATCATGCCAACAGCGGCACAGGTCCCCCAACGACATGTAATGGCGCCCTGAGGGTCGCATAGTACAATATCATTACCATTGGTGTAAATGGAAAAGAGGCCAGTCGATTCGTCTGTTGGTGTTATCTTGTACTTTAAGTATCAACTAAGAGCAAAAAATAACACATGAATATTCTTCGTTCTACAGGCCCTTCACTCAATACAATTTCGCTTTCACACGAAGTATAAACGCGCTAATAACAGGGTGTCAAGCGAGTCCGGTCCTATATTCCCGTAAAATCCTATTTTTTCAGACCTTTCCTCTAAAGTCCCATAAATTCAGCTAATTCGTTTATTTTCCTATATTTCTATTTTCATGAAAAATTTCAAGAAATATTTAAAAATTTAAATAAACGTTTGATTGGTAGTTAAAAATCCACAATTCAGGAAAGTTTGATATCGCAACTCCAAGGATGTTTTCTGCACCTCAAAATGCAAAATGTTCTTTAAATCTGCGTTCAGTTTTCTTTCTTCTAATGGAGTTAGCCATGAAGGCTGTAATTTACGGATGCTTCCCCTGATCTGAAAGAATATGAGTGCATCCAGAATGGTGTCTTTTGTTTACATTTGGCCTAGTTTCTGTAATTCTAAGTGTCATTGTCGGTATTATTTAATTACTTAGTCCTTTTCAGTGTGAATTTAGATCAAATCACACCACTGAATTTGCTGCCGTTGCCTTCTCTGATTTCATTCGACGTGGTATGGAACAAGGTTTACTACTGGCGCTGTTTATTGTCTTGCGTAAAGCGTTTGATTCTGTCGATCACAATCTTTTGATAAACAAGCTAGAGTCGTATGGACTTAAGAACACTGAACTCAATTGGTTCAAAAGCTATTTATCTGATCGCAAGCAAGTTGTTAGCGTTGGCAAAGAGACCTGATTATTGCCCAATTACTTCTGGGGTTCCCCAAGGATCAATTTTAGGTCCCTTACTGTTTTTTGGTTATAAACGATCTCCCAAAGGTTTTTTAAAATCTTAACTAAACGTTAAATTTTTATGTATGCTAACAACACGGTTATTTATTTTAGCACTACCGATTCTCAAGTAATAGCGCACACCTTGACAAATGAATTGGCACTGTTAAATAAATGGCTCATAGATAATAACTTGTTTATGCATAAGGGCAAAAAGGAGTGTATGTTATTTGGCACTGGCCCCAGGCTAGCACTTTCTACTTCTTTTTCTGTAGCTTTGATGGAAAAGCACTTAATCGCGCTTCTTGGTATAAATATCTTGGGGTTGTTCTCGATGCGTCGCTTACGTGGAATGTGCACGTTGAGTACTTTACCGGTAAGGTTAGGAAGAGATTAGCAATGTTACGCCGAATTAGGAAAAACAAAAACCAGTACAACGGCAGGTACCGTTTATACGTCTTCTGTTCTTCCTCTTCTTGATAAAACTGCGATGCTGTGTGGAGCTGCTGCGGGAGCGTTAACGCTGATAAGTTGGAGAAGTTGCAGAGGCGTGCAGCATGTATTGTTATGCGTCTGGGGAGCAGCGAAAAAGTGCTACTTTTCTTAGGTTATGTAACTCTGGAGAAAAGGCGTGAGAGCCATGTATGCAATCTAGTTAAGAAATGCTTAAGTAACTGTTGGCCACAGTTCTGTATGCACTATTTTAATTATAACAAGACGCTGTGTGAGCGTATATTTGGGCGTGGTCGTACTACTAGTATGATACTTTGAACATGCCTTATTGCAGCTAAAGAACTGTCATCATATCTTACCAGAGAAGACAAATCCTTTACTCCACTTGTTTGCTGAACCACACAGCTTATACAGTATGTCCCAATCCACAACAAAAATAGTGTCATTTCACGACAGTGTTTGAAAATATGCACATCTTCAATGCAGACATGCTTGGAGCCAAATTACAACATAGGACATAATTGGTTACAGCCCGGAGAATAAGGTTTACCTCAGCGCCACTGATACTGAGAGATGTGTTTTCACACCCATCACTTTGTACAGTGTATTCCGGTTACTAACAAGGGCAAATAAAGTTCCTTAAGTCCAGTATCCACAAGGGTTAATAAGAGAGTAACACATTGCATAAACTGTTATAGGGCAGCACTATTTACAGGAACATTGAACTAGTAACATTTGATATACTACAATTTTCAGCATTGCTTGAGAAAAGATGAGGTTTAAAGGTGGCAATATGTACACCTTTAAGTTCATATATATTCTCATTCCTATGTAGAGTCTGAAAATATTGTACTAATTTATGCATGGATGGTATTTCCAACAATATGCATGTCCCTTCACTATGACTGTTATGATACATATCTCTAGCATGAGAATCAAATACATTATATCCCCCAGCCTCAGTGCTGTAGATAATGAGTCGTAGTTCAGTGCCAAGAGTGTTTCAAATGCTGTAACCTGTGAGTGGCATATACAGTAGTGATGGATGTTACAAGTATAACTGTCGGTCGGAAAATTGCTCACTGTAACCATTCCTGGCAATTCTGTTAACATTGACATAGATTGTCTTGCAAGCAGTGACAGACAAGAATATGATTGAATACCAACAATCATTCTTTGAGTCATATCATCAACTGAAGTAATCTTTGTTATCTTACTGTAAATTAAAGCGCACAGACTCATTGCGACACATCGTTGTCCACCATTTTCCCCAAATTCTGTAACATTTCCTTGACAGTATGGAGCATTAATTGTTTTTGTAGCATCTACATAAACTGAAGGTCCTGGATTCTTCCCTATATCAGTACAAAGCTTAAATTGGCCAAAATTAACCGGGTGATTCAAACTGTTTTAAGCACTATAAAATGGATATTTACATGTACAGAGGGGCAAATTCTTACTTAGAAGCCTATTTGGATATCTCATTCCACCTAAATCGCCTGTGCTCTGATGCTTGGACGACAGATACACCTTCCCTCGTTTAGGAACTAGTTTTGGAGTTGCCCCTTAAGTAAAAACCTCACACTGTTACAGTTACCTCTGTACCTGTTTAAGTGTAAACCTTCTCTACTTTTAACGTAACAATGAATTTCAGACGACAATGGTGTATTTTTCCGAATACTCTTCCCTGCAAAAAGTGTCACTTTCCGTGTTTTCTGTAAGATTTTAATTTGTTCATTGGTAGTCTGCTAGGGGCATGGCGGTAACGGGTCATTTCGTTCCATGGTCAGATCGTTGACATCGTTTCAAGTCAGATCGTTCCAATCAATAGTCAGATCGTTCCATAAAATAGTCAGTTCGTGCCACAAAAAAGTCAGTTCGTTCCACATATGAAAGGTCAAGTAAATCCACAGGTTGCCCGAGCTCGAAATATGAGCATCGGCGAGCATCGGCATTGTTGCGTAACATTCAAAATATAAGGATTTCTATGGGGAAAAACCTATCGTTTCTGTAACCTACGGAAATGAAAGGATTTCAACAAAAAACAGCTTACCTTACTTAAAATGTGTGTTACATCTCTCCTGTGTGGTCCACGGGCCGATTTATGGCCGTTTTATGGGTTTTTATGCAAACAGTTTTCTCTCTATGTAAAGGTTTACCAAGTTTGGTAAACCTTTATATAGAGAGAAAACCGTTTACATAAAAACCCATAAAAGGGCCATAAATCGGCCCGTGGACCACACAGGAGAGAACTAACACACATTTTAAGTAAGGTAAGCTGTTTTTTATTGAAATCCTTTCATTTTCGTAGGTTACAGAAACGACAGGTTTTTCTCCCATAGAAATCCTTATATTTTGAATGTTACGCAACAATGCCGATGCTTGCCGATGCTCATATTTCGAGCTTGGGCTACCTGTGGAATCGATCGATAGTTTTGAAAGATATAGCACAACAAGTAAAAGCTATGCCGTTCTGAAGGTACAGTATTTCGAAGCGCTTGTAACCTAAATATTTCTTTGCAGCGCCCGATTTATGCAAATTTTGAAAACAACGCGAGTTTCGACTTAAAATCTCGATTTTATGGTAATTTGTCATGCCGAAAATATAATGGACAAACCTGATTTAAACCGATGAAATTGTAAGTTCTATTGTAAATAAATTTCCCACGACGAGATCTCAATTCAACTTGTTTTATTTCCTGTACAACACAATTTTCTTCTGTACAACTAGCTCATTGCCTTCTCTTGTCGTCACCTCGCTGCCACACAAAACTTGCTGATAATGCAAAATCCCGACGCACAGCATCGTATGAAAACACACAACACGCAATACAAAAACAAGTACATTAACCGTCACCCTGCTAAACAAAATTGAAATAATACAAATAATTGTTGCAGTTGTCACAGTAGTTCCAAAAGAAGTCTCAGGTCCTTTTGGTTTCAATTGTTGACAATCGTCTCTTCCTCCATCGGAACAGATTTTTATCACAGGCAACTCGCTGTGTTCCGCAATGCAAAAATCAAAATCACTATTGTCACACTGATAACCAGCTACACAAATCTTGCGACTCTCAAAATTGTTCAACATTCCTCTATTCCAACTCTTATCCATTTTACACGTACACTTCCGATATTCCGATTTGTTATTACGTCTATGGGGTCCATGAGTCTTTGAATGTCTTGATAATTTCCTTTGTCTTTCTTTGAGCTCGCGGACCAGCCCATTCCGAAAACACTCAGTGTTATTTTTTAGTGTGGGCCTACCGCGAACAGTGTGTGCATTTGTAAGTTTAACCCGGGATAACATGATTGAACAATATATTAACACGTTCCTCGAAACGCCGCGGCCAAATGTTATCCAAACTGCTTCTCACTGCTGCTTCGAAAAATTTCGGATCAAACGATATCTAAATCGTCTCTCATTGGATTATCCACTCGACCTAACCAATCACAAAGAATGGACATAAAAAAAGGAAAACAGCAAATTCAGATGACCTCTTAGGAAACATGCAATTAAAACTGTCTTTCTATGATTGGTGCATTTCGATCCTCTCGTCAAAAAACTGTCAGACGTCAATCATCTTAGCGGACCTCTTAGGAAACGAAAGTTTTCTTCAACGGGTTCAAAAGGTCATTTTTTATGATTTGTGATTGGTGGCTTTCGATCCGTTTTTTGAGTTTCTGTGTTTCAAGGTTCGTTGCTTGTGATCTTCTTGTGACCAAACCCGATGTTAATATTCCAACTATTTTTGATAGATTTCATCCCTGGACTTCAGACTTCCAAATTTCGATGAGGCAAAAATACTGAAGATTCAGATTAACTTTTGAGATCGTAAAAGTGCGATTAAGTGCCGTGTGCAAGCAGAGCCTTCTTTCCCACATGCCTCTTACCTTGTACAAGACGTTCGCATGGCAGACATTCGCCTCGCTTCGCTTATTTACTTGCCTTGTTTACGTTAGCATGTATTGCGTGCCTATTGCACATTTGCGTCAAAACAAGCCGTTTCCATTACTCTATTTGGGCCACGCCCAAATAACAAGGATGTATTACCCAGAAGAAAATGGAGCAGTGGTGAACTTAGACTCCCGTCTATAAAGTTAGAATGCACGAAATAAATCTTTTTTTAAATTTATGGTTGTGTATTTTTTAATCAGATTTAGATTTCAGAGGCGGATCCAGGGTGGGGTCGAAGGGGAGGGTTGCAATGCCCCCTTTGGGAAGTTTTCGAACTTGCCTGGCTACTCATGTCTATCCCTTTTTCATACCAAAAATAATATTATGAGTTATAATATAAGTTCCAGTCTAATCGACCAGTACAAGAAGTTTATTCCTCTCCTTGATTCCTGAATCATCCAAATGCAAGATTGATTTTTGACGAAGATAGCCACGCCCGCCATCTGCTTTGTCTAGTGCCATCGATTATAGTAAATAAGCCACTACGGCTGGATGATAAAGTAGAAGGCATGCTGTTCTGAGAGAAAGACATTACATTTCCCAAATCCCTTGGAAATGTGGTAGGCAGATCAAATACACATGCGACCTGGAAAATTTTAAACGAAGTCTTAAATAGAAAAAAGCCAAGGCCTCAATTAAATACAATATTTAAGTCAGACGGTCAGGAGATTTCTGATCCAGTGGAAGTAGCAAATAGGTTTTGCAGCTACTTCTCTAGTATTGGTCCCAAACTCGCAAAGAAGATACAGCCTCCTCCTTGTTCACATAAAGATTTTCTATCAGGATCATTTCGAGAATCAATCTTTTTTAGCCCAACAACAGAGGATGAAATTATTACCATTGCTCCATCTTTTGCTTCCGGGAAAACGGCTGGATACGATAATATTCCAATGTCTATAATTAAGGAATCCATTCAAATCATTTCGGGACCTCTGGCTCACATTATGAATTTATCGATCGCTCATGGCGTTGTACCAGATCAAATGAAAATACCTCGTGTGGTACCACTGTTTAAAGCTGATGACCAGTCACTATTCACCAACTATAGGCCTGTCTCGGTTCTACCAAGCTTTTCAAAATTTCTAGAGAGAATCATCTATAATCGCTTGTATGATTATTTAACTAATTTACATATTCTCTGTGATAACCAGTTCGGCTTCAGGAAAAACCACTCTACGACGCTTGCCTTGATTGATTTGCATGAAAAAATTTCATCTGCTATTGATCATGATGAATTAGCGGTTGGTGTCTTTTTAGATCTCTCGAAAGCTTTCGATACAGTCAATCATTCCATCTTATTTGATAAACTTGAACACTATGGTATACGTGGCTTGGCTCTGAAATGGATTAAGAGCTATTTTTCCAACAGACTTCAATTTGTAGAATACAATGGTTATGTTTCTTATCGTGCTAATATCATGTGTGGCGTTCCCCAAGGTTCAATACTAGGGCCTTTGTTTTTTCTGCGCTACATCAACGATATAATCAACACGTCAACAATATTACAACTGATATTATTTGCTGATGATACAAACGTATTTGTGTCTCACAAGGATAAAGGCTGCCTTACTAATATACTGAACGCTGAGCTAAATAAGTTGTCAATATGGTTTAGAGCTAACAGGCTTTCATTAAACTTGAAAAAAAAACAAATTCATTGCATTTAAACCATCCCAAAAGCGTCCAAATCAAACTATTCAACTTTTAATTAATAATCAAAAAATTGATCAAGTAAAAGAAACAGTTTTCTTGGGAGTAATCATGGATGAAAATTTACATTGGAAATCTGAAATCTCACGTGTCGCCAATAAAGTTTCTAAATGCACAGGAATTATTCGTAAATCCAGTTTCTATTTATCCACGAAAACCTTACGAACACTATATTTTTCTCTAGTGTATCCATACCTTTTTTACTGCAACTTAGTTTGGGCCTCTACTTACAGAACTAACCTTATTCGTCTTGAGATTTTACAGAAACGAGTGATCAGAACTATAGCTAAAACCACTTTCGATGCACATACTGATCCAATCTTTCAAAATCTTGGTATCTTAAAATTTCATGATATATACTTAATACAACTAGGCTTATTCATGTACTCCTATCAAAACCATACTCTACCTTTAAAATTTCATTGTAAATTTACCTTACAAAGTCAAATTCATTCGTATAATACAAGAAACTCGTGTAAATTTCGTCTGCCTTTCTGTCGTACTCGAACCAAACAATTTTCCGTTTTTTATCAAGGACCTAAATTTTACAACACCTTAAACACCAACATCATCAACGCTTCCCCACCTTTCTCCTTTAAAAGAGCACTTAAGGCATCTATTTGTAATAATTATTAGTATACTCCAACAAAAATCTTGGGAAAAAGCCTTTTAATATTCAACATTTGTAAACTTCCGTAATATTGATTAGTTTAATTTTTCACCTGATATTATATTGTATCCGTCGCCGTAATTTTTATGCCATCTTCGAAAAATTGTAATTGAGGAGGCCTAATTAACATAAGCTCTATAGTTTCTTTTAGGCCTCCTCGCCATCTCTTCCTACATTTTTTTTTTGGCATCTTCTTGTAATTATTGTAATCGTGTGGCAAATAAAATACCTAAAAAATACCTAAAATACCAGATGGAAAACATTCTGGCAGTCAACAGATAGGGAGCTTCCAAACAACCTTTTACTAGCACTTGGCGCTTGCGATGGAGATGCTTTCCCAAACATCCATCGTCTTCTGGTCATTGCCTGCACCCTACCAGGGTTCTATCTAGGGTATTTGAGGGGTAGAAGCTTCCCCCCAAAATGCCCAGCTTCCCCCCAAAAAATATTGTTATCATTACAGTATAACATATAGATTTAGCCAGGACTAAAAGCGAGGCTCCCATTAATAAATTTATAATTTAAATCAAACAATAAACTTGTATTCCACAATTCAGTTAACTTTAGAGCACACTTATGTGACTTTTCAGGAAAAGGCTAAGTGGTTTTAGACAAAGATAATTTGCAAACAACCCCAGAGTGAACCAAATCTTACATCGAGTTGATGGCCTCATATGTACACCCAAAAACTGGCAATCGTCTTCGATCACATTTTTTAAGAGCCATAATGGCTCTTGATCACCGTAGGTTAATTAGGCCTAGAAAAAAGTTCCGGCCGAGTTTTTTGCGTTCGACAAGTTTACTTTACAAAATCTTGGCAACAAATCTGGGTGGGTGTAAACCAACCTTATATATCATTTATACATCACATCTGAGGTGAAACAGTACTATGAGGCACTGTTTTTATCATACAGACCTCGGACAACAGAATGCAGTATTTGACAGTTTTGCAATACAAATTGCTATCATTCAATATTCAGGACGATCGAAGCAAGCGTGGGCTTTAGCTAAACCGTTAAAAAAATTTCCAAAATCACCTATACGGCCAGCCGGTTCTGACTTTTGCAGTGCTAGCGGTGGCGAGTGTTTGAATGAACATTAACACAGTTAAGCTCCAATATAATAAAGAATTTATTATGTTTATTTTTTATTTTAAAATGGTTGAACGCGCGGCATTTTGAGTACTCTGGGAAGCGTTGTTCACTGAACGACTGAAAACAATCGGCACAGGGATTAAAATTACAAGAGAGACTACTAATAATCAATAAAAGTATAATTCGGTGAAACATATACAGAGACGACGATTTCCATTCAGGAAGACAAGTATTAAAGTGTCTCTAAAAATCCTGAGTCTTCGAGCTTAAAGCTGAAGTTTTTGTTTTAAGCCGGCTTCCCGGTGTTTGCTTTTTTCAAAGACGAACTCGAGGCAAGAAAATCGCTCAAAGGTTCTTTTACAGCCAGAATTATAACTAAAAATTCTTTAGAACGTGTTCTTTCTATTTGCGGTGAGAAAATGTCTAAAGGCTTTTTAAAGATCTGTAAGCTTATATCAACCTGATACTCGGTCAGATCATTGTCTCAAATCTTACAAACGTGCGTTTATTATATATGTACTGAGATTTACCCATTGAAAAGGCGCGAAATAAATTTGGTTCACAAGCTGGTCTAAGAACCCGACAGCCAATCAAATGGCGCGTATTGCTGTTTCCACGTGTGAGGAAAACGATACGTCCAATCAGGTGCTGCGTATCATGCTTTTGACGTGTGAGCCGTAACAAGGTGATTTTCATTCAGCTGGCAGCATTTCACTTTGTTAACCCATTCGCTCCTGGAGATTTTGCCGAAAAACGCGTTTTGAAGCTAGTCGAGAGGTTTTCTGGTCACTGTCGTGCTATAAAGAGCTAAAACTTACCACAAACTGTTTTACAGGTCGAACACTTCGCGGCCTTCTGATCCAGATGCAAAATATCAGCTTGCGAAGTTCGGGCATGCGCAGAAAGCATGGGCATTTAGTAGGCTTGATTTTGGTGGGAAGAGTTTTTAGGAAAGCTTTTAGGATCTTAGGATTAGGCGAAAGGAAAGGTAGGTGGGTAATGGAACAAGATTTTCATGGAGATTTTCAGGTCAATGTCACGTAGTTTTTTGCTTGTTTCTCCGGTGTCCTTGACTGAATTGTGCTCATTCTAGTATGGTTTGAAAGATCTCTTCTCTCTGCACAAGTTAGTGAAGAAAGTTGTCCTTGACCGTTAAAACGGATGACGTCACAATGGGTAGAAAGGACCTGGATCCGCACGGGCGGTTACGGACGGTTCAGGGGCGAATGGGTTTAAGAAATCTTTCGCAAGTGTTGAAGCTTAAAAACATGAACGAGAAAAGGTTTGTTGATCACGATACTTCAGTCGAGGATTACGTGGAAAGTCTCGAAAACAGGAATACGAAAGAGAAAACGAAACGAGATGTGAAATTGCTGGAAAAGTTTTTGAGAAACGAAAAGAACGACGAACGAGAAGTGCAAGACATAGAGCCCGCAGAATTAAACAAGCACCTTGCGGAGTTTATTCGTTCTGTGAGATGTAAAGACGGAGAGAATTATGAGCCTTCAAGTTTAAGATGCCTTGTTTCAAGTATTGAAAGACATTTGAAGAAAAATAATTATACTAAGAGTATCATTAACGATAAAGAATTTGAATTGTTTAGAAAGTGTTTACAGG
>OZ037778.1:24833995-24926495 GCA_964035525.1 Porites cylindrica | reverse complement strand
ATTCAATTTAGTTTATAACATAGGGTCTCTATGGATAAAAGTGTTTATCTTGTACAAGAACTGAGGGAGTTACCCTATTGAAATAAAGGTTTCTCCATTTCTGTATTCACAGGACTGTCATTACTGAGTTTTGGACTTGAATTTCGTGTTGATATTGTCAACCATTGTTACATTGAAAAGAATTTAAAAACAGCGTTATTTTGACTTTCAAAAGTAAATGGTGGACTTACTCTAAGTTTGAAAGATATAAACTCTCTTCACGAGGCGCTTCGCTCGCAATTTATAATAACAAATACAAAAGGATTGGTTATCAGTGAAAACCATCGCCGACGTCCCCGATTGGTACAAATTTGAGTTCTCATTTGTTGGGAATGATCGCCAACCATCGCAGAAATCTGGGATGCGTCGGGGAAAAGATTTGTTTCCTACTATCCCAGACGATTGGAGATATCTAAGATTTCGAGTTTTCGTTAGTGGACAAAATTTGGGGCGATCGGGAAACAGTAATATTCACGAACGCCTAGAATTTTCCCGACATATAGACACCAGGTTTAAACAAGCCAAAAAGTCTCAGCCTAACGTTTAGCCCGTTTTTACCTGCAAAGACAGTTTGGCAGAGGTCATGTTAAAGCAAGTTCGACGGAGGTCGTGTCCACTGTCCAGAGTTTTAAACTGTGGTAGAGAAATACAGTTGTGAAAGTTACATTCATTTTGGTATAAATCTTCTTCCAGGTTCCAATATGATTAAAAAGAATAGTTTAGTCTGGAAACACTGTGTTCAAATTCAAACTTTAACCTCCTTATGTAAGAACTCCACAAGTTATCTTCATGTAATTTTTTTTTATCGTCCCTGTTTCAAGTCTTGTATAAAAGCGGTCTATTTTTCGCAGGTGGTCCTATTTTCCATGACAATCACACACGTAATGTTTTGTTCCCTTTTTTCAATTTGTCGTCGCTATTATGACAAAAATGGGAAAACAAAGAGGAGACTGTCATCGAAACTTAATGGTCGTCTTAAAAAATAGAAAATTCTACATGGTGGTGACATTTCGGACCCATTATGCTTTATGTAAAAAGTGTCCTGAAACAGCGCGCGACAAAGAAGAATATTTGCAAAACCTAACAACTTTAATCAAAAATTATAAATGTATTTGTTTCTTAAATAAAAAAGTTCTGAGAGGAACCGTTTAAACCTATACAGCCGTAGCCGTTTAAACCCATACAAAATGTCTTGACACATCACCTGCCCGCCTGGTAAAAGACTATATAAACGAGAAGGAAATATTTCATTGGTTTAGATAATTGAGGGGAGCGCAGTGACCTTATTTTGACTTTTAAAGCAAACGAACAATGATTGACAATTGCGCCAGTTATGGAATTCCCGCAAAAATTATGTATTTAAATTACTTCTCTACCACGAAGAAGCTAGTTTCGGAGAAGATGCTATTGGATGGAAGTACGATTAACAATTTTTGCGTCATGACTGTTTATGTCCCCGTTGTTTACATTAATCACAAAGCGGATAAATGTAGGTTAAATTATCTTTAGATTCATAGCGCTGGTTATCGTTTGCAACGCAAGCAACAAATTTAGAAAACAAATTAAAAGCAAAAGGAAAAAAGCAGTCAACGGTGTGTGAGGACGCTACATAAGTAAAACGATCGAGGTCAGTGGGTATGAGTTCAAGTATATGTTTTTTAACTGAAATTTAAACTTCTTACTTCCATTTACACAGCGACAATCAAATGAGGCCTAAAAAGCGGCATTTGGTTTTGTTTCCTCTATGGAAGCTTATAAAACCGACCATATTTGCGTTAAATTAAATATGTGAAAGATGCAAATGCTCTACTTAGTTTCCTTTGAAAGTTAGTTCAAATTTTGTGACTACAACTTATTTTCTAGACAAAAAGTTGAAAATAGTCTTATTTGCGCTACATTAAATATGTGAAAGATGCAAATGCTCTACTTAGTTTCCTTTGTAGTAAGTTCAAATTTTGTGTCTACAACTTATTTTCTAGGCAAAAAGTTGAAAATAGTCGTATTTTACCATTGAAAGCAAGAATTAATGTTGTCTACATTAATCACAAAGCGTTTTTCGTAGGTTAAATAGCATTTGGATTTCATCCATCTACGGAAGTTCATAAAAGCCACATTTGCGTCAAATTAAATATGTGAAAGATGCAAATACTCTACTTAGTTTCCTTTCATATTTAGTTCAAATTATGTGACTACAACTTATTTTCCTAGACAAAAAGTTGAAAATAGTCTTATTTTACAATGCAAAGCTAGAATTTATGTTCCCGTTGGTTACATTAATCACAAAGCGTTTTTCGTAGGTTAAATTGTCTTTGAATTCTCATTGCTGGTTATCGATTGCAACGCAAGCTGCAAGTTCAGAAAACAAAAGCGAAAGGAAAAAAGCAATCAACGGTGTGTGAGGACGCCGCATCAGCAAAACGACCGTGATCTGTGGGTGTGAGTTCAAATATATACGTTTTTTTTTTTTTTACCGAAGTTCAAACTCCCTATTTCTATTTTTTTACTATTGACACAGCGACAAGAGACCTAAACAAATAGCATTTGGATTTGTTCCCTCTACGGAATTCAGTACATAAAAGCCACATTTGCCTCAAATTAAATATGTAAAAGATACAAATGCTCTTCTTAGGCTGCATTCATTATGTATCGTTTTTGAAGGGAAAAGGGGGGCATGGTAAAATTTCTGAAGGTAGGAAGGGGGGATGCCAATTTTTTTAGATGCCATCGAAAGATAAAGTATTTGTAACATTATTGATAAACCACTACACAAGTGAAGTTCCTTATTTCCTAGTTCAATGAAGGATGTTTTTATTATTAATGCACTAAATGCAATGTCCTATACTTCAGTGCAGTAACCAGTTCTACCTACATAATCATTACCACCGTTACTTTTATCCTGCTTTTATTAATAACGTCACAGACTGTTTTTATTCTCATTACCACCATCATCATTGTCATCATTATCATTATCATTATCATCATCATTATCATCATCATCACCATCATCAACATTAACCCACCTTTCTCACTTCCAAAGCTTTTAAAGTTATGATTAAGTCTTCAGCTTCTATGCTCGCAAGATTTAAATCAACTTTCACAGCTTAGAAGGAATGTAAATGATCAGCAATATTTGGTATGTTGGCTCTGCAGTCGTATGCTGCAATCAGAATGATACACTTGACTACAGGTCAAGCCACAGGTAACCCAGGCTCTGTGATAGTACCACAGTACGGTTCCAGTAAAATTACAGTGTTTGTATGGGGTAAAAATACCATCCTAAGATTTCTAGGAAATACTAAATAAAGTTCAATGAAACTTACTCTGCAGTTAATTGTTGTTGTCCTTATTGCTCTAACGAAGTTTCGTGATAATTTGCAGTAATTTGTTCAAATTCACTCTATATACAATAATAATATACAAGGTAGGAAACACGAGATGTCATTTTCGCCGACATGCTCTCATTCAACAAAACTTTTTTCACGAAATTCGAACTCAAACGGAAAATAAACATGCCAGGAAATAGAAATAGGAAAGCAGCAGATATAGAAACCAATGAAGCTTTCCTAGATAGAGAAACGAATCCCACAGACTTTGACGAAACTCGAAGGATATAATCCAAACAGACCGAGAATATTCTCGCCGAAGCAGCCGGGCCAGATCAACGCGCGGCCAAGAAAATGAGGCCTGGGCACTGTACCAAAAAAATCCATCCCGGGAATCCTGAGGTGACCTTTCTGGGGACCGATATATCATTTGCCCAAAGCCACCCTACCCTGCTGAAAAAATCCTTGATGGAAGGCAATTATTCATCCTAGCCGTACCACCCTGGCCTGTTATAAAGACATTATGTCCCCGTCGAACTATATTTAGTATCTGGCGCTGGTCCTCAGAAAGTCTATCAAACATCAATAGGGCAAGGTTATAAGTGTAAAGGAAATAACAACGAAGGAGGATTAACAAAACTTAAAACGAGCAAAAGATATAAGTGAATTTTGGCTCTTACCGCGGCATTTGTACAACATGACCAAATTCAAAGAGAGGTGTCACGATGGTTCACATATTTAATTGATAGAACGTCCGGTTGTATTGACAAGAAGTCGGCGTGTTACGGCCGCATTAATCGCTAAATATGTTAATCGCGCTAGTTCTTTGTTTACTGGTGCACATGCCTTTCACATTCATCTAAGTCATCGCAATTCATATTCTGTTGGAATTTTCTGTATAATTTTTGACATTATTTTGTAAGCTTCACCATTTATTTACGATCGTTTCGCTCGAGAGTTAACAGCAACAGCATCTCAGTCATCATCTACCTCTTGTTCAACCTCGTTTTTAGCCCGCCTTGTAAGTATTTCGCGTTATTATTTCATAGTTTCATTACTGTTATTTGCGTTCCTTAGTAAGATAAATGGGGCGCCTTGTAACTCGGCAGATTATCCTGGTTTTATTATAATTATTTTTTAGCCATTTAAATTTAGGCGCGTGTGCGGGGTTTGCTCTGGCGAATTGTGATTGGCTAAGAAGAACAATGGCCTTCTATCAAGTATTTTTTCAGCAGGGTAGGGTGTCTTTGGGCAAATGATATATCGGTCCCCAGAAAGGTCACCTCAGGACTCCCGGGATGGATTTTTTTGGTACAGTGCCCAGGCCTCATTTTCTTGACCGCGCGTTGATCTGGCCCGGCTGCTTCGGCGAGCATATTCTCGGTCTGTTTGGATTATATCCTTCGAGTTTCGTCAAAGTCTGTGGGATTCGTTTCTCTATCTAGGAAAGCTTCATTGGTTTCTATATCTGCTGCTTTCCTATTTCTACTATTCTGGCATGTTTATTTTCCTTTTGAGTTCGAATTTCGTGAAAAAAGTTGTGTTGAATGAGAGCATGTCGGCGAAAATGACATCTCGTGTTTCCTACCTTGTATATTATTATTGTATATAGAGTGAATTTGAACAAATTACTGCAAATTATCACGAAACTTCGTTAGAGCAATAAGGACAACAACAATTAACTGCAGAGTAAGTTTCATTGAACTTTATTTAGTATTTCCTAGAAATTTTAGGATGGTATTTTTACCCCATACAAACACTGTAATTTTACTGGAACCGTACTGTGGTACTATCACAGAGCCTGGGTTACCTGTGGTCAAGCACGGTTCTTTAATCAAAAGTGATCATATGCAAATTCCCATCAAGTTGGGGGCAAATCTTTAGAAAGCTTCTTTGGTTTACATCATGGGTGGAATTTCTAAGGATAAAAATTTCTTACTATTGCGGTGTCATTTGTTATGAATATCGAACGTGGAATACAACGTCTGTAGAAAGCTTTCCTTCTAAAAAGTCACAATCGGCAGTTGGCTGAGAAAATTATATGCTTGTTTGAGTTAAAAGACCACATAGTTTTCAGTACGGAACCTGCTGAAGCTTTCTGTGGAGTAGGCAAAGTGGCACAGATCTCAGGATATTTTTCTGTTGTAAAAACTCATTTTCATAGTCCTTAGCATTCCTTGGTAAAAGGAAAATTAACTTGAACCATTAAGGTAAATTTTGACCCGATGCATAACAAATTTTATATTCATTTTTTTCTCCGGTTGATGGATTGTTGTAGGTGTTAATTTGGCCTTAATAATTAAAAATAGTGAATTAACTTCCATCTCCTTCTTTGGAGAGATTTGTATTTCACTGAATGTAAAGTATGTGGACCTTTCTTTAGAGGTAGGCTGATCATGACTTGCAATTCCATTTTCTTTTCATGCCTAACTGATCAGACGATTCAATATCTTTTAGCACCAGTTTAACGGCTTTTCATCCGCCCTTTTGTTGGCGTTTTGTTTTTCGTTTGTTTTCTTTTCACTTGGGCTTGTTCTTTGCTTGTCTAGGCCTCAAATTTAACCTGTCTAGGGATGACTGCATTTTCTTATTGGCCCCGGTATGCAATTTCCCAGTCGGGGGCACAGCTAGCTTTAATAATCTCTTACAAGTCTTACAACTTTCTTTACACCAGAAATACAAACACTTTTGAACCTTTGTTTGGCTTTTGTTTTTAGTTTTGCTATTTTAAACGTTAATCTCTGCACCATTTCATCATATTGTCTGTATTTTACAAGTTCCTCGTGAAGACGGATCTGAGTGGCGGGAGGGTTGTCATTTTTTCCTTTGGTCAAGAGGGGGGTTGTCAAAAATACTGTATGATGTTGGTGGGGGGGGGGGGGGGGGGCATCTTAAATTATTTTGGCCCTTTAAAACATATCCTCTGCCCCCCTCCCTGCAATATAAATAATGAATGCAGCCCAATTAGTTTCCTTTGAAATTTAGTAAAAATTAAGTGACTACAACTTATTTTCTAGACAAAAAGTTGAAAATAGCCTTATTTTACAAGTAAAAGCAAGAATTCAAGTTCCCAATGTCTACATTAATCACACAGCGTTTTTCGCACGTTAAATATGTAACTACAACTTATTTTCCTAAACAAAAAGTTGAAAATAGTCCTATTTTACAATTCAAAGCTAGAATTTATGTTCCCGTTGGTTACATTTATCACAAAGCGTTTTTGGCAGGTTAAATTGTCTTTAAATTCTCACGGCTGGTTATCGTTTGCAACGCAGGTTGCAAGTTCAGAAAACAAAAGCGAAAGGAAAAAAGCAGTCAACGGTGTGCGAGGACGCTGCGGAAGCAAAACGACCGAGGTCAGTTGGTGTAAGTTCAAATATACTGTGTCCTTTTTTTACTGAAGGTTTAAGTCCCTATTTCTATTTTTTACTATTGACACAGCGACAAAGACCTAAACAAATAGCATTTGTTACTAGTAAAGTAGACTACTGTAATAGCCTATTGTGTGTTTTGCCAAAATATCAGCTATCTAAGTCGCAGCGTGTTCTAAATTGCTAGTGTTCGCCCATATCACGCCTCTGCTTCTCGAGCTACATTGGTTACCTGTTTGCTACCGTATTGAATACAAAATGTTACTCCTTACATTTAAAGTTTTGCACGTCGATATGGCACCTGATTATTTGTTAATATGTCCTGCCTCCGTCTAAGTAAGATTTAAGGCGCAATCATGACTCTGGCATTTTATTAGCATCACCAAAAGTAAGAAATAAGATCACCTTAAGAGATGGGTCGTTTATTAGTTGTGCCGCCCCCAGACTTTGGAACCTTCTCCCATCTACGATGCGGTCTATTTCCAGTCTAAATCTGTTTAAAAATTGAGTTTATCCGTTTTAAAAAATATATAAAATCCAAGCTTTCGCCGATCGACGGCGTCTTCATCGGCATGATGCCGTCGATCGGCGAAAGCTGGTTTTTGCTGCGGAGCGACCGAAGGGAGCGAGCAGCAACATAATCAGGATTTAAAGGAAATATATAAGGGGTGACGAATTCTCGAATTCATCACTTTTTACCACAATGCATTGCATTTAACCAGAGTGCATTGCGCCACCAACAACTCAAATAAAAACACGGGGAAGTTCGGTGGGTGAGAGAGTGCATCGTTCGCTGCTCAGACTTAGAGTTTTCTTTGTGGCAAATTTTCTACAGCACGGTTAGAGGTCTTACCAAATTTTAAGACACGCAGGAGTCTTTCAGATGAGTACGATGGCTAACTTGGGGATTGGATTTCAATTCAAGAGCCTTTTTTGACTCAAGAGCCTTTTTTGCTCTTCGACTCCGCATCACGGGGGATATACAAATTCCAGCTTGCTAGAAGGTGATGTGAAAGTGAGAAAATGTCATGCAATGCTATTCTTAAGAAACTGTATGAGCCGAAAATGGATGTGATTTTGACCATTCGCTTCAAAATAACAGCGGAAATCGAGATAACAAAACATATGTTTTGTGTCCTACTTTGCAGACGAGGACGTGTATCGACGTTTTGAAAAGCATAATTATGTTCTTTCATTCATTTATTTGCCATGGACTATGCGTTTACATTGTTTTTTCACTGTTAATAGCTCGGTTATTGCGGCTGGCGATCATCTTGCCGGCGGAAGTTTCAGGGAAAAGGAATAAAATAAAAGACTTTTCCTAAAGACTACGTAATCAGTCTCTGTGGTGTAGTGGTTAAGTGTAGTCGCGTCGAGTCGAAGGTGTCGTGTTCGAATCCTACTGAGTTATTAATTCCTCTTTTCTTTTTTTTTCCGTTTTTTGTGTTGTTGTTTTCTATAAATATATAGCTAAATAACTGTTACTTAATAAAGTGCAACAAACAGCAAAAAAAGTATTGTGTTTCCGGAGAAAATATCGTGCACCGTATATTAAATATATGGATAAACGATCTGAATTTCTATTATTTCCTACAATTTACTGTGGGAAAACCAGAGTTGATAACCACTTGATCATTTTCTAAACAACGTTCCCACGAGTTCCTTCTATAGACTGATAGTAATTATTCTAGTACTTTCCAACATGTAAATAGGACATTCAATGTCATTTTTGATTCTTTTAAGTCTCACTGCCTAACTAATGCCAGTATCAACAGAATGTGCCGCAGCATTACTATCTTTTAGATACCCTAGTTTAAATATATTTTTAAAACGGACAGCAGTTTAAGGCCTCATTTGAACATTTTATTTTTCATTACATCATGCTGCTGAAGGACAACATGAATAGATTACTATCAAAAGATTTTACAGTTTAGGAACAGGAAGTGTGCCTTGTTCGTCTACAGGTATCAAAGGTTTCCCTGCAGACGTGGAAAGGTCATTTAGCATCTTTAGTTTCTGATCCAAAGTTGATACCTACTGTATAAACCAAGACATTTAATTCTCTAAATTGTAGTTGGGGACGATCTAAGCTCCCCTAGAACAAGTTCATTCCCCTGCTTCGTTTAGTTTTTGGTCTTCAGCTGTTACCCGAGTGCATCTCCGGCACAGTATAGACACAGTCAACAATCTGTATGAACTCAAATGTAACAGGCTCGGCAAGGCCAATCCACCTAAGTTGTTAAAGTTGTGCTGTGTGCAGAATTTGCTAACACAGTTCGTTCCACGAGAAATATTTCGGTCTCGTATAAGCCATTGAAACCGCCATGCAGGTTATGTAACTTTAAAGATACCTTCTCGTGGGCCCCCGTGAGGCTATCCAGTTGGACGAGTGGTGCTGGAGCAGAGGGTCAGGTATTTTTCTAGGGTTTTCTCAGAGAGAAGGGTTCGTACTCGAAAATACTCATTCCTACCCGGTGGTGATAGGACTTGGGTGTTCCCTCTGGCTCGGGACAGCTCCGGTCCAGATACCCTTTCTGTACACGTCAAACACCAAGTAACCTTGTTTACACGCAGTTAATTGCTTTTTGTCATACCAATAATTATCTCAGAGAGAACTTCAACATACAAAAATGATTGATTTTGATTTTGATTCTGCCAAATGGATCAGTTACTGATCCGATCTCTCCCGCCCCCCCTCCCAGTGACATAGTACAAAACCTCAAGGTCGGGGACCAATAGGCCATTTGCACTAAGAGGCATGTGACATCGTTTTTATGAAAATGAAAGTTATATGATTTTGCCTTCGAAAAACGATTAGTGGGTCATATCTTAAACAAAATAATGGTGATTTGGTTTTTCAAACCCGAACCATTTTCTTAAAATGAATAAGTTCGTAAATGGTCACGTGACCAAAATGTGACTTTTAAAATTATGAATTACCTCTCTCCAAACACAAATTTTGCACTTAAACTCCAAGGAAAATGTTGAAAATATGATGTGATAACGTTTACAGGACATCTGAGCGTAAATATGAAACGTTGAACAAGATATGAGCAAGAAGTAGTTTTGGCCGCCATGTTGGAGGGCAAAAGCATGCCCTCCAACATGGCGGCCAATACAAATCGTACTACTTTGCTGAAAAATCAAAGTGCCATAAAATTTCTCCCTTAAATGCGTTTCCTCTCAAATTTTGGGTGTACGATAATTTTTGTGTGCTCTAACAATTTTTGGCAACAGCAAGATCCAACTCATTGTTTAAAGGAAGCATTGGTCACGTGACCTCTTAGTGCAAGTGGCCTATTACTTGACAATGTTCAATTTCCTTCATATGCAGGCGAAAGGCTTTTTATATTGCTTTTCTTTCTAGAATACACGATTCTACCGGTTTGAATCATCTAATAATGTTTGTAGGACACTGATGAATGGATAGCCATTATCTCCACATTATCAAACAGAATCTGAACAAAAGCAAGACCAAAATTATTGTTGTAGCACCTAATCAAAACATGAAGTGTTATCGATGTTGGTCATGGTAATATCTACGGTTCAGATGCTGCACGAAATACTGCAGTTATTATTGTTATTATAAATTGCTTTTTAATTTGCAAATAGCAGCTATTTGCAAGTCGTCGTTTTACGTTGGAAATATTGCCCTTACTTTTATCTGATGAAGTGTATGAACGCTCCTAGTGCGAGAAGACTCGATAATTGTATTTCGCTATTATGTTTCAAAAAAAAACTAAATTACAAAAACGGGTTAAAACTCTTTGACACGTGCTATAGTGAACGAGAGAAAATATGACCCCACGATACTAAGGTAGAAGTCAATGTCTATCTCTTACCGAACAACTTTTCTGTCTTATCTCATTTCCAGGTTTTCCTTCTAGCTGAGATGCATATATTGATTTTCCTGGCAGTTGTGTTGTTTGCTCCTCCCTGTGCTGATTCTTCGCGGCCTGGTAAATGATATAACTTATTCTTTAGATTCCTCTCGTTTGAGAATTCAAGTGACTACAAGAAAACGACAGACCGAAAATAAATATTGAAATATTTTTAAGGAATGCTATAGGGCGTGAACTAAAATTCACATGACTGGAGGCTTAAAAGAAACATTTTCCTAAGATCAACAGAGGTAACCAGTTTTAGAAAATTTACTAAAAAGTGCAAAAAATACCAAAAAAGACAAAAAAAACCCTGAAAGATGGCGTCTCTGTCATGTGGGGGGTCAAGTGGGATGCCGTTTCAGTGACTTTTGGTAGATGCTGGTTTCACTCAGCTTAATTTTTTTACCTTTCCATGGTAAGTTTTTTTAAATTTTATGGTTGTATGGTAACATTAGACACATCTGTGAGATTCGAACAGTGAAAATTAAAACACAAACAAACAAAATTATTGAACCATTTTACAAAATAGTAAGTGTAATTGCCCTGCAAATTTGCAAAAACTGCTATTTTAGGCTGGGAAAAGGTAGACGCATTGAAAATAATAAAAATCAGTTAACCTAACAATACAGAAGCTGATATTTAGAAACACTGATTATGGCAATCGAATGTTCTCCATGGCTGGTAATTACCTCTAGAAATCCATTGTATATCATCAAGCGACAGTAACTACAAAACAGGGGCGTAGCCAGGATTTTTCCAGAATTACGCACAATTTTCCAAATCCGACAAAAGCCCCCTGCGTTCACGTAAACGAGCCCTACTTAGTCTACTGCGAAGCGAGAACGAGGTGAAATCACGCTTTATACTATTCATCTTGCTATCTACGGGCTATTCTCTTCCCTATTCTTTAAATATACTGTACCATTCAAGATTCGGTGCACAAGTAATTCACGTCACTTTCCTGCAAACTGACATTCGGTTGTGGAAAAATACAGTCCGTTCTCTTAGAAAATGACATTTCCCAGAAACAAGCAGAGTTAAATGAATTAGGGCAAAGTTTGCTTTTAAAAATAATCATATCTGGTTTTAAAGCTTTTTTGTTATTCACTTTCTTATTTTATTTATGTGTTTTTTTTTACCTTGGACTTTTCAGGTACGCACGTGCGTACAGGTAGCTACGCCCCTGCAAAGGACAGCAAACCTCACGAAACCTACGTCGGACTAACCCAAAACACTTTTAAGACTCGTTTCGTGTACCATAAAGGATCGTTTAATAACCCTAGCAAGGGAATGAGCACTGAGCTGAGAACCATATATCGAACCTTAAAGACAACAACACTAACTTCCGGTGTCATTTATGTCTGTGGGGGAAGTATTTTATTATCTGCAAGCCGCATCTGCCCACACCTAACAAGCGAAACGAACTTGTATTCGAGTAGAAAAGCCAGTAAATTTCTCTTAAAAACTTCCAAGTCCTCTTTTGTTACACAATGGAATCTATGGACATGGCAATGTATCCATAGTAACCGTATTTTTTAAAAAGCTTCAGTTATAATCAGCGTTTTATCGTAATCAACCATTAGACTATTTTATCTGAAGACTGCTGCACCAATTGTGTAGTACGAACCTATATGGTAATAAAATGGCTAGTCTAATCTTCAGCTGATAAAAAATTGTACCCCTGGTAAAATAAAACATATGAAGAGAGAGTGAACGACTATACTAAAAAATTTACCCGTCAGCTCACGCTCAGTTAGGCAAGTCAGCCCCTAAATGCAGTGGCTGATAATAAAAGAGTTCCCAGGGGCGTTGAAGAGACTTTTGTTGCGTCACTAAGAGTGCAGACTGGTTCTTGGGGGTAAAAGGGGGGCAAGCTTGTTGTCATTTTTATTCACTATTTCTCGAATAAATCAGATGAAAGATTTTCACGCCTGGCTGATGGTTCCGGCGCTCTTAAGCTGGCATAATAGGTATAAGCGTTTGAAAGGCTTGGATCGATGTTACTTCGTCTATATGTTCGTTCTATTTTTAATTGTTCTGAATCGTAAGACCAAGTACTTTGGGAGACCGGACGTTTTGATATTGTATCCATCAACCTTATTAGGAGCATCATTAACAGGAATTCTCAGGAGAGCATTTCTTTGCACAGGGATAGATTCAGTTGGAAAATATTTCCCCGGGACCAGTTGCTAATGTGGTCGACAGCTTCTTGAAAATTACTGCTACTGGATGGTGGAATCAGCTCAGAGATGGTGTTGTCGTCAGGAAATTTCCACATGAGTGTTGAGCCTCCTGGAACCTTAAGTTCATTGATCATTGCGACGACACCATGACCTGAGCCGATTCCACTTTAGGGTTATAGGCTTTACACCCAGGCTATTGAGTTTGGTGACAAGTGTTCAGTGATCGACTAAGTCAGAAAACTTGCAACGTCCCCAAAGCAGTTCTCACAGTCCACACTGAGCTGTAGGTGGAGCCTAGATTAGCCGGGGGTGAAACCATACTCGTAAGGATCAATAGATGAAAGGAATGTGGCCTTCAAGCATTGTAATTTCGAAGACTCAAGTTCTCCTAGGAGGACCGAACACATACAAATTTTATAGCGCTGCTTATGATACATTTCTAGAGATCTAATAGTACTCTCGATAGCCTAAAAATTCTTTCAATATATTAAGGAGGAAGTCGTCGTTGGGTGCCTCTGAGGACATCAGCAAATTCTGTAAGCACCCAGTTGGGAAGGTCATCTGGACTGCCTGCACGCGATGTGCTGACATCTCTAAGTTTCCTAGCAACAGATAATTCGGTGACATTAACTTGCTGTTCACCATCAGTAGGTACACGAGCGCAGTATTTTAGAGCCTCATTGATCTTTCCCGCCAAAAAAGACTCTTCGCAGACAAGATCAGATTGGATAAAGGCTGTCAGGTCACGTCTACTGCGCTTGCCAGTACCACACAGCAGTTTGACCTCCTGCCACCAATGACGGGTTTTTTGGTCTCCCAGGTCTTTCACTTTGGCCTCGTAGTAAAGCCTTCAGCAGTACTTACGCATGCGATTCACTTTGTTTCTTAAGATTTTGTAAAAGGGCTCATTTCCGGTGGCGAGGACCTTTTGGCGGCACGTGATAAAAGCTTTCAGCTGAGCGGTTGCGAACTTTCATCGAGCGTTTAGCCGATAATGTTCAACCCAAAGTGAACGCATATCATAGACTTGAGTTGGAAGTTTTTAGCAGAAGATCGAAACATAAGTAAGAGAGTCTTGCTGAAGTCTCCCGCCACAATTTAAAGAGGCCAGACGGCAAATTGTTGTTGCTCGAAATATCTAAAAGTCGTAACTGTTCATCAGGGTACCTAAAATGTGTACATTTCCACAATTCGTTTCGGCTCAATTAAATCCTATACCAATCGTAGAACATTTTAGGAGGAACCATTCACAATGTGAGCACAATTACTGACAAGGTATATGAGTAGGAAAACAACCCGAAGAAAATGTAATGCTTTAAATAACGAACTAAATGCACACGTCAAATAAGAAAAGAGAGCACGCGTATATTTAAATAACGAGCGCGCGTGATTTTGTTTATATTTTAGTGAAACTAAACTGCGAAAAACTGCGAAACTACGAGTGTCCGATCGAGCTTGGGTTTTAAAATATCAGCTCGAGTGTGACAAAGTTCAGTGACTTCAAATACATTGTGGGCAAGCGTGAATTTCTTTGGGCAAATCACTATACAAAGATCTTTTGTTTCTGTGTCCATAGTGGAGCTCTGGAGCTTATATATATCCAGGAACTTCCTTATATGAACACATTTTGTGAATGCATATTGGAAAAAATCGGACCTACGCACGCGCATTTCCACTACATTACGCAAGGAAATTAATGTCGTTTAGATCTGTTTTACCGTGGTGTATTCTTCGAGAAAATTAAATAATAAGAAGGTTATAACCACAGCTTCCAACTTTTGAAGACAAATTGCTTGTTCTTTCCAGGTTGATGGCCGCACAAATCACCACAATTTCTGCACCAAGTCGACTCGAGAAACACTGTTTTGAATTTCCCGCTTTTTTTCACCTGAACAACATTGACGTCACAAGCTGTTTTTGCCAAACATTTTTTCCGACCGCTCTACGAAGATAAGGGCCAAAAAATAGCAATTTTTAATTGCGAGTATCTCGGAGATGCTTGCTTCAATTGAGCTGAAACTTCATAGTATGTGTATTTGGTTCATATTAAACACATTTCACTAGAATTGAACTCAAATAAAAAAAAAATGTCGAAATTTTGGTTCATTCGACCTTTAAAGCCTTGTCGATTTACACGCGAAGAAAGTCGGCGAATTCTATCAACAAAGTCCACCTTTGACTTGCAAATCCTACCATAGCTCACCAGTTGAGACATAAACACTATAGGCCAGTTTGGTGGGGATGTTGCTGTCCATATGCGGATAATTTAAAATCGGGAATGCGTAGAATCGTAGATGCTGACATTGGAAGGTGAGTTGTTGTCACCAAGCTTGATCCTTGCATCGAGGTAACACATTTCAGTTGTTGATGTGGAAGTGTCTTTTAGTTCCAATTCCGAAGCCGGGTAAATTGTGCTGATGTAATTTCAGGCGCGGATCCACACCGTTTTCCACAGTTTTACGGAAATCGGTCAGATTTTTCATAATAATTTTAAAAATATAACACATTTTAAATACAAGAAAGATTTCCAAGTTGAATCTGAGAGATGAAATAATCCGGCGATTTGCAACGCTTCATCCGAGGAGAATGAAACTGGCCAAAATCCTGTCTGTATTATTCAGAAACCCGGGAAAGAGGACTTTAGGGAGTTAAAATCAAAAAGATTTCACGGGCAGCATGCCCTAGAAGCTCGGGCCTTTGGCGCTCGCTCGGAAAATCGGTCAGTATCTATCGTAGATCCACGCCTGAATTTCCAAACTCTTCCAAAGGTGATGCCAAACTTGATGGCTTTTGTGGTATCCTGCTTCGCAGTGTTACCCGAGCAAAGAAACAGGTCGGCCAAAAAGGGTGCGCTGTTAGTCTCAGTCGAAAGAAAAAAAACGATATCAGAATCGACACCATTAATCGTGAACGCACAATTGCACGATGACGTCATTTTACTACAACTACCAGAATCCTTCAGTTTGTTGCTTTCTAGTGCAACTTAGAGATGGACCATTAGATATAACCGAAGGGGGGTGAAAAATTTTCGGTGCACGAATGTTTTGTTATGCCCTTATGTCTGCAGGATTTTTTTTCCTGAGGCACAAGCTTTGCACGAATTTTTTCCCCACACACTTCTTCTTTTGTAACTAATATACGATTTACGTAAGATTTATATCATAATATGATGCCTAAGAGAATGGCGTATTATAGTTTACCACTTGGTTCCTTTTTGCCGTGTGTCTGTTCAGTAATCAATCATGATCACAGATGATGATAAAATGTGTTTTGGCACATGGGCCGAAGACATTTTGACGCTTCTGGATCTATTACCGAGAAGACCTGTTCAAGGCACAAAGGGATCTTATTTATTTGTCTAATTCAATGAACAGAACAAAAAAATGGACCAACTTACCTCGTAGCACGCTTCCCGTAGCAGAAACGAACTGTTATCCAGTTTTAGGCATTTTCCCCGTCACCAACGCTGCTCTTCTCTCCTTCTTTTTCTTGACACTTGTTAACAGTTTCGAGCTAGTTTCTTCAAAACTTTTCTTTCACCGTGCTCACTCGCATCTCAAAGCGATGGCAACTGCTTTGAAGTTCGTTGTTGTTGTTATTGTTGTTTTTTGTTTTAAATTTACTTTTTAAGGCATTTTTCAAGTCGTCCAAAATTACTTTATCTCGATGTTACTTGTAAACGTTTGCTACTAATCATTTTTCGAGGCCTTCCCTTGCTCCATCCTAAATATAAATCTCGCAAACATTTTCAAAACTGAGCGCCACATTCATAGATCAGAGACAACGACCACTCATAGAGGACGTATTTGATGGAACATTGTATAGACGAAAAAAAAAATAAGAAAAGATCCTTAATGACTCAAACTTTTGAGATGCCTCTTTTAAAAGCAAAGTAAACAGAATGAGGCAAAATAATATCGAATCAAGAATTTCAATTCTCTTTATCTTTAGGCATTGTTTTACATTACCTCACCCCCTTATCCCACGCTTTTAATAACCTTATTTCAAGAGACTATAAAGGGGACAGAGAGGGCATCCCCCATACACACCCTATTCCATAGGTAATTCGTCTCAAGTTATTTTTAACACCACAGATCTCAAGGGGGATTAGACAACAGCCAATCACATAGCGCGAATGTGTTCCGCGTGGATGACCCACGCTTTCTGGTTTGATGTTTATTTTTTTCAGTCTTTATAGCGATTATTCCTACCCACTTACTTTGTCAATTGTAGGCGAACCCTCCTAAAGCTGAATTTCAAGGGACCATATTCAAGCTCAGAAAGAGAAATAAAATTTCGTCGTTGCTTATTTACGTCCTCCATAAAACGCGAAATTAGGCATTTTCACGTCGTAGTCGTGCAAAAACGGGAAAGAAATGAACAAAAAAGTGTGTTGCACGTGCGAAGTTGTTGTTTTGCTAATTAAACCTATTTTTTTTTTGACGTTCTAGTTGTCGTCCGCGTCGTTGGATCTTAAACTCCCTAAATTGTAGAAAAACGACCGGTTTCAATAGACCGGCGAAATTTCTCATTTTATTAAAGCACTGAGGTTACGACAACTTCGAGTTAAACTGATTTCACGGGTTGTCAAAGAGTCCAGCGATTCCTTTTTCCCAGGTGAGCGCCGACTCATTTCGCTTCAGCATTCAGGAATGCTCTCGATCTTTTTACGCTTTCATTGCCTCTCGCCCGACATGTTTTGCACGGCGTTTGGTCACGCGAAACCTTCACGAAACATCCACGCCGCGCGCGAGGTAACTTTGTCCCGATTCTAAAAATAACTCGAGACGAATTACCCATGGAATAGGGTGTATATGGGGGATGCCCTCTCTGTCCCCTTTATAGTCTCTTGCCTTAAATGCTATCCATGTCGCTTCCTCAGCAAAATGTTTTTCTACGTATCACCGCTCGCAGGATTTTTTTTAGACAAGTTTCCCTTGCAGGAATTTTTTTTGGAAATTGTCACCCCACCCCCGGTTATTTCTAATGGTCCGTCCCTTACGGCTATTGTTTTTTTTAGTCCTCAGCGGGATTAACAAATTTAAATAAGAAAGCAAAAACAAAATGAATTCTTTTAGTTATAGTCAAATATCGTCATTGTGAAAATGGCCTTCATCAATTTTTGGAGGCAGTGACATTGCGTTGGATAAAAGAAGCGAGGGAACAAAATGCCACCTCCCTCGAAAACTCCCTGTCACGCTTTCGTGTTCGCATCTCTCTATTCGTCCATTTCAGCCAGTACGATCGGAGGATCGAGTTTCTTTTCTGTACCTTCAACCACAGGGTTTCTACGACAGCTAGGGGCGATCTCTAGGTTGCGTTAGCTGATATGCAATGTAAAGTTTGGTGAGCCCTCTTACATACGTCTTTCAACTGCATAGTCACCTCGAAAGCCTCGATAATCTTTTAAAAACCAAAATGCTGGGGCCGTCTATAGATAGATTGTTCGGTGGGAACATGCTGGGTGGAGATACGAAGTCTTCGAAGAAATCCTGGGTAATACTCAACGCTCGTCCCGCCTCATTGAACACACTGCCTAAGACCGGCGAAGTAAAAAGGCTAAGAATTTGCTGACAAGGTACGCAAAGGTACCTAAACAAGCCAGCCATAATTCTGGAACTTGACAATAGGCCTTGACAATGTCAAAATGACCAAAAAGTCCAAGTAGACCAAATACCTTACAGAAAGTGGAAAACTTACTGGGACCTTTGAAAAGCCATGTGCAGCCGCGAAGGTGCAACATTAAGTCTAACTAATGTTATGCCGCAGAAATCACCATGCTCCCTAATGAAATTTGCTTGCTATCTCCTTCAAAACTCTTTAGGAGCATTTTGTGCATGAGTAAATTAAAAAGGCACCAATTAATGACTTCAGCACAGAATTGACCAGAGACAGCAATGTCCTCGTGACATAGTCCCTTGAAGTTCTTTTTTAAATAAAGATACGGAAAATTGTGAATGGTCCCTGAACTTATGGCAGTGCATTCCAGAGAATGGGTGGGGCAACTGAGAAAGCTCCAAGGCCATAACTTTTGAGGTGGTATTGCTTGTGTTTTTTTAAGTTTGATTTCACATTGAGGTGTGGTGTGTACGGGTCAATAAGATGAACGGGGGCAGTGTTGTTTAAACATTTAATTTTACATCGAATCCTAACCCTACAGGTAGCCACTGCAATTGTTTTAACATCGGTTTGGTGTGTTCCTGGTTTAAGTTGTTAGCCTAGCCGCTGAATTTTGTGCAAATTGAAGTTTATGTATTGATTGATTGGGAAAACTATAAAGAAGGGAAATTAGAAATCCACTTTGGAGGTCACAAGGGCCAATGAAACATGGTCTCTGCTGCTTGTGGTGGCAGCGTTTTCGTATTCGAGCTTTGTTCCTAAAGGTAGATTTCCACTGTCGGGTAATTTTAACACGCGTACGCACCTAAATTTTACGCGCGTAAATAAAATAGAGACAATGTATGGAAGGTCATGCGTAAACGCATAGGGTGAAATCATTACTTCTGGAGACCTCGATAATATTAAAGACAAAATAGCAAAGCAAGACAACTTAATCAAATTACAAAAACAAGCTAGCATTTGATGATTTACACGCTGATCTTTCATCCCAAATTAACTCACTCCACGAAATGATTACTCACCAGTCACAAGTTATTAAAGCATTACAAGACGAAAATCAATCTCTTTAAAAAAGCAAGTCAAATCAAGTACTACAAGAATCAGAAAGTAAACTGGGGGCGGAAATAACTTTTCTGAAAGAGCAAGTGACAGCTTCCTGGCAAGACTCCACTGATGACAAGCATATGACAAATCCGAATGCTATCCAGCAGCCTGAAACATCTACATCATCTGAAGATATTACACCACGCATCACCACAGAAAACAGATCCGAAACACCTAAACCTAGGTCTCAGACGAAGGAAACGATTACTCCACCTAATATCTCACTCCGAATATTCCTACAAAGAACAGATTTTTACCCTTTCAAAACTCAATGAATGAATATGATACTCTACCCAATCGAGAGGATATTGATTCTACCTCGCCATCAGTCCGAGTCACTACGCTGACATGAGAAGCATGCGCATGCTTATGAAGTCATTGCAGTGCTCGCTTTTGAGTCAGTCGGCACGTTTTTACTGACTGTAAAATCTAAAGTGGAAACAAAAGAAATGCTAACAGACAGCATTGACGCCATCGCCCTTGTTGGACATGCGGTGTCGGAACTATCCGCCTTAAATTGCGAACAACTGAAGCCCTCCTTGAGGCCCGAATTCCACACCAAATGCGCGAATAACGCAACTACAACGTCGAACCTTTTATTTGGGGATGACCTGGGAAACAATTCTCGACGCGAAGGAGACGAACGCCTTGGCAAAACGGTAGCTGGCCCATCCAATAAACAATTTGACCAAAATAAAGGTTATCGGCGCAACAGGTCTTGGTCAAACAGATCGGGGAAAAAAAAACACCACAAAAGTGGATCACGGCCGCCTTTTTTGGGCAAAGGCCACCGCTAAGTGGAAAGAAAGAAACTTTATCACGACAGGAACGAACCAGAAAAGAAATAACTGCATCCTTGGAAAATAAAAATCAATTAGCAGTAAGTCATTTCGAACCATTTATAGAGTCACAATTAGACATACCTACGTCGTATCGCGCATTCCTTAGGGGCGCGGAAGGAAGTTACCTCTGATAAAGAAATTCTTTCCACTGTAATGGGATTGAAAAGTGATTTTGATAACCGCCCAATCAAAAATTTTTATCCGCATGTATAAGACTCGCCAGTGAGGAAGAGATTATCGACTTGGAAGTAAAAAAAAATATCGAAAAGTGTAATTGAGCCCACCGGGCACGACCACGGTGAGATAATCCCCGATGTATTTGTGGGCGATAAAAAAGATGGTGGTCATAGAATGTTCCTTAATCTTAAACATTTTAACCAATGTGCAAAAAAACTTCATTTTAAGATGGATACTCTCAAGACAATCATCAAACTGGTTGAGAGAGATTGTTTCATTGCGTCAATTGACGCGTACTATTCCGTACCAATCGCGACATCGGACACGAAATACCTACGCTTTTCTTGGAGGGGTGGTCAATTTTATCAGTTCATATGCAGCTATATGCTTACCCAATGGCCTCTCATGCGCCCAGAAAATTTACCAGACGTCTTAAACCTTCCCTTAAAGGGTTACATCTGAGAAGTCATATTTCGAGCGCTAATATAGACGACCTTTACCTACAAGGGAACACTTACGATGACTGCGTGCACAATGTTATAGACACTGTAATTCACATTGATACTCTGGGCCTTGTAACACAACTAGTTATTCTGGGTTTTGTTCTGAACTCTGTGACTATGATAATCACATTAACTCAGGAAAAGGCCCAGGCACTGCAAACTGCATGCATAACGCTCTTTAACACAACTTCTCCTACTATAACAGAAGTTGCACAAGTCCTTGGGAAAATCGTTTCATCCTTGCCGGGGGTTATGTATGGGGGTCTTTACTATCGCCACCTTGAACAAGATAAAACTCGCGCCCTGCGAAATAACCGGTGGACATTGAGAGGCGCATGTTTTTATCGGCAAATGCCAAATTAGAACTTGAGTTGTGGATAATTAATGTAAGGACCACAAAAACTGTCATGTCTCGCGGTCAGCCCCCGTGCGAGCTCAAGACAGATGCTTCTAACGAAGGTTGGGGGCCTGTGTTCGGAGCACAGTCTACATGTGGCCTTTGGGCTTCGGACGAAAGTGTCATCACATTAACTATCCACAACTGCTAGCTGTTTTTCTGGGACTCAAGGCTTTTTTCGACTCCCACTGCAATAGCCACATTAGATAAAGAATTGATAACACCACTGCGGTCGCGGTCATACACCACATGGGCACGAGCCACTCTGAGCACTTAAATGAATTATGCAAGGAAATCTGGGTCTGGTGTATAGCACGAAATCGCTAGATCAGTGCGGGACACATTTCAGGGAAAGCTAATATAGAAGCTGATCTGGAATCAAGACAAAACCAGAGCCAAACTGAATGGATGCTTTCACAGTCCCTGCAAACCATGCACTTTAAACCGGATATCGACCTATTTGCGTGTAGGCTGAACAGTCAGTTCCCCAAATATGTTGCGTATAGACTAGACCCAGAATCAGTAGCCACTGATGCATTTACAATCCAAATATATAGTTCTACACCTTTCCCCCATTTAGTGTTGTATACGCTATGCTCAAGAAGATTCCGGAGGACAATGCCACCGGGGTGTGCGTACTACCGAACTGACAGACACAGACTTGGTTTCCAAAGGCTATGAAAGTGATACTACAAGAACCTGTGGAGTTGAACGCGAGCAAAACCCTACTCCACTTGCCCAAGCAGCCAATCGCCCTCCATCCGCTTCACAAAAAGCTGACCCTCCTAATTTGCCTCTTATCAGGACTCACCTGAACGACAAAGATCTCAGTAACTGCGAAAGAAATCACTATGGCCTCATAGCGCGATAGCACCGGTAAACAATTTCTCAAGATGGGAAACTTTTTGTAAATCCCGGAACCTGAACAAATTTAGAGCTAGCATTGAAAATGGAATAGATTTTCTGGCCTCCCTTTATGAGCAAGGTTTGGGATACAGCACCATTAACACCGCTAGATCAGCCCTATAATCCGTGCTTGACTTTCCAGATGGTAACACATTTGGAACTCACCCCCTTGTGAGTAGATTTCTTAAAGGGGCATTCGGGTAAACCATCTTTACCCAGATACACTACTATTTGGGATGTAGGGATGTAGGGTATTACAGTACCTAAAAACCTTACACGCGATCACCGACCTTGCTCTCAAGGACCTGAAAAAGAAAATTACGATGCTACTTTGCCTTCTAACAGAACAACGGTGCCAAAACTTAACAAAGCGTGACATTTCCCTCATCTAAGAGTTGCCTGATAAATACGTATTACAATCGGAGAGAAACTAAAGGCCACTTAAATGGGACGACACCTTGCCCCGATAGAACTAATGGCCTACAAACAGGATGAAAGCTTATGTGTGGTTTCTCACATAAAACATTATCTTCCTGTCACTAAGGAACTCAGAGGACTGCATTGCCAACTTCTTACGGCTTTATCGAGCCACACAATACGCTTTCAAATTCTGCAATAGGGAAATGGGTAAAGGCCGTTCTCGCCAACGCTGGAATTGACATCACAAAATTCTCTGGGAGTAGCGCTAGACCCGCAGCGACGTCTTATGGAACAAAAACTGGCCTTACACTCCAAGAAATACTTGAGGCTGGAGGCTGGTCAAATGCACAAACATTTGCTACGTACTACCATCAGCATATTGAGACCAATTTTGGTGCAAGCATTATTTGAGCTTTTCCGATCTCAAAACCCCTAGTTTATGAATTGGATAGACTTACCTTTAGCTTGGTTTGTTATCGACATGGCTATATGTTGCGGTTTTACAATGCATTGTATGTCACGCAACACTGTACGTTGCATATCATCACCTATCACCGCATAAAGCTGTTGCGACATTTACTCGCTCTACAGCCTCTTTCCTTGTTCGCGTTTCCAGGGCTTTCAAATCTCATGTACATGTAACTCCGTAGTGACTCGGCCTGATGTCGAGGTAGAATTCAGTAATTAAACGAGACTTACCTAAGTCTATGTTTGATTGGAATCCTTCCTCGTCAACAGTCATGAACGAAGGAGTTACATGCCCAGCCCTTAGGTTTTTCCGCCCGACTCCTTCGTTCCTCTTTTCTCCAGGAAATACTCCCTTTAAAGACTGACTTCATAAGAATACGCATGCTTCTCATAACTCCTTCGTTCCTGACTGATGACGAGGAAGAATCCCAATCAAACATTGACTTACGTAACTCTCTTTTAATTACTGAATCAAACCCCAAAGATCAATTCATCTAAACCACGAGACAATAATGTTCTTCCAGTTAAAGCACCTCCTGCTGTGGTCCACAACTTTGAAAGCTATTTTTCTGTGCGATTCTAATGGAAAGTTTCTAGACAAAAGAAAGCGTTTTCCTCCAAGACAGGTTTTTACTTTTTGTAGATCTCCCACGATTACACAAGTATGCACAATTTTACACAGTGATGAAATTAATCAAGAATCAGGACACCCGCAACTCATATTGATCCACAGCGGAACAAATGACCTCACGCTAACCACACCAATCGATGACTTCATTTCTGATGTTTCCGTTTTGATTACACAAGCATCCACAATGTTCCCAAAAAGTAAAATCATTTATTCTAACCTTCTACCACGAGCTGATATTCCCCTACAAACTCTGTCAAAAATGAACATGAAATTTATCGACAGTTTTTCCAAACCACCAAACGTTCATCTGGTGACTCCCCGGGCCCTGGGGGTGACTCACGAAAATATCTTTTCAAAAGAAACAGATAAACTGCATGACACTAAACACCTAAAGAAGAGACACCTTGGTTCATTCGCCGCGAATCTTGTAGCAGCAGTATGTGGCCGAGCTCATACGAAAACACTTCGTTCCTCCCGAATCCAGTACACCGCTCTCCACCCTCAACTTCGCGCCCGCTCTTCGCAACGCGTATGGAAGTCCCTGGTTTTTTCACTCAACGGTTAAAAACAGCCAGACTAGAGCTTACCCAACTCCGAGGACACAACAGCCTCCATCATTATGCTGGTCTTCTGTAAGTCCCTCTGAAGGCTACTTCTCTTACAGTGACGCTATCAAAAATTGTTACACTCAGTTCACGAGACCCACTACCTAGTAATGTACAGAACAGTCCGCTTCCAACAATAATGAACTCTTCTGCTTCCCTTCAACCTAATCAGTCTGGTATGACGACAGTAGGAATTCCTAAGGAATTGGTAACCTTTTTACGAAACATCAATGGACTTTCTTCAAAATCATTAGGTAACAAATTACGGGATCCTGATTGTTTACGAATGATTAACAGTTTTGATTTCTCCAAGACATTGAAATCAGTAAGTATTCTCCTTGAAGGCTTCAAAATTGTGAGTACAAGTACCTTAAAAAGCAAAAAATGTGGTCGCAGTACAGGTGGCCTAGCTGTGATTTTTAAATCAAAATTCTATGATTGGATTTCAGTGGAAAAAGAATCACCACTTTTTTTATGGTAAGATTACCAAGGAATATGCAAAAACGGAAAAAGATATCTATGTACGTGGCACATATATCCGTCATAATTTAATTTACTTTTGTCCCGAACTATTTGAAGAACGTGAAAGCGACATTGAGAAATTCTCGGCTTTTGGATCAATTCTTCGTATGGGTGATCTCACTGAACTCTAGAACAGGCAAATACTCAGACAATGTCTGTCAAGAGGGCAACACTATTATAACAAACGTCACGATCCATCTGAATTCTCGCTATGCGCCCTTCAGCGACACGGCTTTGATAGTGAATTAAATAACCACGGGAAACGGCTTATAGAAATCTGTAGGAGTGCAGATCTAAAGATTATGAATGGCAGATTCCGTGGTGATTCGCTGGGAAGACTAACATTTCATGGTAAATCAGTAGTTAGTGTTGCTGACTATGCAATATGCGAGCAAGACTTATTCCACTGTTATTTCACTCTATCGCGAATTTCATTGTTAAAGAGCCGTTGAGTTTATCAGATCACAGTCCCATAATAACATGGCATAACATTTATACGGTAAATAATCACTTAGCTACAGAAAATACCAATGATACAAAAATTTATAACAGCACTGCAAACAAGAGTCATACAGAGAATGATACATGATTTTCTTAGCTTTTCTTGTTGATAGTAGTCCAGAAAAACACAATAACTCCTCTCTCAAAGCAGTAGAAAGGATTCTTTTTACAACCGCAAAACGTTCTTTAAAAAGAAAGAGCAAAAAACGATATACATGTACTAGATTATCTTCTGTTTCTTTAACAAAAAATGGCTTAATAAAGAATGTCGTCTTAAGAGACACGAATTGAGGAAACTTGCCAATCAAAAACACAGACATCACAGAATATTTTATCCGATCTGTTTGTGCTACCAAATGGCACCAAACTAAATTCTCCTTTTTGTGCTGACGACCTTGTTATATTATCACGATCGAAATTAGGATTACAAAATTGCCTAAACAAGTTATCTTCATATTGCAACTCCTGGATGCTTAAAATCAACCCCAAGAAAACCAAGATAATGTTTTCCAAAATTGCACAAAAAAAATGTGGTTATGTTTTTCACAGAAGCAAAGAAATGATAGCAGAGCTCAACGCACGCACGAGGCGCGCGTGCGTGGGCGGAGCCTCATAGCTAATTTAATCTACCCATCCCAGAAAATTTGGTAATCACGTGACCGTATATTGAGCGGGCGACCGTTCGTCCGCACCACAGGGAGACCAATGTTTACCCTCACACTCTGCAGCTAGTTTGGGAGCCCAGGAGAAGGCTGATTGCACATTAATGTTGTGATCAATTGACAGCTCTCAAAACGGGGTATCCACTGACCAGTATCACCTTACCGTATCGCGGGCTCAGGTGTCGACCCATCGAGGGCGAGTATTTTTTGAAGTTATCCGCTGTAAAGTTACTAGTTTTTAAATGAACGCAGGCTTAAGTGTATTTTTTTAAATTCGTGTGAAATATGTTGTGTTTATGTTACTATGGCCCCGCATTATTAAGATTTTGATTTCAAACTGACCTCGAACGCAAAAATTCAGCCAGTTATTTAAAATTACAGGTGAGGAAGACCTTTCCTTACTATGATCACGCGTTGGTCACGCTCTACGTCCAATTTTTATGCTCTGATTGTTCAAAATTTGACAGGTGAGTTCAAGCGGAAAATTTATGTAGCATCTTGAAACTTGTTTACTTTAGCAGGTGAAGCTGGCAGAGTTTTGTGTCAACTTGTGATGTTTTAAATTGTCTTTTTCCACTGGATATAATGAAATACAGCTGCTTCAAAGAGTCTTCTGTTATTCATGGCTGGTTTGTTTATTGGGTTTTTGGTTGAGAAATGCGTCGCTTGTCAAAGTCGGAAATCCTATTTCGGCTGGCATCGTTTTCCTTTTTCGCCTTGCTGGATGCGGGTTTAAAAGTCTCAAGCGATTCTAGCCTTAACACAGTAGCTTTCAGGAGCTGCATCTCGAGTGGTAAGCCTGAGGAATTATTGTATTTGATGTTTGTTTTTTTTATATATCTATTTTCATGAAGTTAATCACAGTTTATGCGGCAAGTTTATGAACGTTTGTAAGATTTGACAGGGCCGTAGCCACACTTGAGCACCAGCACAAGACGAGGCAAGTTTCGAGCGCCGAAGGCGCGAGCCTCTAGGGGGCTCTGGGGGCATGCCCCTAGAAAATTACGAAACCTAAAGGCTCTTGTAAATGCTCTTGTAAGCATTTTCCGTGGCATTTTTCTTCAGAAAAGTCAATCTTGGGCAAGTGTAGAAGTTCACTTTTTTATTGCTTAGCGATATTGGTGCCAAGTTAATGGCCATCTGCATTTTTAATAAAGCATTTGAAAAACCGCTACTCACAGTTCACATGAAACGAATTAACCCCATTTAAAATGCATTTCCCCTCAATTCATCCACCTCATATTAGCTGGTTTTATTTTAACCAATCCAATTTTTCTAGGGATTATTTTCTCAATTAAACGTTTTTTCAAAAAAAAAAGGCCAAAATCACGACGAGACAACTGCCTCGTCTTGCCTCATGCTAGCTACGGCCCTGTTTGAGACCATGATCCAGGGTGCAAAGAAAGTCAATTTTGCAGCTTGCCCTTCGGGCAAACTGCAACTAACATCTACTAGCCCGAAAAAAAATTTTTCGCGAGCAGAATGAAAAAATATTAATTAACTATTCCTTTCTTAATTACACTGTAAGTTAATAAATTACTGGCTTCATTTATTCATTACAATCATCTGTAGTTATTTCACAAAAGCAATAAATAACCGTAAAAGGTGTGAACTAAAAGTAAAGCTGGTAAGATACTCTTCTTCTCTCAGTGCTGCCACACTCTAGAATTTTTTCTAAGTCCAACGCAACACGTGAATGATTAACATGCATTTTAGACATTTTACAATTTGGAAAAAACATTTTTCAAGAAAAAAAACGGCGTTGGAACCGTGAAACCATAATTCTCAATTGACACACTAAACGACAACGTCGACAACACGAAAAGCTGCCAGTGAAAGCGCTTCATTCTGCAATTTGCTGCCAAAACAAATTTTAACGCGGTAGTATTTCTTAGCCGCTGACAGGGGGGATGTTTATATTATTAAAGGGCATAAAAATTTGATAGCTTTCATCAGTTTGCTTCTCATTCAGAAGTAGTGTATTCAGAAGATCATTTTTCTGGAGAAGGTTTGTTTGGAAGTCGGTTTTCCAAGTCAAGTTTCAAGTTCACGGGAAAGTGGAAAGTGCGAGAGCCGAGTCACGCATCAGTGAGCACATATCATCCAAACAAAAACTATGCAAATTTGTGGTTCATCTTGTTACAGGTAACCAAAGGTTTTAGGTTTCAAAAGAACAAAAATGTTCGTTTTATTTCTGGCAACTTTTCATCAGAAAGATTTTCGTGAAAAGTGAAAACAATACGAGGTGGTCTATATATTTTAATCAACAAACACCTACAGTATCGTCAGTATCGGTGTTTAGAATTTGTTAAACCACATTGAAACGCACGTGACCAATATTTGCTAAAACCATAACAAATTTCTCATTAGAGTTCAGGATCAAAACCTTGTGTTTCCTCACAAATGATTATGAACAAAATGTAGAGAAATAGCTTTCTCTGAATAGGTAAGAATTAGTCACGGGCAACATTTACCTCCAAAGTTTTTTCAATATCTGCTTTTACTTCATGCGCGAGATCTCAATTTGTCTCGTCTGACATGTAATGCGATACTTGTCTTGTTTATGTAGATTTCACTTCGTCGGAGCGACTTTCGGTCCGCAGGAATTTATTAGGAATTTAAAACATTTTGTCTTACAGTACTTCTGTAATTTTAATTCTCCCAAAAATCCTCACTTGTCCGTGGGGCAAGTTAACCACAGAATTCACTTGCCCGTTCGCAACATCCACTAGCCCCGGGCTGTCGGACACGACTTTCTTTGCACGCTGATGATCTGACCTAGTATCAGGTTTGATATAAGCTTACAGAACTTAGCTTTTAGAAATATTTTCTCACTGAAAATAGGAAGAAGGGTTCCGAAGAATATTTAGTTTCAAATCTGGCTGCAGGAAGAAAACTTTGAGCGATTTTCTTGCCTTGAGTTCATCTTTGAAAAAAGCAAACACCGCGAAGCCGGCTTAAAACATATACATAAGCTTCAAGCTTAAGGACTCAGGATTTTTAGAGACACTTTAATACTTGTCTTCGTGAGTGAAAATTGTTGTCTCTGTTAGTAGTCTCTCTTGCAATTTTAATCGCTGTGCCGTTTGTTTCGTCGTTCGTGAACATCGCTTTAGTCAAGCCATATGGTGAAAAAATTGTGCACTGAGGGATAAAAGCACCAAATTTGGCATGATAAAATTACTTGGGCTGCTGAACAATATTAGCTATGGACCCCAGTCAAGGGTAACATTTTGTACTCAGGGGGGTTGGGGTGGTTGTAGTTTCCAAATTAACTGTTGTTACTGAAAAGGAAGCTGCAAAGTCAAGCCAGTCTTGTTATATCAATAAGGCGTGGTGTCCTAAGGAAGTTTAACAAGGTCTATTTAATCTAACGTTCTAGGTGGCGTGGGGGGAAGGTTTCAACACAGGTTAGGGGGAGGGGTAAGAGTATATCTGTATGCATGTTTTTATAAGTTTCTCTTGTGAGGAAGAATACAATGATCTTTCCTGAATTCTGGCATAATTTTAAATCATTGAGCGATTAGTTTCTCCTCTGAACTTATCCTTTAACTCCATAGTAGTGGTGATGGTGGTGGTGGTGGTGTTTTTGGTGTTAAGATTCAACTTGAACGTCTGCGACAGCCAAAAGTTTCTTAAACGCGACTTGAACATTAATTTCTACCAGAAACTTAAGAGAACTCCGTTACAGATCGATCCACGACAAAAGAGCGCACACTGGTATGTTGAAACTGCTTATATAACCCGAAGACAAAAAAACCTGTTTATCCAGTTTCTCATAGAAAGTTCTAGAAAACATTACGTCATATTCTAATTGGGTCCTTGAAACAAACAAATAGTCATAACCAAGTACTCACTGTAAACGTGTCTGTTCTATTGCGAGTGTTTCTTCCTCAACACTCCTTCTCACTCGCAGGTGGAACGAGACGGCATCTCATCCAATCCAGTCATCTTTCGTAATTTGATGAGCTGTTCACGACCCAGGCCTTTAGTAAGCATATCCGCAACCATTTCTTCTGTACGACAGTAGCTCAGCTCCACATTTCCATTCTCCACCTGTTCCCTGATGTAATGGTACTTGATTCCAATGTGTTTTACGCGCCCGTGAAAATGAGGGTTCTTGGCCAAGAAAATCGCTGAATGGTTGTCTTCATTGATCCTTGTTGCTTCTTCTGGGTTGCTTCTTAAATCAGTCAGGAGTTGTCGCACCCAGACTGCTTCTTGCGCTGCACTCGCCAAGGCCATGTATTCAGCTTCCGCAGTCGAGAGAGCAACACATGCCTGTTTCTTACTTCTCCAGCTGATTGCTGCACCACCTAGCTGAAATATGTATCCGGAAGTTGATTAAGGATCATCTAGGTCTCCTGCCCAGTCAGCATCCGAAAACCGACACAACATCCCACACAACTCTTCAACTCATTCTTCTTATAGACAAGTCCTAAGCATATAGTGCATGATACGCTTGACGGCAATCCAGTGTTCCTTGGCAGGATTTGCACAAAACTTGGCCACATTACTCACTGCATACGTAATACCTGGTCGTGTCATAAATGACAGGTACAAAAGACTTCCAACTGCTGATTGAAACTGCTCTCTGTCAGTGCTTTCTGAGTCTTCGTTCATCTTAACAAGTTTTGAGCCAGCGTCAACTTGGGTATCAACTGCCTAAGCATTCTCCATGTTAAATTTGCGCAGGACCTTTTGGGTGTACGCTGGTTGTCCAATCCAAACGTCTCCATTTTGTTTGTTCTGCAACATTTTAGTTCCCAGAAAATGGGAAAATAGATACTACGTTTCAACTTGCAGACCAAATGCTCTTGACCCTTAACCACAAAACCCTCTGGCTGTTTCATATACACCTCGTCTTTTAAATCACCATTAAGGAATGCAGTTGTAACATCTATCTGATGAAGCTTCAAATCATTTTGCACCGCCAACGCAATAACTGTTCTGACTGATTCAAATCTGGCGACAGGGGAAAATGTCTCATCATAATCAATTCCAGGTTTCTGAGAAAAACCCTGGGCTACAAGCCGTGCTTTGAAACGTTCCACAGATCCCTCGGCATCTGTTTTGATTTTGAATACCCACTTGCTTCCAACAGCTTTTCACCCCTTTGGCAAATCCACCAACTCCCAAACATCATTCTTTCAGAGGGACTCAATTTCCTTCTCCATTGAACTCATCCACGTCGCCTTATTCGGGCTAGTCAGTGCATCTTTAACGGTCGTTGGCTCAGTTAGCTCAGCATTTGTGACACTTGCCCAGTCTCCATAGTAATCAGGTGCTTTCTTCTCCCGGTTTGATCTTCGCACCACTGGTTCTGCTCCCTCTTCAGTTGTGTGTTATTTATCAGCTACATGTTTCTCATCATCGTGAAAGTCCAATTCCAGATACCGCTCACTGCTTCTTCCTTGACACTTTGCTCCTTCTCGATCCTGGGGCTTGATTCATCGAACACGACATCCCGGCTACAAAAGACTCTTTCGCACCTTGGATCATACAGTCGGTAACCCTTTCTCTCAGTACCATGGCCTAGAAGTACACACTTCCTTGATTTTGCATCCAGTTTCTGACCCTCGTCCTTAGCTACATGAGCATAAGCAGCACATCAAAAAACTCTAAGGTGTCCCACATTTGGTTTCTGTCCTGACCAGGCTTCAAAAGGTGTCTTCCCTTCCACTGCAGTTGTCGGACGTCGATTTCGCAAGTACACGGCTGTTGACAGTGCTTCAGCCCAGAAACGATGTGGTAGCCTAGAATCAGCCAGCATGGATCGCACCGCTTCAACTAGTGTTCTGTTCATCCTTTCAGCAACACCATTCTGCTCCGGAGTTTTTGGTACAGTCAGCTCATGTCGAACTCCTTCTTTCTTTAACCACTTTTCAAAATCTGCTGAGACTACTCGCCACCATTGTCAGAGCGCAGAGTTTTTAGCTTTCTGCCTGTTGACCTTTCCACTTGAGCTTTCCACTCGAGAAAACATGGGAAGACTTCATCCTTGTGTTTCAGGACATATATCCAGATGTAGCGGTTATTGTCATCAATAAATGTAAGAAAGTATTCTCCACCGCTCAGGGACTTTGCTTTCATCTTACCACACACATCACTATGCACCAACCCCAGGGGTTCACTTGATCGCTTGCCTCCGTCAACTGGGAGCCTACTTCTGTGGTGTTTTCGTTCCACGCATGACTCGCAGAAAGAGATTTCTCTTGACGCATTGAAATCAAAGTCATTAACCAGTTTTTCTTTTTGCCAACTTTTGCAGGTTCCGTACTCCAGGGTGGCCATATCGCCGATGCCAAGTATCTTCCTTTGTTTCTTTGCTCTTGTTAACAGCTGCATTGGTTTGTTCATCATCAGCCGGACAGTTCAGGTGGTACAAGCTTCCCACCGTAGCAGCAACAGCTATCACCTTCTTATTTGAGTCCAGTATTTCACAAACAGCCTCAGTGAACTTAACTATCTTTCTAGCTTTTGCTGCTTTTGACACGCTCAACAGGTTGTACGACAGATCAGGTACGTACTGAACTTCATGCAGCTTACACCTGCTAGCTTTTCCACCTACTTCGGTCAACTCTAACACAACAGTGCCACGCCCTGTTGCTTCCGCTGCATATCCATCACCCAGCATCACTTCCAGTGGCTGCTCCAGACTATGAAGCTCATCAAACAGCTTATCGTAACAACACATGTGGCAGGTTGCTCCTGAATCCACGATCCATTTATTCAGGGGGCCAGTGGAATTCGCCGACAACACGTGGTTAACCATCAAGCCAACACAATCACCATCTGAACTACTGCTATCTCTTCGCCTCACTTCAGCCTTATTTCACCCTCAACTTGTTGCTCCTGGCCTCTTATACATTTGAGTCACTCTTCTTCTTGACCCATTCGTTACAGTTACGCCTGATGTGGCCAAAATTCCCACAGTGATGGCTCTTGGGTCCCTTTCCTTTTGGTCTTTACTTTCCAGTCATCGTTCCTCTCTGCTTCTCTCAGAGCCTACTCGTTCCTTCAGTTTTCTTTCTTCATGCAGCAAACGCTTAGTAACAACTTCCGTCCTAGGCACAGCCTCATTCGCTTCTAGGACAGTAACCAACACATTATGTGATTCTCGTAAGCTGGCCAGTAAGTGCACAACACGGTCTTTATCAGAAATAGGATCCCCAACCAGTGACAGCCCATCAAAAATCTCGGTCATAGCTTTAATATGTTCCTGTACAGAATCGCCCTCTTTTAGCCTCAAAGAAAAAAGTTTACGCCGCAGTTGCAACTTGTTGGCCCATGTTCTTTTCTGAAACTGACTTTCTAGCTTTTGCCATACCTCACTAGGGTCTTCAGGGTCGCCAATCAAGTACAGTAGAGACGGTTGAACAGGGAGTACGATCGTCGCCAACGCTTTGTCTTTTCTAGCAAGAAATTTTGGGAAATTTTCATCTTTCACATCAGGAGACTGTTCTGAACGGCTTACTATTCCCCATAAGCCTTCTTTCAACAAAACCATTCGGCACTGGACCTTCCATGTAGCATAGTTCAGTCCATTCAAAGGGACAACAGTCACGACTCTCGATTCTGACGCCATCTTGAAAATAACTCCAGGCCAGGCAGCACAGCAAAGAAAAAATGGCAGGCTTTCCACGTACACAATCGATCAGTTCTCTGACTCTATTTAAGCTCGGCGACTAGCTCAGTGGCAACGTTCTGGGCCCATCACCTGTTCAGATCCAACTTGAACGTCTGTGACAGCCAAAAGTTTCTTAAACGCAACTTGAACATTAATTTCTACGAGAAACTTAAGAGAACTCCGTTACAGATCGATCCACGACAAAAGAGCCCACACTGGTGTGTTGAAACTGCTTATATAACCCGAGGACAAAAAACCCTGTTTATCCAGTTCTTATCTTGTCATAGAAAGTTCTAGAAAACGTTACGTCATATTCTAATTGAGTCCTTGAAATAAACAAATAGTCATAACCAAGTACTCACCGTAAACGTGTCTGTTCTATTGCGAATGTTTCTTCCTCAACATATGGGAGGGGGGTGGATTCGTCCTGGTGTAGTAAGTGCACGTTTCCTATATTATCAGCTAATCAACCTGCCGAAATGAACTACATGATTTAAGGAACTCTTTTAGGTTATTTAATCTGCTGATCATTGTGACACCATTCATAAGAGGGTAGCAAGGGGGTGGGGGTCCTGGTCCCGTTTCTCGTGTAAATTTTGACAAATTTCACGTATCACGTGCGTTGTAAACCAATTTTCACGATTCTTTAAAATAGTCATCAGGTTCACCCGTTACTCAAAGGGGTAAAGAACCGAAACCACAGTCATCATAGATCACACTTCGCAATTCAGTAAACAATGGCAATTTCTTTTCTTGACAGCGAGTCGGTAAGGTGATCTTCAAGGGTGTAAAGTGCACTCGAAACCATCGTCTCATTGAAAAATACAAGGAATTAGTTGGGTCTATTGGTACAAAGCTACCGCTCAATGCGACAGGGCGATAACTCTTCCAGAGCGAGTGCGAATATTTTTTTTTTTTTTTTTTTTGTATTTTATTTATTTATTTTCTTTTTACAGGTATAGTACAAACAACATACAGATCGAAACATACAAACATTACAAAATTTACAACAACTACCTTAATTACAAAAAAAAAAAAATAGAATAAATAAATAAAAAGCTACACTGCACTACACTACAAGGCTTACATAACTTATTCGACTTGAACTTAAAATACAGAGTAATACGGGGAGTATTAGAAAAACGAAGTTTGGATAACAGCTACTGTTGTATTAATGGGAGTAACGGCTTCCATTTTTTATCATGGAAATGGATTTTGTTGTTTCTTTTCGCGATAAAACGTTCGGTTTGAAACGTTTTTTTAAATTTATCGACTAACAGTCTTACACATAAACAGCCCTTATTTAACTTACAGCGGTAAATAAAATATTTGCTTTCAAGAATGATGTAATTGACTAGAATGCTTATATTATCTGTATCTAAGATCCCAAAAAGGACATTCATGATATCAAACCTAATAGTTATATTAAAAGAATCAAGTACAGACTTTAAATCATTCCAAAACATGCTTACTTTTGTACAATGGAAAAAGAGATGTTCTATGGTCTCCAACTCCTTTTCACAAAAATCGCACAAGGGAGAATCTACTTTTTTGAACTTAAACAGCATCTTGTTCGTGTATAAGATCCTGTTTAATATTTTATATTGGAATTCTCTTAATTTAGTATCCAATGTTGTTTTGAAGGGCAGTAGATATATCTTTTCCCAGTCCAACTGAAATGTGTGTGTGCTGAAAGTTTCGTTATATTTCTTTTGCGCTGTTGGTATACTGGATATCTTAGAAACAAAACTGTCATATAATGACTTTGATTTAAGATTTTGGAAATTGACTTTTTTCCCTTCAATACGTAACTTGAAATCAGTTTGGATTAGATCATGAGTTTTTGAAGAGATAGAGTTTTTATTTGTTTTTAATATTTTGCGCCATTCTTCAGGAAAAGCATTGAAGAGACTGAAAAGTAGAAAATGTTCAACTGGTGAAAGAGTTGAATATAATGGTTCCTTGTTCGACTTGAAACCTCCCCACGTGTCGTAGAGGTCTCCAATTTTTACAATTCCAAGATCAATCAGCCTACTGTTATAGACTGACTTTGATTCAATGCAAATGAACTGGTTGTTCCATATGACCTGATTTGCTATTTCAGAGGATGAGGAGGGGTTGTCTTCATTTAAAAGGGTCCACGCCACAATGCATTCTTTGTAAAATTCTGGAAGAGTTACCGGTAGTTTAGTGTAGTTAAAATTGCAATGAAACAAGAATTTTCCCCCTACTTTCTTAAGATAAAAATTCAGAAAAAACTTCCAGCCAGCGGGATCAATGGAGAGATATCTCTTAATACAAATTATTCTTTGGGCAGAGATCATTGACTCAATGTTGGGCATTTTCAAGCCTCCTTTATCAATAGGGTTAATAAAAGCTCTGCGTTTTACTTTATCTTTTCCCTTCCAAACAAAGGAATATAGCAAAGTATTTATTTTTTTGATAAACTCTTCTTTATTTGAAATGAGAACAACCCTGTATAAAATCTTTGGTATGGCGAAAGACTTGATCACTTGAATTTTTCCAAGTAGTGTAAGACCTCTCCAGCTCCAGCCCTTCAGCAATCCTCTCAGAGATTTCTCGATTGATTCAAAGTTAAGCTTATAAAACAGTGCGTGATTAAAGGTGAAATGAACCCCTAGGATCTTTATGGCCTTACTTATTTCATTAACACCTAGTTCTGAGCTGTTTACTTCCATATTTCCTAGTAGAAGAATTTCCGTTTTGTCGTGATTGACCTTCAATCCGGAGTATGTACTAAACAGATCGATAGTATCAAAAAGGGTGCGATGCGAAAATTTGTCCCTAACAAATGATGTCATATCATCAGCGAATATAACTAATTTGATTTCGGAACCATCCACCTCAATACCCTTAATTTGATCGTTATTACGTATGGATAATGCCAATAATTCAAGTACTATTATGAAAAGAGATGGCGAGAGTGGGTCGCCCTGGCGAACACCCTGTTTAACATTGAAAGAGGGGGTGGAAAAACCATTATTGAAAACACAACTTGATATATTATTATAAAACGTCTTGATCCACCCCAAGAAGGATTCTCCAAAGCCAAAGAACTCTAGCGATTTGTGGAGGAAGTTCCAATTTAGAGAATCGAAGGCTTTCTCAAAATCAATTGCAGTCATTATACCTTGGTAGTCTCGCATTTTAGTAAATTCCAACACATCGGTTATCGTACGAGTTGCATCAAAAATTGTTCGTCCTTTTACAAAGGCATTCTGGTCATAATGGATAATATGTGGTAGGACATTTTCTAGCCTTTTAGCGATAGCTTTTGAGCCGATTTTAACATCAACATTTACCAGAGAAATCGGTCTCCAGTTTTTAATCCATCTCCTATCTTTGTCCTTTTTCTCAATTAACGTTATCACGGCTTGCTTTTGCGAATGTGATAATTCACCATGAAAATACGCATAATTTAATGAGTCCACTAGAAATGTTCCGATTTCTGACCAGAAGAACTTGTAAAATTCTATAGTAAGCCCATCGTTTCCAGGAGTTTTATCGTTACTAAAGGTAGACAGAACCTTGAAACATTCGGAATATGTTAATTGACCCTCGCACGTTTCCCGCATTGAGTCGGTTAACTTAGGAGATGAGAGGGTATCTTCCAGAAAAGGACAAATCGAATAGTCAGTTTGTATTCCCGACTTTTCGTCATAAAGTTCAGAATAAAAACTGTGAATTTCAGTCATAATAGTGTCCGGAACAGTAGTCTCTTCTCCATTTGCTCGAATAAGTTTCCGTATGCAGCTTTTTTTCTTATTTCTGTTTTCCAGATTTAGAAAATACTTGTTGTTTCTTTCCCCTTGTTCAAACCATGTAGCGCGGGAACGAATGATTGAGCCTCTTACAATGTAATCATACTCTTGTTCGTATTCTGTTTTGACCGATTCGAGGTTGGCAAGGTTTTCTTGCGTCGGTGATTCTGCTATTTTTTCCTCACATATTTTAAGCCTGTTTTCAATTGTTTGAATTCTATTTCTCCTTTCTTTAGCTTTCAGTTTGCTATACGATATACTTTCCCCTCGAATTTTGTATTTCATCCAGTCCCATTTAATTCTCGAATCATCGCAAAAATTAATTTCGTCTATCCACTTAGGAAAGTTCTCGCGTAAACGCTCAACGAAAAAAGCGTCATCCAAGAGACTGTTATTGAACTTCCAAAAAGATGGGCCACGCTGCTGATCATTTAGACTGTCAATTTCTAAAGTTATTGCATGGTGATCCGTTCTTATAGCTGTCACTATGTCGACTTTAGCTACGTCATCTTGTAATAGGTCACTAATGAGCCAATAATCAAGGCGTCTTTGAATAATTGGGCTTTTTTGTCTCCAAGAAAATTTCTTGCTATTAGGATTACGGATTCTCCAGATGTCAACTAAATCATAATTCAGCATAATGTCTTCCACACACTTAACTGAGTCTTTTAACACAGGGTTTCCACCCGAACAATCTAGGTCTGGGTCCATAGTTACGTTCCAATCCCCTCCTAATATAATTTTGTAGTCAAAATCATTGTATCCCTCATCATAGATAAGCTCAGACAATGTTTGGAAGAACAACGATTGCTTAGTGGTGGTATTGGGAGCGTAAATATTTATCAGAAGGAATGGAACATCTTGAATAGTTGTCTCTAAAATGAGGTACCTCCCATCCTCATCCGATCGAATTGATTTCAATTTGAAGTCAAAGGATTTGCGTATAAGGATGGCGACCCCACGACTATGGTTAGAGCCATGAGCAAAGTAAATGTCCCCGGACCACTGCTTTTTCCATTGATTTTCAATCTCTTCAGTGCTGTAAGTTTCCTGCAGAAAGCAGATGTCTGAGTTTTGCTTGTATAGCCAGTTGAAAATGGACTTACGTTTTTCAAAAGAACGGATACCCCGAACGTTCAGCGAAAGAGTTTTAAACTTTAAGTTGTTGAAATCCATTGAAATTTGCATACGTGTAGTGGAAAAAAGACAACAACAGTAGCTGTTATTCCCAGAAGGGTCACTGTTACTCGAACAATTAACGCATTCCTGATTTTGTCAAGTGCAAACTGAATAAATATAGAATAACATACATAACAAAACAAAAGAAACGAGATGAAAAGCGTAGCCAGTGTAAAGAATTAAACTGTTGAAGCTACGCCTGGACGAGATCAAGTGTTATACTTTTGTTTAAATCGAACTTCAGAAGAGAACTAAGGAATATGCTAATCGATAGCTCCCAATAGAAACGAAAAAAATAAGAAGTGAACTACTTCCTGCGAATTCTAAAAATAAATAACCTGGAACCTATTTATTTATGATTTTACCTCCACACCGTCAATAAAGAGTTTATAGGGTTCCGTTCTACTGAAGGCTGCCCGTTTTCCATCTTTTCTTGCTTGTACCATCTTCGGAATAAGCCTCTTCCTCATATCAATCACCTGCTTAGGTAGATCAGGGCCAATACCGAAATTCGACTGGCTATCGATGTTGCGTCGGCAAGAAAAGAGGTTTTCTCGATCTTTAAAGCGAAGACAGCGTGCTATGATGGCCCTGGGTTTTCTTGTGTTTCGGTCCTTTTTACCGACGCGGTGGACTCTTTGGAACTCAATAGATTGGGCGTTTTCCACATTTAACTCTTTCTCCAAGAAAGCTTTCAAAACGGGTTCAGTATTCTCTTCCCCTTCGATTTCTGGAATGCCGTAGAAACGAAGATTTTCGCGGCGGCTGTACACTTCATAATTTAAGAGTTGGAGACGCAAGTGATCCAGCTCCTGTCGTGACTTCTCTTCGTCATCTCGGAGTTTTCTCTTGCTAGTTTCCACTTCATCATTCAGGAATTTTACGCTTGTTTTAAGCGTATTTGTTTCTTCGACTGTATTTCGTACGTCTTCCTTTAAGCGGTGGAATTCGCTTTGAAGGTTTGCGACCGTTTGATTTATTCGATCCACCGAGTCCTGTAAAACATTTATTTGTGTGCCGATATTTTCCAGTTGACTTAACTTTGATAATATTAGGTCCACTTTGGAGGCGAAATCTTGTGCCATATTGAGGGCAGACAGAACTACGTCTTCACATTCGTTCTTCGACTTTGGTGGCGATACAATGGCGGGTGGAGCGTTCGCTTGGTCTTCTTTCACACTCTCTTTCAACCGCTTCGTTTCGGGGGAAATGGTCTCGCTGGTCGGTGAATTACTCCCTCTCGTTTTCCGTTTAAACAGAGATGAAAGTGGCGATGAAAATTCCATAAAAAATATCAGAACGCATGGAAGAGTGCAACAAAAGTTACGGAGCTAACAATCACACGTCCTTACTCAGTCATGCTCAGTCTCAGTCCCCCCGAGTGCGAATATTATTGATCTCAACAGGAAATTAATCGCATGCTGCCAAGATCAGAAAAAGCTCCTCGGTCTTCTTGTGAGTTCCGTTCATGTCATTGTATTCCAACTCAACTCTCTCTCTCCAACAGGTAATTCCTTTTAGTGCATGTTTAAGGGAAGTGTTTCCGCAGAATCCTTTATGGTGCACTGGATCGCTTTTCCATGCCCTGTAGCCCATTGTCGTATTACGCTTTGGTCATGTTAAGACATCTTTGTTAGGCAACTCCCTTGGTGTACAGAAATAGCGGAGAAGTTCTCAAGGTTTCTTCCCTTTTGCGCAAATAGCCGGAACTTTTTTGGCATCATTGACTCTTTGACTCCGGTCAGTTTGTTCAGACATTAGGACAACAAATCTCTAAAGCACCGGAACACAGCCTTGTGGCCCAGGCAGTTTTCTCATCCCAAGAAAGCCGGTGTCTGATTCCAATTTGTGATTGCGTGATAAAAGTACAACACCTTATAAAAGTTTTCATCTCTAGAGAGCCAATATGATTGCTGTGCTATGTAAAGAAGCAGTTGCAGGGGAAAGAACAGGAGTTATGGTCGATTTTATCAACACCAGGAGACTTACATAAATTTAAAGTGGATTCTCATGATAAATATTTGCAACCTCGAATCACAAAGTTAAATCTTAAAAGCTATAAAGAACACCTCGATTTTGTATGATGCTGCTTGACTGTGTCTCAATACTAGTTCCACCGGCCTAGGATGATCTCAATTAAACTTCTTAAAAACTGAGAGATGTGAGGCTTCTTCACTATCAGTGTTTCTTTCTGTGGTGTTCCTCTAAACAATTGCATGGTCTTCACTTGAGGCAAGAAAGACTTCAAGACCATCTCTATATGGCGTTAAATCCACACATTTCTATAATTATCAAATGCTCTTTATGTGTTTAAGATTTGTGTTGTGAACTTGCCGAGAATCACAGCAAATATCACACTGCTCCAGTCTTGATGCATTCATTCTAGATTGCTCAGAAAATCTGAACACTGAACAAGCTGAATCATTTCGGTTTTTTTGAGGAACTGAAGAAACCAGTTCTGCGAGCGCAGTGCCCGCGTAGCATATGAAGTCGTCATAAGTTTGTTTGACGATTTGATTTGTTACTTCTGACATGCACAACTGGTAGTGCATTACGTACTACAAAACCTACACGTAATAGTTTACCGGTAGTGTTTTCCTTAAGGATACGAGAAATGTCTCTTATGTTCCACTTAGGATAAAACTAGAGGTTCTGTGAACTGATGTGAACTATAAGCTTTTTCGTTCTTTTCTCCCTTTTCTCCTCAACTCAGCACTTTTATTTTTGATAATTGTAAAGATGAAGTAGAATGTAAGAGAGATCAATATACTATTGATAGCAAGAAAAAAACAAAGGTTACGGAGTGAGGGCGACAACGATGGAAGATGAAAACGCTTTTACTCCAATGCTGTGCTTCGCGCAAGTTTCAAGTGATAGATGTTCCAAACACGCGCGATCAGATTCTGAGTGACCAGAGAAGATCCAAATGCGAATGATCAAATTGCTTTCTGTGAATTTCGTTCATTCTTATAACTGGAAGTCCAAACGAATGCTGGCTACATACCTGCGATGCATGCATAATAATAACCTGGAGATTAAAACTGCGGGCTACTCTTGTCGCCCGCAATAAAGTTGTTAATAACTCTCCGTTGCATAAATCAAAATAACAGGACCTACTCGATCACGCTCCGAAGGTCCCTGTAAGGGTCTCATGTTCTATTTTTGCAGTAGGTTGGCTGAGCAATTAAATTCCCAAAAAGTGTGATTCACTTCAGTCAAAGTATAAAAATGAAACAATGTTTCCAGGGGTGAAAAACGGCATAGTCTCTGACAAACGAGACAGCAAAAAGACCAGCCATTCCTGTCCGCCATGTTGAACTTCCTTGAGTAGCCTGGCCTTTTGTTTCTTCCATCAGGAAGTGTCTGCTGGTGCATGTATAATATTGTAAAGCTTTAACTCAAATTCACTCTGCCCTTCAGGACTTAACTTGCTTCTACTTGGTTTTTCCTTCTGGCAAGAATCATTCACACACTTTTTAAAAATAATTTCAGAAAATCTCTCAGAAGAGTAGGTAACAGGTATTTTATAGGGTTCGTCTTCTGCTACTGTTAAGAAAATGAGAATTCAAAAGTTTTTTAGACCGCTTTGTTCTCTTTTTTGAGTCTTTTCCGGTCCAAAACAAAAAGGCCATGACCCCTCCCCCCAAGGGCACAATGTGCCTCCCCCCGTGCATATTTGAGTGGGGTCCATAGCTAAACATTTTTTGTACGGCTAGTACTATTACAGTGCCAAGTTTGACGCTTTTACCCCAAAGTGCACAATTAAGCTATATGTTGGACATCACAGTTTGAATGATCACGTGTTCATTCATGTGACATGTACAAATACAGAACGTCCTTTCTTTTCTACCCAGTTGAGTTCTTTTGACGTTGGAATCTGCTTCCTTCAAAACGTTTGATCTGAAAAACACTATATTTTTTTAGTGCACATGTCAAGACATACTTTTAGACATAAAAAATTACAACTTGATCCCAGTCTCCTAGGCAGGAAATAGGGCCACCCTCGTTCATTTCATAGTTAACTGAGTCTTGTAGTTTCTTACTTTGTTTAAACTGGCGTTTTGAGCTAAGGTGGTTATTTACGTATTCTTTGCCACTATGTTCTCAGCATTTCCACTTAAGCAATTCAAATTTCGTTGTTACATACAGAGGAAAAATGTCTTATACAACATCGTAGAAGTACTCAGAGTTTGTCACTCAAGTGCATTCTCACTCCTCCTCGGGGTCATCGTCAACGTCTGAACTACCCACTTCAATTTCGTCATCAGCTTCCACTTGATTTTCACAGTTCGCTAGAGCGCAAATATCTGTACACTTTAGACCATTCGCTACACAAGGACATGATTTGCATTTACAAGCCAGCAGTTCTAGCACTGCCTCTGGTGCAGGTTTCTTTTCCATCCAGTCAGTACTAAGAACTTGAGAATCAGCAAGTGTTTCCATCTTCCAGCCCATACCCACTGGACTAGGAATGACCGGATTCCTCTCAAGACTCCTTCGCCAAATACATGCTTGATAATTTGCCCGCATAGCTTGCTTACTGAGGCAATCCTTGCAAGGGGGCAGCAAGTGAGATTCGATTTCACCTTTCTTAGCGCGGAACAAGTTGTACCTGACATCGTTGATATTACTCGCGGTTGCGGTGCTGAGAGTGTAAAGAGAGCAGGCAACCCTCACTAATGCCTCGAACAGTTCATCGGACAGATTCCATGGTTCTCCTAACTTGATGTACGCTTCTCTAACGTCTTCTCTTGCTTTCATTAGCCTAAATGCGCTGAGTTTTCCCTCGCCGGAAAAGGCACTAACGGTGTCACATCCTGTGAACAAGTGAAGACCGATAAGTCCTCTGCACAGCCTCTCACCCAAAGCTAAACCCACCTTTCATATATCTACCAGCTTTGTACACGTTTGAGTTCCGCATCTTTGATAAAGTTTGGCGTCGATAGATCTACAAAATGCTACAAGTAGGATGAACACGTCAGTATCTTCTGAGTTGACTATAACTGCAGCACAACCATCGTCCGAGGAAAGTTAAGCGTGAAGTACAAGGCGCGTATCAACTTCTTCCTGGCAACTGATAAGGTCAGGTATTTCTTCACTTCCCTCTTCATTAATATTCCAACACTGACATTCACAGGTTACGTACAGGGTCTTTCCATTAAGTTTATCTCTGTTTTGTTGTCTCTTCCATTCTTCTGCCAAAAATTTGATGAGGCTTGTCTTGTTTCGGACTTAAGCAAAGAACTTCCTTCATTGTCGTACAATTTGTTCGACCCTTATTCTTGCAACCTGAAAACTCAGGTCTTCTACACGCATCCTTCTTTCAGCATTTTCTTGGTAAGTATCAAATACCACATCTATTCTGTTGCTCTCTGAGCCTTCTCTAAGAACTCTTGACAATAACAAAGATGCAACTTGCAAAAATGTGCTGTTGTTGGTGCCAATGTTAATTTTCTGTACCAAACCTATTCCATCAATTACAGTTGCTGAATGCTTTGGCACTTGCTCTGCAAGCTGGACGTCTGCAGGTTCGAGGCAAAATTTGCTTTATTGGTCTTCCTAGGGAAACCCTCTGGTGTGGCCAATGCCCATGGCAAGGGGCCAAGACTGTGGCTAAGCAGTTCTCGCACTTCAATCTTTCTACTCTGACCTGTTATCATCATTCTTCCAAAGAGACTCCTATCGGCCTTTAAGATAAGAGCACGCCCATTTGAGTTGACGGTCCTCTGTTTAGCGAGGGGAGCGAACGTCTTCAGCTTGTTTAGTTTTAGAGGATCGTGAAATTTTGTTTTCGGGGTTTAACTTTCAATCCTCTCTGTCTTAAACTGTTAGTATGCCGTCTCTCCAACTTGCCGAGCTCGCACCAAATCATTGGCAACATCTAAAAGCACTTTTTGAGCAGTTGATATGCTTGACAGTTCTTGACTTTGGTCGAATGGGTTGTTCCAGCTTTCTATTAGGCTTTGAACGGACGCTACTGACTTTTCATCCTTCTCAATTCTTGGCTCATGCAGGTCGTCATGGTGAGCAGAAGACCTCTTTACTTGAACAAAATCCCTTAGCTGTCCGAGAAAAGAACACCTGTATTCTGCCGTCAGGTAGTATCTGTTTACGGCGCTTGTCTTTAAACTGTATTTGGTCACGCCTCCCGGTGTCTTTGTGTCCTTGTTTACAGTTACTTCAGTTGTTTGAACGACAGGAATACGGCTCAATGACCTTTCATCTCCTAGCTGCAAAGTAAAGTGGCCTTCCATAAACTGTTGATAAACATCAGGGTGCTCTTTCTGCAGACTTATCATCTGAGCATAATACGCTGGCAGATACCTGGCATAATTTACCTTGTCGTAAGCAAAGCACCAAGGTATCATCTCACGAACAGCGTGGAGGTGAAGGTGCCAGTTGCCATCTCGAGAAGCGAGGATTAAAGCAAGAAGAACATCTACTAACTGTATATATGACATCCAAAAAGCGGACAATTGTCCTTTGTTACAGCGGAGAAAGTCAAGAAACAGCGTCCACAGTTCATACACTTGCTTTAGAGCTTAAGACTTCATTGTGCTTCTGTTGGTTTAAGCCTGCTGTTAAGTGAGTGATGCTTTCTTTCAGTGTGCTCACGACTGAGGACATGGTGGGATGGTTGCTTGTAACCCAAGGCTCAAATTGGTGCCATATCAAACGGTTTAGGGCTTCGTATACAGACTTGTGTACTCCTACTGCTCTGTTCTACATTTTTTCCTGTAGTGCACTTGAAACAGATCCCTCAGCCATAATACCGGCTTCAGCACAAAGATATCGTAGCCCGGCCTCTTGAAAGCGTTTACCGATGATTGACAGCAAGTTGCATATTGTGTGGAATCTTCCAAGTCGTAATATGATAGTTGCATATCTATCATGTTCTTTCCATGCGACTTGAGCTGCCTTAGCGAACAATGCTTGATCCATGACTGCTTTCGTCTGACCGACGTAAGATCTCCTTTACAGTCGTTATCTCGGTTGCAGGGGCATTTATTTTGGGTAGGTAGCCCACGACATCTTGGGGTGAATTAACATTATTTCGTGTCTTGATGTTAAAGCCTGTCCAACTTGGTGTCTTTTGTCTCTCGCCGTTATGTCCGAGATTTCGTGTAAGTTGCCATATGTAGTTCTTCTTCGCAGCGAGTTCTGCTTCAGCTTTGACAGCTTTGTGTTGAGCATTTCCTCTTGGTAGTGGTGTTTGCGGTGTCGCCACTCTTTCTCCCGATATGTACGTACAAAGGCATGGAATGTCCTGCTTGATGCTTCTTTGCTTTTGCTTTCTGATTGCAGGTAGAGATGGTTTAGGAAGGTAAGGACCATACACTTTTGGCTGGACCGCTATGCCATTTACTCGGTGGCTTGTTCCTCCCCCTGTAAGAGTCTCTTGAAGGCGATCGACATTATCCCATGCCAAATTAGTGAACACATTGGGGCGAATTGTGTCGGGAAGGATTGCTGACTCGTTAATTGCAGCTGCCATTTTCTCTAAGCATAGGGCAGTGTCATTTTCCTCTAACTGTGAGTACGACACCCCATGTCCAAGACGGTTTAAAATCTGGATAAGCTGCACATTTCCGGTCAGGGTTTTCACTTCATAGGATAAGAGACCCTGTTTGGGTGGCTTTATCTTGCCATTTGTTACTGCGTAAACAATGTCCTGGCTGAAGGATTTTACCAGCGACTGAACGCGAACAGTGGGAGATGGAACTGGATCACCTGTGATCATTACCGTAAGAAGTCTTGTTAGACATCCAGGAACGTGAAACCGCTCTTCTTTCACATCAAAGGGATGAATAGGCCACTGAGAACTCCATTTGCTCTTTAATAGTTCTCCTCTTATGTTTGTGAAGCACTTGTCTACTATTTTATCTGCATGCTGTGTGTTTTAACGCAGTATATCCACTTGCTTTTCAAGTTCAAGTTTGGCTTCCACTGTTTTTTTTAGGCTTAGGTTAGCAGGCATGACAATCAGTTTTCCTCCACTGCTGGGAAAGATCTCCAGCGTTGTGCCGAATTCTGCATCAATTTTTCTTTTAATGTGCTTTATCGCTGTCGCTCTCACCTTTTCAATTCCTGTCTGTCTGGCAAATAACTCGAACTGGTTTGTTACTTCAGTCATGGGGATAACTCTCTGTTTTTCCAATACCTCTGCTCTTACGTGCTCAAATAGGTCACTGAATGCGTCGAAATCTGCATCTTGAGTGTCGTCACTTATGTCACACCCGAGCCCTTGCTTTTTAGGTCTCGTGTACTCACGGTAGCAGGGCCTGTGATAGTGAGCCTCTGCGGCAACGATTTCTCTACTGGTTAACGCCATAATCTTATGATCGCATTTCTCTGTTCCTTAGGGTTTCATCCACTCTTAGTTGTGTAGCCTTTACCAATTTTTCTCGAGAGTTAGAGGATCTAACATATTTGTCTTTTTCACAGAAAATACATTCCTGTTTGTAAATGCGAGAAATATTTGGCATGACTCGCTTTTTTGCTCTTGACAGACCTGTTTCATCATCCTCTTCCCCTTCAATCGTGCCGTCTGCTTTTTGCTCAAGACTGTCTAAATCCGTTTTTAAAGTAAAGCTGCTTCTTCAATCTCCGTGGTATGCTATGGAGGGGATTTCACCTTCATTGACGGTCTTTGCTAAGTTAAGTATAGACTGGAAACTTCTAATTTTAGCAGCTTCGAACAAAGTCAGCCAAGAGGCATAATTTTGCGGGGTAACTAGCTTAGCGCTTTTTACGGCCTCGTAGTGAATAGCACAACTGTGTTCTCTTTCTCTATCCATGCCGCACGGTCATCATTCAAATCTATCTAAGGAAACAAGACATAACAACAGTGATTGTTTTCCATATGTTTTTCTTTAAGCAGTGAAAAGATTCAGGGGAATAACAGTAAAAGAAGCAAAAAATTTAGTTCCAGTTTACTGGCTATTTAAGACATTTCAGTTTATTAAAGCTCTCTCTTCCCCTTAGTCTTGCGTTACTCGCTGGTTATTTGTATCAGTTTGCAGTTCTCTTAATTTTTGTTTTCACTGCGGTAGTATTGATTTCTTGCATTGGTTCCTTTATAATTTTTCGTGGGCGCCGATAATTAAGATCCGTTCATCCTTGCTACGAACCTTAACTATGTTGTATGAGGAAACCTACATCGCAATGTGGTTTAATTTAAGAGAAGGATCCTCGATTAAAAAGATAATTAAAAAAGCAATGTCTAATGAAAATTGCATGGACAAACCAGTATCGAAGGCAATCTGTAAATCTGAATCAAAGTTTAGAGTAGTCCCACGTCTTATACAACCAGACATTTTACGGACATTAAGCTTAGAATTATGATTATGAAACTGCTATTGAAGGAACAGTCAGATTTGTGCATAGAAAAAATGGTTATAATTATTCAGAGAAAATCAGAAAAGGTTTAAACTATTTATAAATCAGGTACAGTATTAAAAGCAAAGAGCTTTTATGTTGTTTCATGCCAAGATGGTGGTCAAAATAAATCTAGCAAAGTTAAAAGGATTATCACAGTCGATGTCCGCCATTTTGAAACTTACAGGCATTTTAGTACTGTCATTAAGAAAGACCATTCTCTCCTAGGAGCATTTTCCCGCATCTTATTTTCTATTTATTTGCTCTCAAAGTGATTTTTCTCCAATTTTGACGAGTTATCTAAAATATCAATAGTAAAACCATGCAACAAAAACTCTACCTTACCTACTCGTGAAGCAAAATCTCTGCAACTGGTCAGCGGTATTAACATAAAAAGAGGTAGATACATGGTGTAACCATCATATAGTGGTTTTACGTTATCTTATATCTATCGGGATGATTCAGAATGATTTTTGCCAGAATCAACTTTTGGAAACTATGTTAATTACATGTGACGAAGAATACAGCTAAGCATATTGTGTACTTTAAGAACTTTCAAGACCCGCCGGTTTCCTACCGCACAAGTGGGTGAAAGCTGTGATTTTGCGATTGCTATCACTTATTATCATAAATTAGGGGTAAATTCCTTTTTAAATTTGAAGGAGAGCCTTTGTCCCCCCCGAGTGGTACCAGCTACCCTACCTGGCTCATGCACAACTAATATGGCTGCACTACTTGCAGGAGTATTCAAAATGCCGCGCGTATCAAACGCTTTTTAAGATTACACATCGTTATAAAACCATTAAATAACAGAAATAAACATAATAAATTCTTTATTATGTTGAAGAGTAATTCTATCAATGTTCATTCAAACAATGGACACATCTCGCACTACAAATTTGGCCGGCTTGTCTAAAGTGAGAACCGGCTGGCCGTATCTAGGTGATTTTGGAAATTTTTTTAACGGTTTCGCTGAAAGCTTACGATTGATCGTCCTGAATTTTGACTGAGTGCAATTTGTTTTAAAAAATTGTGAAATACTGCATTCTGTTCGAGGTCTGTATGAGAAATACAGCGTCTTATAGTACTGTTTCACCTCAGATGTGATGTATAAAAAGTACAAAAGGTTGGTTTACACACCCCCAGATTTGTTAGCAAGAGTTTGTAAAGTAAACTTGTCGAACGTAAAAAATTCGGCCTGATTTGTTTTCCAGTCCTAATCTACTGCGATCAAGAGCCCATTATTGCTGTTGAATGTGATCGAAGATGATTGCTATTTCTTGGGTGTACATATAAGGCTATCAACTCGATGTAAGATGTTTCACCCTAAAATCACTTAGCCTTCCCCTCAAAAGTCACGTGAATGTGCCCTTAAGTTAACTGATTTGTGGATTGCAAGTTTATTGTTTGATTTAAATTATAAATTTATTAATAGGAGCTTCGCTTTTAGCCCTGGCTAAATCTAGATATTAGACATTATACAAGACTATACTTACTTAGGGACTCGCATCGAATCTTCGGGAATTTTTACACTTTCACTTGAACTTGGCAGATTCCCTTTGATCATTGATATAAATAAAAAGATAATTAATTACTTGAATTATCTCCATGAAAGAGATGAAAACTCTATAGTTAAGGTGTTTCGATATTGTGTTTTAGAGGCCATAGCAATATTTTTCAATCGCCTTTAAAGTAATTTTATCCTTGTCTGATCGCTATAACATTTTCACCAATGACTGACTATAGGTTTAGTAAAATCGATATTACTATGACAACAATAAACAAAAAACTTTGAAATTGATAAACGCCTAATTTTGCGCGATCTAGACCAGCTACTGAAAATCCAACACGAGGAACTTAAAATTTGGTGCTAATTTTTTCCAAATAATGCGCACTATACATACCTCCATGACTGGTACATTTCAGTGTGAGCATTGTCAATGTTTTACATTCAAGACATGCGATAAATTCAAAATAAAATGTACTAGTCATGGAGGTATGTATAGTGCGCATTATTTTGGAAAAATTAGCATAACGTGAAAACAGTGAATAATGTAACACAGATTTTTGACAGGTTCGTAGGATAGGTTTGCTTGAAATTTTAAGATGTTGCATTGAATCAATCTCAATGAAAGTTTCAGACCTTTATCATGAAGATTATGTGAAGAGATTTAAAAAAAATTCGTTCGAGTCGTTTCAGAGATATACAAAAAAGCGCTAAAAGTCCAAATTTTGAATGAAGTTGCACTTATACAGGTGGTGAGAAAACGAGTTAGCTTTCAAGATCACAAGAACGAAAATGCACCAAAATTTCTTAGCATTGAAATATGATATTAGGCAGCTTTCTGACGCTACTTAAGAAAAATCTGAGTCATTTTTAACGTTTTTATTAAATAATCTATCAAGGCTACTGAAAATTTAAGGTTTGAAATATGTTTTCGTTTTAGTCGAATTCAAACATACAGAATTTTTTACTTCTTACGGAGATGTTTTGCTAAACACCAAACGTTAAGTTCCTAGTAATGGATTTTCAGTAGCTGGTCTAGATCACACAAAATTCGGCCTTTAAGTTTTTTGTTAATTGTTGTCATAGTAATATCGATTTAACTCAAAACTACATAATCCATAGCCAATTACAGGCCAAAATTTTGTTGCGATCGGACACGGAAAAACCCACTTTTAAGGCGATTGAAAAATATCGGTATGGTCTCCGAAAAGCTGTATCGAAACTCCTTAAACAATCTTTAAAAATATCTGTTGACCTTCATCATAATGGCCAAAATAGTTTTTACTCCGGTCTCAAGAAGATGACTGACGACCATAATTTCACAGGCTACTGCATGAATACAACAACAACAAACAACAACCACAACAACAACAAGTTTATTTCAAGTTAAGTGTAGCTTACAAAGCCTGTGCCCGCAATTTAACGAAGGCTATTCGAGGTGGCAGTACAAGAGAAAAAAGAAAATTCGAACAGAAGAAATGAAACGGACCTCTCAAAATATATTTGGACTTTACAAGACTCTAAGAAACCTTTCCAGATAAAATGGAAAGTTTTTAAGAAGTGTAAACCCTATAGCAACATTAGCAAAAATGTAATCTTTGTCTTAATGAAACGTTCATCGTCATTTGTAACGTCTGATTTTGTTGAGATCACTTCGTGTGTATATACTAAAACAATTATTCTTTTCAATCTCGGTGAATAGTGGTTTTGGGAATATTTACCTCGCCGCTGTCGCGGCTCAGTAAATATTCAGCCAGTATTCACCTCGATTTCAAAGAATAATTGTTAAATATATATTGAAAAGCAGAAAAAAACTACACGTTTATCCCTACAAGACTGATTCTTGATTGCTCACTCTTCAGGGGATTTTAATGACATGAATGTTCATAACCGTCGTTCTTATAACCATAAAATTTACATAATCAATAATGCGGTTAATTCAAATGATGGAATGTTTAGTTGCGTAGCAACACTTTGTTCCTGTGGCGGCAAAAAGATACAAGTTCATAACGTTTGTTAAGTGATGACAAATCAGGTCGGCAGATTATGAAAAATTTCTCTTCAATGCAGAGATTGCATCTTTTACTTGAGCTATTGCAGGTTGAGCATGATGAAATGATACGCCATGAAATAAAGTGGTCAATGTTCTTGGCTTTAAGAGTCCAGATAGAGGTTCTCAATGGGGTGGTGCCTTTTACGGTTATCGGCTAAAATTTTGGCTCTTTTACGCGCTATCGGTTAATTTTTTTCAGTTACGGTTAACAAAAAAGTTAAAAATAACTTCTTATGTTTCAAAAAGTCAAATATTAATTAACCTGTATTTTTTGTATCTTTAAAGCAAAATAAAGGTCTTCGGAGCATCTCGGGATGAAATAAGCTATTCTTTTGAAAAATTTTAACATTTGATAGATCATACTTTTTATAAAGTATTCCACTTCTAATTAACAATTAGTTCATGCGTCGGCGTGCGTATGTCGAGATATTGAGCACGCGTGAAGTTTGGAGAGCACGAAAGAGGAGTAAGAGTTGCCCGAGGCGCAGCCGAGTGCAACTCTAGCCTCTTGAGTGCTCTCCAAACTTCCCAAGTGCTCAATATCTCGACATACGCACAGCTGCAGCATGAACTAGTTGTTTTATAACATGATCAACGCGGCACCTCATTTTGAAAGAAGCGAAATTGTCTTTGCTGCTTCTCGATGCGTCGTTTATCTTTTGTTTGAGAAATACACTTCGATACCCGTCAACGATTCATTTCATATATTTCAATTAAATCTCGTCGATCGGTCAATAACTGAAGGGTGAACTCATGCATGAAAATGGATTTTTATTTTGACCAAATGCAAAATTCTCATATGTGAAAGAAAAACAAACCTGCTATCTGATTGGCTTATTTACAACAGGCCACAACCTCGCCTTTGAATGACAGTTGACTTACGAACAGTTCCAGGAAGGCATAATTCTAAATTATTTTCTTGTTTATTACACACATGCATTTTTAAAAGCACTTTCATGTCAAAAATGTGTAGAACTTTTACAACTTAAATCAAGGTAAAAATAGAAAACTCAAGTCAACGTCCCCGGCTGAAATCGGAGCCCAAAGTGACGTGTACATGTGCTTGTTGTACCGTGCAGTTGTTGAACAGCGATCCAAGAAAGCTGCTTGACGTTCCCGTTGTCATCGCGCTGTGTTCTTGAATTTGGGTGCGGTCGTTTATCGGATTGCCAGAAAAAAAGGAATTTTCGGCGTTCAGACTTCTAGAAAGGACATCGATGAACTGCTGAAGTTGTGATGTTGTAGTGCGCCAAACTCTGCTCACTGCGGTGACCGGATATCGCCATAATATGGCGATTTTGGACGCTGGCATTTGACAACAAGGTGATTCCGGTGGCCCTGACGCTGTGGTTTTTGTAGGCTTTCGACAGTTCGGCATCCCGGCTGATGTCCTTCATCATGCCATCGAGTTTGTTGACACCGATTGGTCTTGCATCGTGCCAAACTTCGTCATTGTATTTCCAGTGCTTCTTTGGATATTGAAAAAATGCATCGCGTTTAGGTTTAACTTCGCCAGGTAAATCTTCATGGCTCTGTAACCGTCGTTTTCTTCAGGGGTTTCGTACATCCTTGCCAACTCTTCATGGCTCGAGACGTCACTAAGTCCTCCAGGATGATTTTTGGTTGCTTCATCGTGCGCCATTGTGACGAACTTTCTTCCAGAGGCATCAGCTTCAAATTTGAAACTTGACCTTTTGAGGTTCCTCTGGCCTTCTCTTCCTCTCCGACAAAAGAACAGGACAACATGAAACCACATATTTTGAAGCAAGGTAAGAGGGCTGGTAAGTGCAATGGCTTGAGAAGTTTTAAGCTTCTTTAAATCTTCACCTTCAATCGCTGGCTTGTGCTTCACATTCTCTTTTCCTTGGTGCTTTAAATGGGCAATCTGCGCATTCAGCATCTCATTTGATCTTTTGAAACGTTTTTTGATATAGATCACTCTGCAGACTTAATAAATCAGTTTGTACGGTGGACAGACCAAAATAGAATGAATTCGAATTCTACAAAATGTAAAGAGCTTATAATGTATAAAAAACGACACACTGCCGAGGCCTACAATAGTACTTTAGGCATACCTCAGACTAGAACGGTAACCATTCTAGGTCTCACCTTAAAGAGAAGTTATGTAAAGCTAATAAATGCTTGTAAATTCACAAGAAGAATTATGAAAGAGCAAGTAATGAATGCACGAAATGAAGCTTGTAAAGTGTCGGCCAATTCGATCGGACTACCGTCCAGTTGTTCCTTGGAAAACGTCAGGCTACTTGATCACCTTACTCCCTTGCCTCAGCAACTCTTGGCGGATTCAAAGAAATTTCAAAAGAGAAATGGCTTCAAGTTCTGCTGGGCGAAGAACTTTATCATGTATCTTCGACGAACCGAAGATTCTCGCCCGATCTAAATCAAGTGCCACAACGACCTTGTGAACTTTGCAAATCAGAAGGGTTTACCCATGAGTTAAGTACCTTTGACAAATTCCTGAGCAACTGACACTTTATTTTTAGCTGAACTTAGCCGTCACTATGATGGCTGACGAGTCGCATTTGGAATTTCTCTTTCCATTTAATCATTTAAATAATAGTTCCTTTAACCTAGCACTCTATGAGTTATCCCATGGCCCTTTAAATTTCAATAGCAACCGTCTTGAAACACTCTTATTTAATCCTATAGAGCAACCTGAGTTATCCAACTCACTTTCCAGTCATCTGAACCTTGTTACTAATTTTATTGCTGGTCTGCCCTCAAGTAGTTACTTGGCCGAGGATGATATAAATAGTCGAGTAGCTCCCCTTAGCGACAAAATAAATTTTTTCCATTATACACTTAAATGCTCGTAGCTTGCTAAAAAATCTTGACCAACTGAATTTAATGCTTGGAAGTCTCAAAAAACCATTCTCTGTGATCGGTATTTCAGAAACGTGGCTGACTGATTGCACTGCAGAGCTGGTTAATATCACTGGATACAATTTTGTCTCAAACCATCACAAATCCAAAACAGGAGGCGGCGTAGGCATTTATTTACAAAACGACTTTCAATACAAACTTCTTAATAAATGCAAATTGTCAGATCAAGAGACAATTGAGTCTTTATTCGTGGAGATTACAGTTCCCCATGGGAAGAACGTCATTGTTGGATCTGTGTATAGACCGCCAAATCAAAACACGGCCTTGTTTCTAGACAAATTTAACGACATTCTTTGTCGTATTTCTAAGGACAACAAACAATGTTATGTTATGGGAGACTTTAACCGCGACCTTCTCCAGTACAACCATAATACACAAACTCAAGAATTTATCGACACTCTATTTTCGCACGTATTTATTCCTCTTATCTCCAATCCAACGCGCCTCACCTCTTATTCTGCAACCCTAATCGATAATATATTCACAAATAATCTTTCTCAAAATGTTTTAAATGGTATTGTTCTAAACGATTTATCCGATCACTTACCGGTTTTTGCTCATTTTTCTGGCAAAACTCTGACGCGCGATGGAGAAAATAAAGTATTCATACGCAAGATTACTGACGAAAATTTGCATAAATTCAACGAAAACATTTCAAACACAAACTGGGCCTCATTTCTTGATGACGATCCCAATATGGCTTACAATAATTTTGTAGATGAATACTCGAGAGTCTACAATTCCTGCTTCCCTTTAAAGGTCATTAAAGGTAAGCTACTGAACAACTGCAGCTCTCCTTGGATCACCCCCGGACTTTTGAAATCTATTAACAAGAAAAACAGATTATACAAAAAATTCATCAGATCTCCCTCATTATCCAATGAGCGAAAGTATAAAACCTACAAAAACAAACTGAACCATTTAATTCACATCGCAAAACTTAAATACTAAAATATAGATTTAGCCAGGGCTAAAAGCGAAGCTCCCGTTAATAAATTCATAATTTAAATAAAACAATAAACTTGTAATCCACAGATCAGGGCACATTCATTTGACTTTTGAGGCAAAGGCTAAGTGATTTTAGAGAAAAATAATTTGACAGTCCAAGAGTGAAACAAATTTTACATCGAGTTATTAAATAGTCTTATTTGTACATCCAAAAATAGCAATCATGTTCGATCACAGTAGATTAGGCCTGGAAAACAAATAGACCTATTCCTGTATTGTATTTGCATTAGCTGTTGCACCATAATGTGGCATTCACCAGTCTCTCCAACATTGCTCCGTTAGAGAGACTATGTATAATTGGACAACCCCGAAATATAATTTTAAGAAACACACGCGCCACGATAGTCCTTGGTGGCAGCCAATTTACACGTTGCATTCCTCTGTCTAAAAGAGAGGCCAAAATAAAAAATCAGGCCGGATTTTTTGTGTTCGACAAGTTTAGGTTACAGTATGTTGCCCAGTATCCGGACACTTCAGTGTAACGTTGCAATAACTTTCCTTTGTTAGTCGCAAGAGCTCTGAAATTTGGCCCAGAGAAAATCTATTTAGTCCTTAATATGACGATAGACCGTTTAACTTTTTTGCCTTTGTTTCCATCGCGAAATTAATATTTTTGCAGAGCTCCTATGTTGCCCAGTATCCGGACAGCTGGCCCAGTATCCGGACACAACAATAACAATGTACATAAATTTCGACAGGCAAGCGACTTATAAGCTTCTCTTGCACTTGCAAAGTAGTCTGGCAATCGATTCCAAAATATAACCTAGCATCGTGAAATAAAACATAACATGTGACTGGGGTATGGTGGGGAACGCGAGCGGTTGTTAAATGGTATAATTCTTACTTCCTTGTCTAAGAACTTTTTCACTGATTGAAGGAAGGCATCCGTGGACATGCCGAAGCCGCGGTTTGCTAGCTCAATTAGCCAATCTGCAAACGACTTTTTTTCTTCATCTTTTATTTAAAAAGAAGCTTAGGGAGTCGAAGGGATCTCAATGCGACGGTCAAAGGTCACTCTCCTATTTAGTCTGACCTGCAGTGTAGATTTTTTCATGCTCAGTCCCTACAGACCCTACAATAAGCCTGCTTTTCTAGCACTAATTCCTCCTTCATTCACATCTCTCAATCCCTTTGTGACATTTTTCAGACCGTTGCAACCCCATTCTAGCAGTCACAACTGGGGAAAGTATGAGAATTCCAGGTTCAACTCCGATGGTCTCGGTTATATATAGAAAATGCTGTCACGCGAAACAATCGGCGCACACGAAATCAAGTCGCCTCCGAATGAGTGAAGAAAATTTGCGTACGGAGTTGAGTAGAATTACATTTTACGACTATATCATATATCCTAAGCTTTAATTACAGTTATAGATATGAAATAAATCTTATCCGGATAATGTACACAGCTAATTCATCGATTCTGTACGGCAAAGAAAAACTGTCCGGATACTGGGCACTTGACATCAATACTTAGCGAATGTTTCTGGGCTCCGTTTTTCCAAACAAATCGAATTTCAAGAAGAACTAATAAACTTTCTGAGAACCTGACTTCTTAAAGTATCTTCACGTTAAATATAAAACCGTTCCTTTGAAAATATCACATATTACCTACCCTTTTCTGAGCAGCACTAATTTTACTGCGCAGTAAACAGCGTAAATATTAGCCATGAAATGTTTATTTACCTGAACGTAACGGCGTCTTCTGCGACCATTTCGCAAGCTTTCATCTCGCCAAAACCTTCATCTTAAAGCTGAAATGTTCAGCTTTCATTCGAAATACTTCGTTTACCGATAACTGAAAAGGGCGCCTCAAAAATGGAGTTTTTGTTTTAAGTGTCCGGATACTGGTACCGTCCGGATACTGGGCAACATACTGTACTAGTAAATCTTGGCGACGAATCTGGTGGCGTGTAAACCAGCTTTTTAAACATACTTTTTCTCATCACGTCTCAGGTAAACAGTACTATGGGGCCCTTTTTTTAATCATACAGACCTTGGACAGAATTTGTTCTTTTTTACCCTATTTAAACCTAATATATAGATTTAGCCAGGGCTAAAAGCGAGGCTCCCATTAGTAAATTTATAATTTAAATTAAACAATAAACTTGTATTCGAATTCCACAATTCAGTTAACTTTAGAGCACATTTATGTGACTTTTGAGGGAAAGGCTACCTGATTTTATAGAAAAATAATTTGCAAACAGCCTAAGAGTGAACCAAATCTTACATCGAGTTGATAGCCTCATATGTACACTCAAAAACTGGTAATCATCTTTTATCACATTTAAGAGCCGTAATGGCTATTGATCACCGTAGATCAATTAGGCTTAGAAAAAAAATCAGGCCAACGTTTTGGCGTTCGACAAGTTTACTTTGCAAAATCTTGCCAACAAATCTGGGTGCGTGTAAACCAACCTTTTATACCATGGACAGAAAGCAGTATTTCACAATACAAATTGCTCTCATTCAATATTCATAAACTGTTAAAAAAATTTTCCAAAATCACCTATACGGCCATCCGGTTCTCACTTTTGTAGTGCGAGCTGTAGCGAGTGTTTGAATGAACATTAACAGAGTTACGCTCCAAGATAATAAAGAATTTATCATGTTTATTTTTTATTTGATGGTTTAACGCGCGGCATTTTGAGAACTCCTGCAAGCGATGTTCACTGAACGACTGAAAACAATCGGCATAGCGATTAAAATTGCAAGAGAGACTACCAACAATCAATAAAAGAAATATAATTCGGTGAAACATAAACAGAGACAACAATTTTCATTCAGGAAGACAAGTATTAAAGTGTCCCTAAATATCCTGAGTCTTCAAGCTTCAAGCTTAAGTTTGCTGAAGTTTATGTTTTAAGCCAGCTTCCCGGTGTTTGTTTTTTCAAAGACGAACTCGAGGCAAGAAAATCGCTCAAAGCTTTCTTTTCCGGCTAGAATTATAACTAAAGATTCTTTGGAACATTTTCTTTCTATTTGCGGTGAGAAACTGTCTAAAGGCTTTTTAAAGTTCTGTAAGATTATATCAAACCAGATACTCGGTGAGATCGTTGTCTCAAAACTTACAAACGCGCATAAACTAAATTCCCGCATAAACTACGCTCCACTTCATTAAATTAGATACAAAAAACAAACATGAAATACAATAATTTCTCTGGCTTACCATTCGAGATGCAGCTCCTGAAAGTTATCAGGTAAAGCCAGTATCGCTTCAGACTTTGCAATCCTCTTACGCATCAAGCAAGGTGAAAACGAAAACGATGCCATCCGAAATCGGATTTCCGACTTTGACAAGCGACGTTTTCTCAACCAAAAACCCAATAAACAAACTAGCCATGAGTAACAGAAGACTCCTGATAGCAGCTGAATTTCATTTTGTACATCCAGTGGAAAAAGACAGTTAAAAACATCACAAGTTGACACAAAACTCTGTCAGCTTCAGCTGTTAAAGTAAACAAGATTCAAGATGCTGCATAAATTTTGCGCATGAACTCACATGTCAAATTTTGACCAATCAGAGCATAAAAATTGGACGTAGAGCGTGACCAACGCGTGACCATTGTGAGAAAAAACAAAAGCAACTGTCTTCCCTGCCTGTAACAGCTGGCTGAATTTTCACGTCCGAGGTCAGTTTGCAATCAAAATTTTAATTGTGCAGCACATAAACACAACATATTTCATATGAATTAAGAAAAAAAATTGAACTTGAGCCTGCGATCACTTGAAAACTAGTTTACTTGTCAGCGGATAAGTTCAAAAAATACTTGACCTCGACGGGTCGACACCTGAGCCCGCGATACGGTCAAGTGATACTGGTCAGCGGGTACTCTGTTTTGACAGCTGTCAATTGATCAAAACATTGATGTCCAATATGTGTGCATTATCAGTTTTCCTGTGCTCCCAAACTAGTAAAAGTATGAGATTGAACGTTGTTCGCGATCTAGTAAAACAGTTAACTGGTCAGCGGACAGCTTCCAAATAAATCACGTCACCTCGATGAGTTGACACATGAGCCCGCGATATGGTCATGGGATACTGGTCAGTGGCTATCCTGTTTGGACAGCTGTCAATTGACCATATTGTTAATGTCCTATATTAAAGATGTGGGCTTGCCAAGACACGCCTGAGACACCCCTCCCTTCCTTTTGATAGTCTCCCCTACCCCACCCATACAATCTGTAGACGCGTACGTACGTACGTACGTACGTACGCACGTACGTACGTACGCTCGGTCAATCACGTGACAACCAAACGAAAAGAGGTTGACCATATTCCATGGGTATGGGGCTCTGTCCCACGCGCGCTTCGCGCGCGCGGGAGCCCCGCTATAATTCTGCAGTTTTTCACAATTTTGCAAGAGAATTTGCCCTCATTCAATATCCACGACGATCAAGGCACGGGTTTCCTTTGCACAACAAATTACAGCATTGAATTATAAAACGTTTTCATGAAGAGAATTCTATGATGCCGGGACTTTTCAGTTAGAAAAATCTGGTCCTATGTGATATGCAGGGTAATAATTATGGGCTTTTAATGAAAACGATAAAAAAAAATTCCCCAAATCACTTTTCGTTCAGCCGGACGGGTTCTCACTTTTGACAGGCACAAAATTTGCGTTGCGATAATAGAGTTACCATTTACACTTCAACATGATAGAGAAATTATTATGTTTAGGTTCATTTCCCTTTATTTATTAAACTGTGTATGGTTTTGTTATGTGTAATCATTAAAAGCGCGTGATATTTACGAGCGGCGTTTTGAGTATTCCTGCATGCGATGTTTACAACTGGTGCATCGATAAAAATTGCGATTGGGACTACTAACAATTAATAGCGGAGCTCCCGCGCGCGCGCGCAGCGGAGCACCATGGGTAGGAAAATTTGGTAAACTATCCATCCCAGAAAATTTGGTTATGACGTAGCGTACGCCCGCCCGTCCGTACACACACTTCATGTAAGCCGATGTCAAATGTCACAATAGATCTTGCACAACTTGACTAGCCTCTTACTTATGTAAGCCATACGTATGAGTACGATTAGATTGACAGCTGTCAAAACCAGACATCCGCTGACAATTATCACATGACCGTCTCGCGGGCTCAGATAAAAGACCAGTCGTTTTGCCCCTATATATAAGCTGATATAATATGTTACACTTACCAATTCAACATATAAACGAAACTACGCCGGGCAAGGCTGTCAATTGGCTGACAGTCGTTTAAAGTTACATTGGCAAGCCAAATTAAGGTCAATTGACAGCTGTCAAAATGGGACATGTGCAGACCACTATCAGAAAACTAATAACGAGGGCTCAGGTTCGCTCAGGTACACGATCTGGCATTTTCCACTACATGCCGGACGGAAATGTCCTACTCACACTCGTAGTCTGTTAATTCGAATATTCGCCATTCTAATGAAGGTTAATTGACAGCTGTCAAACTAGAGTATACGCTGACCATCGTCACCCGAGTGGATCGCGGGCTCATTTTTCTATCTATTGAGGTCACGTAGTGTTTAAAGTTTTGCGCTGATATTTTATTTGATCACAGGCTCAATTCGAAGCCCCATAGCTTTATAGAAAATCTATCCATCCTAGAAAATTCGGCAATCACGTGACCGTACACCGACCACCCGACCTTCCGTCCGTCCGCACCACAGGAATACCAATGTCTAATCTCACACTTTCTAGCTAGTTTGGGAGCCTGCAACCTGATTTTGTACATCCATGTTTTGATTAATTGACAGCTGTCAAAATAGTGTTTCTGCTGACCAGTATCGCCTGACTGTATCGCGGGCTCAGGTATCGACCCTCCGAGTTCGAGTAATATTTTGAAGGTATCCGCTGACAAGTTGCTACTTTTCAAAAGATCGCAGGCTCAAGTTCAATTTTTTGAAAATGCATATGAAATAAGTCGTAAATGAGCCGCACTTTTAAAATGTTGATTTCGAACTGATCTCGGACACGAAAATTCAACTGGCTTTTACATTTGCATGCAGGGAAGGCAATCGCTTTTGACTTTTCTCACTGTCACGCGTAGATAACGCTATACGTCCAATTTTTATGTTCTGATTGGTCAAAATTTGACAGGTGAGTGTACGCGGAAAATTTCTGCAGCGTCTGGAAACTTGCTTACTGATAGCTGTAGCTGAGAGAGTTTTGTGTCATCTTGTGATCTTTTAAACTGTCTGTTTCTACTTGGTGTAGAAAATGAAATACGGCTGCTATCAAGATTGTTCTGTAATTCGTGGCTGGTTTGTTTATTGCGCTTTTTGTTGACAAATGCACCGCTTGTCAAAGTCATTGGAAATCCGATTTCGGATGGAATCGTTTTCCAAAATGAGCTTACTCACTTGCCCTTGCTTGAGGCGTAAGAAGGTTGAAAAGTCTCAAGCGATTCTGGAACACTTGATGACCTTCAGAAGCAGCATCTCGACTGGTAAGCCTGAGCCATTATTGTTTTTTATGTGTTTTTTTTTTCGGTTTCCTGAAGTCGAGCGTATGGTTTATGCGGCTTAAGTTAAAAGACGAGCAATGGTCTAACCTACCATAGTATCAGGTTTAAAAAGCCTTTAGACATTTTTTGACCTGCAAATTCAAAGAAAAGGTTCCGAAGATTATTTAGTTATGATTTTGGCTGTAAACAGAAAGCTCTGAGCGATTTTCTTGCCTCGAGGTCATCTTGAAAAAGAGCGAACACCGGGAAGCCGGCTTAAAACGTGAATAAGCTTATGCTTGCCTGACTCCATCCTCGGAGACCCAGGGGCAGTTAGTCGGGTCGATAAAATGTTCGTGGTGAAAGTTTACTGTAAGATCGAGACGATCTTACAGTAAACTTTCACCACGAACATTTTATCAACCCGACTAACTGCCCCTGGGTCTCCGAGGATGGCCTGACTCATGATTTTCTGAGACACTTTACTCTCAATACTTCTCTTTGTGAATGAAAATTATTGTCTCTGTACATGTTTCACCGTATTAAACTTATTTTATTGATTGTTAGTAGTCCCTCTCGCAATTTTCATCGCTGCACCGGTTGTTTCCAGTCGAACATAAACATCGCATGTAGGAATACTCAAAACGCCGCGCGTAAATATCACTCGCTTTTAAAGATTACACATAAGAAAATCATACACAGTTTAATGAATAAAGGGAAATAAAACCTAAACATAATAATTTCTCTATCATGTTGAAGGGTAAATGGTAACTCTATTAATCGCACTGCAAATTTGGTGCCTGTCAGAAGTGAGAACCCGTCCGGCTGGCCGAAAAGTGATTTTGGGAATTTTTTTTATCGTTTTCATTAAAAGCCCATAATTATTACCCTGCATATCACATAGGACCAGATTTTTCTAACAGAAAACGTTTTATAATTCAATGCTATAATTTGTTGTGCAAAGGAAGCGCGTACTTTGATCGTCGTGGATATTGAATGAGTGCAAATTCTCTTGCAAAATTGTGAAAAACTGCAGAATTATAGCTTTAAATAGGGCAGAAAAGAAATTCTGTCCTAGGTCTGTGTACTGTTTACCTGAGACGTGGTGAGAAAAAGTATGTTTAAAAGGCTGGTTTACATGCCACCAGATTCGTCGCCAAAATTTACTAGTAAACTAAACTTGTCGAACACAAAAATCCGGCCTGATTTTTATTTTGGCCTCTCTTTTAGACAGAGGAATGCAACGTGTAAATTGGCTGCCACCAAGGGCTATCGTGGCGCATGTGCATGTGTTTCTTACAATTATTTTTCGGGGTTGTCCAATTATCCATATTATCTCTAACGGAGCAATGTTGGAGAGACTGGTGAATGCCACATTATGATGCTACAGCTAATGCAAATACAATAAACGAATAGGTCTATTTGTTTTCCAGGCCTAATCTACTGTGATCGAACATGATTGCTATTTTTCGGTGTACAAAATAACTTGATGTAAAATTTGTTTCACTCTTGGACGGTCAAATTCTGATTTTTCTCTAAAGTCACTCAGCCTTTGCCTCAAAAGTCAAATGAATGTGCCCTGCTCTGTGGATTACAAGTTTATTGTTTGATTTAAATTATGAATTTATTAACGGGAGCTTCGCTTTTAGCCCTGGCTAAATCTATATTAAAATAAATATAATTCCGAGTGTGAGTAAGACATATCCGTCCGGCATGTATTGGAAAATGCCAGATCGTGTACCTGAGCGAACCTGAGGCCACGTTATTAGTTTTCTGATAGTGGTCTGCCCATGTCATATTTTGAAAGCTGTCAATTGATCTTAATTTGGCTTGCCAATATAACTTTAAACGACTGTCAGCCAATTGACAGCCTTGCCCGGCGTAGTTTCGTTTTTATGTTGATTTGCGAAGTGTGACATATTATATCAGCTTATATATAGGGGCAAAACGACTGGTCTTTCATCTGAGCCTGCGAGATGGTCATGTGATAATTGTCAGCGGATGTCTGATTTTGACAGCTGTCAATCTAATCGTACTCATACGGATGGCTTACATAACTAAGAGGCTAGTCAAGTTGTGCAAGATCTATTGTGACATTTGACATCGGCTTACATGAAGTGTGTGTACGGGTGGGCGGGCGTACGCTACGTCATAACCAAATTTTCTCGAATGGATAGTTTACCAAATTTTCTTACCCATGGTGCTCCGCTATGATACTAAGTTTGAGAGTGCCAAAAATGACCTTAGAACAACTTGGAAATTGCTTAATGAAGTTATAAATAAGCCTAAAAGTAAATCACCCTTGCCTTCATCATTTGCATCTGAGGGTAAAACGATAACAGATCCTGTGGAAATTGCTGATAAATTATGTAAATACTTTACTAATATTGGCCCCAATCTAGCTAGAGCAATACGCGTGTAAATTCCTCATTTAGTTCTTTTCTTGGTGACGTTAACCATCCTCCTATCACCCTGCAACCTACCGACCCCTGTGAACTGGAAAGCATTTGTAGCATGTTCGCCTCGGGGAAGGCCCCCGGCTATGACAATATTTCAATGCGTGTAATTAAACACTCATTTCACCTGATTTCTGCCCCTCTGGCCAACATCATAAACCTGTCTTTACAAAAAGGCATCTTCCCTGATAAACTAAAAATTGCTAAAGTGATTCCTATTTACAAAGCAGATGATCCTAGTCATTTTACAAACTACAGACCCATTTCTTTGTTGTCCAGTTTTTCCAAATTTTTTGAAAAAGTAATGTATAATCGCATGATTGAATTCGCCGAGCAGTATAATATACTATACCGCTGCCAGTTTGGATTTCGTAAAAACTATTCAACGTCCCATGCTCTAATCCATCTGATAAATAGAATCTCTTCGGCAATTGACCAGCGTGAAACTACTGTAGGTGTTTTCCTAGATCTCTCCAAAGCTTTTGACACTCTTGATCATCAAATCTTATTCACCAAGCTGGAGCACTATGGTATCCGTGATGTGGTTCTGCAGTGGATAAGAAGCTACTTTTCTTGCCGTCAGCAATTCGTCCAAATTAATCAAACTTGTTCCTCAATGCAGACCATTAAATGTGGAGTTCCTCAAAGATCCATCTTAATCCCCTTATTCTTCATACTTTACATAAATGATCTTCCTAAAGCCTCCAAGTTAACTGAGCTGTTACTTTTTGCTGACGACACAAGTATCTTTTTTTCACACTCTAATCCCAACTACTTAGAGAATGTGCTTAATAATGAGTTACTAAATATTGATGTTTGGTTAAGGTGCAATAAGCTCTCCGTTAATATCAAAAAGACAAATTATGTTACCTTTAGTCCGAGTCAGAGGAAACTCAACCACAGTTTTTCTCTCTCTTTTGGAGGTCAACCTCCAATTCAAAGCAATGTAACTAAATTTCTTGGGGTGTACCTAGACGAACATCTTACTTGGAAGTATACATAAACTTTGTCTGTAAACAAATCGCTAAATCAATCGGTATTTTATCCAGGACGCGTTTCTACTTATCTTGTAAGACCAAACTCACGCTGTACTACACATTAATTTATCCTTATATTACTTATTGTAACTCCACGTGGTCTTCTACTTACGTATCTAATTTAAATAGAATTTACTATCTACAAAAGCGGGATGTGCGAGCTATTACAAATTCAGAATATCGAGCACATAATGCGCCACTATTCTCCAAATTGGAAATTCTAGATATTTTCCAAATTAATACGCTCGATACTGCTAAATTTATGTTTCGCTACCAAAATAATCTGCTGCCTCCACTCTTCCGCAATCTGTTTATGACAAACAGCCAAGTCCATAGATATGACACAAGAACAGCCAGTAATTATCGAGTGCATTCCTGTCGTACGAACATCAAGAAATTCACAATTCTTTACCAAGGACCTAGAATCTGGAACTGTCTTCCTGCATCTGTTGCAAACTTGTCAAGCTTTTCTGTCTTTAAGAACAAAGTGCTAGAGTTTTTATTAAAATAGTTACTAAATTAGTTTAGCCGCACTTCTTCCGAGCCCTTATTTTTTATAATATTGTGATGTCGAGGTGGCCTTTCTTTATAAGCCTGGTGGTTTCTTGAGGTCTGCTCGCCTAACAACCTGCTGTATCCTGTTAAATTTGTTGTAAAAAAAGGCTAATAAATGATGATGATGATGATGATGATGATGATGTATGTCATCAGATGCCTCCGAAAAGAAGGATGTAGCCAAGCAGAAGTAGACCATTTATTCTCTTCCATAGTTCTACCTAATATTACTTATGCTTTATCTGTGTATGGGGCCTCTGAATCAGAGCTAACTATAGCTCAGCAGTTTTTAGATCGATGTTTTAAACGCAGTTACATATCCAAGAAATGAGAGATAGGTGAATTACTTGAAGTGCAAGATCATAGAATTTGTAGGAAGGTTTCTAGTATCCCGAACCACCCTCTTAGAGCTAATTTCCCTGAGACTAAGATTACAAGATACAACTTAAGGAATAAATCTCCCGCAATGCCGGAAGGGGGTGACTATACACAGGCTAGTCTCAGACGGATAATCCATTTCTACCTCTAGTGTGAAAACGGCCAATAACAATATTCCCGTGACCAGTGTTTTTAATGATAGCGAAGGACTGTATGGAACGACTGTCTGCCGTTGCCTTGTCCGTAGGCCCCATTATTCCGCGCGGCTAATGCTTTTCGGGTCACGTGGTCCGAGCGAGTTTGACACCGAAATGCCTTGCCCGAGATTGCGTGGGAAGACGCCGTACAGGAACTAGGCATGGCAATGTCAACCGTAGCGTCAGAGAAAAACAGGAAATGTTGTTTATCGGCAACTTGTTGTACAAGCAGTTTCACTAGTGTTTCGAGGGCACGACCTCATGAAAATCGCAAATATTAATCCCCAGCAAGAAGCCACACTTTCGCCATGAAAAAAAATTAGTTCCCCGAGAGAGCGGCGGAAATAAAACCTAGGTCTTGGTCAACACCTAAAAGGCGTTTCGCCTAACGTGCGTACGGAGTCACACTAGCCGGGAAATAAAAAACGCAACCATAAGTAAGTTTAGTACCTTCCTTAATAGGAGCAAATCTAGGGAACAATTTCTTTTACGGTTAACTCTTTTTTACCCTATTTACGGCTAACGGTTAAAATTTTTCAATTTTTACGGCTATCGACTAAACTTTTTGGCCGTTTTACGCCTATCGGTTAACCCCATTGAGACCCTCCAGATATGTTTGCTGAGTTCGGTCGAGTTTCTGTGTTTTTCGTGACGGAATGATGCACTGTGAGGTTTCTGTATCTTGTCTTGAAGTCGTTTCTGTGAGTCCGATGTACGTTTTAGAAGTGTTATTGTCCTCACGTTTGACGATCGCTTGGTAGATAACTGATGATTGGAGGCAGTTTCCGTTAAGTGGGCATGTGTTCTTTTGTCGGCAGTTGCCTGTTTTGTTGCCAGTTGCGTTGTTTGCGGTTTTATCGGTGTGTACGGGTGGATTGAAAATGCCCTTGTTGTGATTGTCGATAATTTGTTTAGTGTTATTCATGCAGCTGTAGCTGATCTTGATGGTATTGCGATTGAAGATTTTTCTTAGCTTGTGGTCTTTAGGGAAGTGCTTGTCTACTAGGGTGAGAAATCTGTGTCCGATATTGGTGCTGACATCGTGGCGTATTTCTCAACCAAAAACCCAATCAACAAACCGGCGATGAATAACAAAAGAATCTTGATAGCAGCTGTGTTTCATTTTGTACAACCGTGGAAAAAGACAATAAAAAAGATCATAAGATGACACAAAACTCTGTCAGCTTCAGCTATCAGTTAACAAGTTTCCAGATGATGCATAAAATTTCCACGTGAACTCACCTGTCAAATTTTGACTAATCAGAGCGTGACAAACGCGTGAACATGGTGAGAAAAGCCAACAGCAACTGCCTTCCCTGCCTTTAAAAACTGGGTGAATTTTCGCGTTCGAAGTCAGTTTAAAATCAACATAGTGAAGCTCATAAACACAACATATTTCCTGTGCATTTTAAGAGGCAATGTCCCTAATAGCGTTCCACTCGATTTCAGACTCGAAAACACTTTTGCTTATATTTATATCATCAATACCACTATCCATCCTTATAACGAAATGCAGTTAGAATGAGGAAATAGTTTATTTTACTGCCATTATCAGCATTTCATCTCTGAACGACTGTTACCGGCTAAAATATGCAAATTTTAGACGCTGTTATTCAGGTTTTTTAACGATCGTTAAAAGCTACTGCGGGCCGTTAAAACCTAGACCCCCCCCGGGGGGGGGGGGGGGGGTACTGCCATATATGGGCTATATGGGTATGTGCCGCTGTGAAGGGTATGGTTTTCAAGCAGTTTATTCTAGGTTAGGGTATATAAATCAGAGCGTTTGGGTCTAGAATAGGGTATCATTTTTCACGAAACTGATCAGTTAGTTGAAGATTTTATCTAGACTGGGGAAACAGCTACTTTACGATAGGGGGATTTTGAGAGTTTACTCTAGTATAGGGTAGCAAAATTCAGCTGAACTAGCTCTGGTATAGGTCAAGGGTTCCAGGGTCCCAGCGGCACATCCCCATCCAGAAATTCCTAAAGTGCCCCGGCCTGGACCATTTGCACTCATTTGGAAGTATATTGCTTCTTCTTACTGTTCCAATACGATTTAGCCGTATCTCTCTGTAATCAGCAAAAACAGGTTATCTTTATTCTCGTAATTCAATTAAGTAAGCAAACTGCACCAAAATATGCCTCAGAAATTTCACAAAATTCTTAAAAAGTGGCACCTAACCTAGACCTAAAAACATGTTTTGGTTAAAGATAAAGAGGTATTCTATCAATTTATGCAATAAAACTTGTGGCACAACGCGATTCAGACTTGAAGGTTTTGACTCAAATTTACATATTGATGCAGAATTCGCGTTGCGTGACACCGGCTACTTTGACGGGAAATTTCTCCAAATACTTGCCGCTCGGAAGTAAAATATGTTTTTTCAACCGAAAAAAATTATTTTTCTTCCTCTTCTTCCTTTTTCAATAAATATATCTTCAGAAATATAATTATTCCTAAAAGTTCAGCAGCCAAACCTTAGTTTTCATTTACTAAATAAATCGTTTTATTGCTTTCATTGGAAGCATAGTCACAGGCGAGACTTAAGAAAGGGTCATCGCATTTGCTTGTTGTAATATTTTGTTATAATTATTGATATTATTAAGCTTAAAAATAATAAAAAATGCCATTAGGCAACTTTTTTTCTACTTTATTTACAGGAAAACTGAACGGAGGTGTAGACCATTAAATTTACTTACCTTTGCCACTAACCTTTGTTAGTCTCTCCCTTCCGTACGTGCTTTATTCGACATACAACAGTTGCGTTTTTAGGGAACCTTTTTTTAACAGGTAAAATTAAGTATTTACATTTTATAGCGCGCAAGTCCTTGACGAATTGACCTTTACGCTGTATGGTACGAGAGTACACGGTAGTCCTTAAAGATAAGTTGTGAAAATGTGGATTGGACCCCAAAAGCCGAGAAATCGAAAACCAGACGAGGGTGTCTATTCACGTCTAGTCCACATTTATTACATGTTTATGAATTCCCATCACGACTAAACTGATCGCTATTTTCGCTTGAAAACGGTGAAATGTGTACAGTCAATGTCTAGATACTTTAACTTAGGCAACTTTAGTAATAGTAGGTCATATATAGTACATTATTAAGGCGTGATGAATCAACCACCCACTAATCGCAAATATAATAGGCCGTGCTACACGTTGTCAGTAGCTTAGGTTCGATATATGAAAATTTTAGCATGAGTCATAATGGTCATATTTCAGTCTGTATTTGGTTTGTTATTCTATGTGCTTTCTCTTCTGGGAATTCCGAGACAGACTGGACAGTTGAAGAGGGAGCCTTGAATTCAAGTTGGAATTTTGATTTATCGAACTTTGGTTATTCCGTGATGGACAGTGAGTTAAGTGAGCTCGACAGTGTTCGATTGACGGGTTTATAAGAAAACAGTTAGATTATTTAAATATTTTATCGAATTAAGCGTCTCCGTGTCATGTCATCGCGTAAAAGTCTCATAACAAGTACAAAAAAACTCAACATGCCAAAGAATTTTCGGCAAAAAAAATTAACTAAGACTTGCACAATAAAAGCGTAATTGATTCAGTTACAAGAAGAAATATTGTAGTCCTTTTTGTTTGATAAAAGGGACAGTAGACTCTATTCAGCAGTTGCATTCTTGGATAACCTCCGTTAACAACCTAATAAGGTCTGCCTTTCTATCTTTTGCTCGGAAAGGTACTTTAAAGTGCCGAAGAATAGTCTTGAGCATTGCAACATTGAAGGCCTGTAGCTTTCCTTCCTTGTGATAGGCGCAAAGATCATATGTGTCATATACTATCGGATGCTCTAGTCCAATTCTGCTTTGAATATCGTCAAGCAAATTGTTGCGATCAGAGTCTCCAATGAGGGCGTCGATGTCGTCATTCTCATCTGTTGTAATATCAAATGTCTGTTCCTCTGATGTAGCATCCTGACCGCGAGTTCTCTGGCGTGAAGCGAGGCGTGAAAAAAACCCCATTATTTGGGTCTTGGTGAGCCACTCCTCTCTTTCAAACAATCTTTCATTCCGTTCATTTCTGGCGTTGCGCATTTGACGTTCGATCTCTTCTGGATTGGCTTTTTTGCCCGTTCTTTCTCCCATTTCAAACCTTGTTGTAAGGTACCGTCTCACGTTCTCAGAAAAACGAACTCCGCCAGTTCTACCTTTGTTAAGAGCCCATCCGATACGAGAATTTGTGCTGTTAACAGTCAGACCAGTGGAGGATTTGTTGCTTGTTAACTTCTGGTTCTCAATAGACGAAAATTTTTCAGCCCAGTTTTTCCGTACTTTATCATAAAGACTTTCCGACTTCCGGTTATCATGTATTCCTACGTCTGTATGCAACTCAAGTTCGGAGAAAGAGTCAAAAGTGCAGTTACAGCCTTCTTCAGGGCACACAAACATCGATGGCTGATCATCAATTTCAACGTGGTCTTTACTTGCTTGACACTTTCTTGGGCGATGAAGGTCTCTTATTTCTGTGTTGGTGAAGAATCCTTTTCCCTCCATTAATGATATATTTGTGCAGCCCTGATGCCGTATGTACAAAGATTGCTAAGGGATAAGCCTGCCGACCCCAACAGCGTAAGCTTTCCACACTCTTATCCCACTCTCTTCGTATGTAAAGTTGTGCAACTCACTAAATTGTTTTATCTTCTGAACCTCAAGAATTTTGGATGACTCATCCAAAATGGCTACAACCGCTGTTGTTTCTTTGACAGGCCGTTCCTTAAGGGCCTGGTGCATTGCTCCTACGTTCATGATGTCATGGCGTTCCGCGCAATACTTTCTTATGGCTGCTTTCATGGGACAAAGCACCCTGTCACAAACATCCTTTCCTTGCTGGGGTTCTGAAAAATCATAACGTGCAACTGTAATTCCCACTCGATCTCCAATATCTTTTACTGCTGCTATTAGGTGATTGCAATGGTAGCAGCCAGGCTCGTCAGAATGTAGAAATGCGTGCTTAACATTTGGAAAATTTATTTTGATGTTTTGAAAAAGGTTTTCTAAAATAGATACAACCGCATACCAATCTTGACAACACGAATCTAATAAATGGGCTTACGACAGGACCTTAGCTTTCTGCGTTTCTTGGTCTTTTGAGATCACACTGCTTATATGCCAGCTAAGGCCTCTTTTGGCAAACCATTCACTTTGTTTTTCTCTGTATTTCATTTGAAGAAATTTCATCGCCCAGTCAATAACAACAAGGACTGATTGACTGTCAAGACTTTGGAGGGCTTCTTGTTTAGCAGATTCTTGGTTGACAGAGCGTAAGGCATGAGATTTCCAAAGAAAAATGCACTTCTTAGATTTTTCAAAATCGTAAAGAAGATCATGCTTTTGTTCTTGGCTGTAAAGATGGCTGCAGTGTTTCTCTATACTTTCTTCCATCTCGTCTAACGTTGCCCTCAATTGTTCGCACTGTTCACACACCATATTGTGTGAGTGTGAGCACTGATGGTTGAAGCATGGATCAACTGGATCGCTTAACGAAATTTTCTGCAGTGGTCTGCGCACTCACTCTCCTCTGCTGAACATTTCACTTTAAACTCTGTCTTTAGGTATCTTTTCCCATCGTTCAATTTCTTTGCCAGTTCTGTAACTCTTCTTTTGTCGGCACCAGCCTGATTCAGCTCTTCTAGAATACTCAACAGCCGCTCAAAAGATGCGACCCCTTCTACTGCAATGTTGTCCAGACCACTGAGAGACTTCTGCTGTGAAGCCTCTCTCACTTCAAGAATGCGACAAAGGGTTGAGCGGATAGCCGGTTCAAATGATTCTTCTTCGCAATGTTGAAGGTACTGCATAATCATGGTCGATCTAGTCACGGTTCGGATTACGTTGGGCATTGTTATTTTGCCTCCCCCATCTAAGGTCAGTGTTCGCGTTCCAAAGGCGACGTCTTGGTAGAAATAAGGACGGTTTACAAAATCTATAAAGTGGTCGACTTTGTTTGTGTCCAGACGTACTCGATGGCTGAATACTTTCGGGACATTTGACCCAGGCCCTCGTTTCCTTGCATGCGATCTCGCCCTTTTTATTTGTCTCAAACTTATCTTTTCATAAGGATCGTGGAATTTCTGTAACAGCTTCATGGTATACCGATAAGCGTAGATGCTGAGTATTTGAATCTTAACATATTTTGTCATGGCATCTCGATATGCGGACATCAAGGCAGTAAGATCCTCTGTTGGTTCATCAAGATCGTTCGCGGTAGGCTGGTGTATCGCTTGAAAAAGCTTTTCGCCGTCTTTCGGAGCTATAACACTGCAGATTACTTCACATGCTTTCGTTGCTTTCTCTATGCAAGTTTTTCTATTATCCGGTATTGCTTCCTCCTATGTCGTGGACAGTTGGAATGTTAGTGGCGTGAGGTCTTCCCTTTTTGAATGTCTAGCTATTTTCGCCATTCCCTCGTTAAAATCAGCAACGACGTCATCGGATACTTCAGGAATTTCGTCTGTATATACGTCTTCCTGCGAACTACCACTACCAACCCCACTCCAACATCCAGGCGTCCAGTTAGCGCCTGCAAGCCTGTCCGTTTGTGGGGTCTCAGGCACGAAAGTTTCTTTTAGCAGCCTGATAGAATAAAAGGCGTCTTTAAAATTTGTTTTGTCAAGACTGTACTACAGTTCGCCAAGAGTTGGAAACAAAACATTTTGGCACTTTTGGAAAATGACATCTTAAGTAAACCGACATATGTTATGGGCGCAATATTGCGTCACCCTTGATAAAGTGCTGCCCCTATTTAAGCCCCCCCCCCTCCCCCGTGAAAGCAAGAAAACGCAACCCGAACATGACACTCTTCCTAAAACAGTGTGTGGGAAACTTATTTTTCTGCCTAGCACTGTTTTGTAGTTCGGAACGGCGAAAGTTAGCAAGCCCATTTTTTCCGCCAAAAGTAACCATTTTTTTATAAATCTATGAGGATTTATAAGTAAACGCCGCCCTCAAAATAATCACATTCCGCAAATGAGCGCCGCAGTTGAGTCGCAAAATCGGAATAATAAATGCCGCAGCGCGTAATTTAGTAAACCCGGTGTGTACCTTTGGTCCTGAAAGGGCCCAAATGCCGATCTTTCAGAAAAGTGTTTAGATATTCCAAGACCTTTAAGGGGTTTGTTCAGGGACTGGTCAAAAAGTATGGGAGGGGGGGGGGGGGGGTGGGTGGGCGAGAGCATTTGGAAATGTGGTTGATAAAAAACACATGACCCACCCCCTCCCTTTGGCACAAAAATGACTGACCCACCCCTAAAGCAAGGTTGGAAATTGCATGACCCACCCCCTAGTTAAAACATGGATGTTCGGTTTCCTCTTAATAATCCAATAAAACCTTGTTCTGTGCTTGACAAAATTCGTTGATACACTGCTACAAGCAATATCAAAATCACCGAAATCATACCTTTCACTGAAAAGACGAATGTGAAAAACCGAATATTTCTTGTTTCAATGGACGTTACGAGTCTTGCAACAAACTAGGGTGTATTGAAATTATCTGTCACAAAGCATATGAAAATTTCAACAAAGGCAACCCATTCCTACACATTACTTGCCAGAAATGCTTAGATTAATCCTCAACAAAAATTTCTTCCACTTCAGTGGAAAGCACTACCTACAAAACCATGGAACAGCAATGGGCACAAAGACAGCAGTTGTGATTCCTTTGCCAATATTTTCATGACATATATTGAAACAACAACTCTAAGCAAAACTGTCTTTAGAACAACAGTTTGGAAATGCCACATACACGATATCTTTTCCCTATGGGACATGGGTAAACCAGACATTGAAGCCTTCATTGAACAAGCAACCTTTCATCACCTAACTATTGAATTCACGGCCGAAACATTTGACACTGAGACTGCGTTTTTAGACACGGTTGTATACAAAGGCACAAGATTCAAGGAAAAATCTATCCTTGATGCAAAGACACATTTTAAACAAACGGAAAGCTTCTTGCACACACATTTCACCTCGTGTCACCCTCCAAATGTTAAAAAAGAGTTTGTCAAAGGAGAAGCCTTAAGAATCCAACGAAAAAACTCCTCAGAAACAACTTTTGAGGAAAATAATTCAAATTAAAAAAAAAACGCTTGACGGACGGAGGCTACCCACAATCTTTCAGGGGCACCCAACGTCAATTTTCGGAAAATATCTGTTCGAAAGACGATTTGAGATCTAGAATTTTCGGAACATTTGTTGTTAGATTTCTTGCTTGTCTGCCCCTCCTAGGATTTTCGAACATCTAAAAAAAAAAATGGTATAATTGCCCATTTTTAACGGATTTTTACCCTAAGGTCACCTAGAATTTTCGGGAGCCTTTTTTCTGGCTGAAATTTTCGAAAAGGTAAGTTTTGATCCCTATAATTTTCGTATCACTAGACTTTCAGCTAGGAGATCCGAACAGATGAAAAATTTTAAGGGGATAAAAATATGCCTATATCTACTGTTTAAATACTAAAATACGCTTAACAATGCTATGTTTAAGTGGTTTTGAACTATATTCTCGTTGGGTGCCCCCTATCTTTGATAGAAAACCTACTGTGAGAAATGAAATTTACAAAAGGGAGTCTAAACTCCTAAAACAAACAACAAGGAGGAAAAAGAAATATTGCCATTTGTGACACAATACCAGCCCTCAGTGTCTACTATAAAGGAAGCTTGAAAGAAAAAATGGAATCTTATACGAAACCAACTATAACTTCAATAAATTTTAAAAGAACCACCAATCATTTCCTTACAAAAAAGGAAAATCGTTAAAGGACATGCTTATTAGAGCCGAAAAAAAAAAAGGTTGACAGAGGGTTCCACGCCCGTATAGATGTGCGGCCTGTCAACCTTTGTATTTTCTCGCACAACAGGTTTGTGAGTATTTTAGCTATAATTCCAGCTGGCTATGTTTTATATAACAAGTGTAGTCAACTGTCTCGTTAGTAGTTAGTAAAAAATAGGGTGACCCACCCCCTAAGGGTAGCTGAAAATTGCACGACCCACCCCTTGCAGAAGGCTCAAAACCTCATGACCCACCCCCTCTCTGCTCCGGCCCCCCCCCGTCTATACTTTTTGACCAGTCCCTCAGATGTCAATTTTCTACATCATCAACAAGGAGAATGCAGGCGTCTACAAGGAGAGGGAGATAGCCGCCAACAACGATCGTTTACCTGTTTCTTAAGCCGTAAGCTGCAGCACTGTGATGCAGATCGCATTCTTCTTCCTTATCAGGATCTAACTTAAGCCATTTCCTACGTTTGTCCATCACTTCCTTATGTTTGCTTCTACACTTCCCACATATTGCTGAATAGAAAAGATTGAGTGAACTACTGAGTTCATCATGGTCTTGCAATTTTTATGACAACAGTAACAATTACAGTACTTCGTCATCATCATCGTCGTCGTCATTATCATTATCATCAAAAATTTTTCCCTTTTCTCTTTGTCTTCTCAAAGAAGAAAAACACCCATCCTGATAAAGAATTAAGTAATTAAATTAACGTAAGATTCCGAAAATAAGCCCCTCCGTGTATAATTAAGCCCCTCCAAAGATAAGCCCCCAAAACCGGTAACGCAAAAAACCCTCCGTAAAATCGCCCGTCCAAATATAAGCCCCCCGGGGCTTGTACTTGGAAAATTGCCCTTAAATACAAAGTAAGACAAAGCAAAACGGTAAATGTACTTCCATGGCTAGCCCAATCGATTTTGAAACGCAAATTTTCCTCCATATATAAGCCCCTCCAAAAATAAGCCCCTCAAAAACGGTCTTTGAAAAATATAAGCCCCGGGGCTTATTTTCGGAATTTTACGGTATTATACGATTTTTAATTCTTACGTGATCCTATTCCCACGGTGACTTTAAAAACCGACTGTATGTTCTTCGCAGTCTCCAAACCAATTACATGCCTTTCGTTACAATGTTTTTTTCTTGGTCCACTATGCGATGGATACTGGCGAGAACGAGGTGGCCGCCAAAATTTTCCGAGTTTATGCCGATGTTGTGGGCAAATTACCATCTGTTGTACTTGATCTTTCGTACGGTCAAAATGACCGGCCCTTGACAGTATTAGTTCTTCACTGAGTCCAGACTTTGATAGATGACAGGTTTCAAGCTGAGTCGTAATTGTGTCCTGACATTCATCTACTTTAACCATTTGGGACAAATTGCGCGAACTTCCACACGTTATTTTCTTAATTTGCCTAAATCTGCACAATTCGAAATTCATGTTGAAGTTGTGGTATCAGCGCTGTAGTATTTGCGCGTGCCAACTGGCTGTGTAAGAGGAGTAGCGTTGGATCCCGGACTGTGTACCAAGGAGCGTGTGGAATAAAGCTGACCACTCTCAATAGAAGAAACAGACGGTGACAGGACAAAACCATGTTATTGAAATTTCATTAGGAAAGGTCTTTAAATTAGATAAAAATGTGTGCTCCTGTTAAGTCATGATTAAATAAAGCAAAACTATTTATTCGCGGTCCGCCTTCCAGTTCTTGTAGTTCTTGTCCAAAAGTTTCTGACCTGTTCGCGCATATTTAATAACGCTGTGGGAGATTTACTTTTTTAACATCTAACGTTCATTTTTTAAAATGTGATGGAGATTAAGTCGTATCAAATACTGGGTAATGCAGCTGCTTCACACTGGACCACATTATAAAGTAAAAGAAGTTTGGTTCTGAAAAGAAATTTGAAATCTCCATCTTGACAATTTAAAGAACACTGCACTTTAACACAAATGTTGGGATAACTGGGTATTTTATCAAACTTAAAATTGCATCTTCCGTACACCTGCGGAATTTTGGAACAGCAGGTATCATTGAAGAAGGAAGAAGAGAGAGATAAATTAGTTTTTGGTTGGAAAATAGAAGATGTGGCAAATATTTGGATAACTGGACCAGAAATTTTTCTGTCAAAGCAGCCGGTGTAACGCAATGAAAATTCAGCATCAATATGCAAATTTGAATCGAAAACTTTATTTCTGAACCGCGTTGTGCCACAAGTTTTATTGCATAATTTGATAGAATACCTCTTTATCTTTAACTAAAAACATGTTTTTAAGTCTAGGTTAGGTGCCACTTTTAAGAATTTTGTGAAATTTCTGAGGCATATTTTGGTGCAGTTTGCTTACTTAATTGAATTACGAGAATAAAGATAACCTGTTTTTGCTGATTACAGAGAGATACGGCTAAATCGAATTGGAACAGTAAGAAGAAGCAATATACTTCCAAATGAGTGCAAATGGTCTAGGTTTTAACGGCCCGCAGTAGCTTTTAACGATCGTTAAAAAACCTGAATAACAGCGTCTAAAATTTGCATATTTTAGCCGGTAACGGTCATTCAGAGATGAAATGCTGATAATGGCAGTAAAATAAACTATTTCCTCATTCTAACTGCAATTTCGTTATAAGGATGGATGGTGGTATTGATGATATAAATATAAGGCAAAAGTGTTTTCGAGTCTGAAATCGAGTGGAACGCTTTTAGGGACATTGCCTCTTAAGAAAAATAACTTGAGCCTGCGATCATTTGAAAACTAGTAACTTGTCAGCGGATAACCTAAAATAACACGCAAACACAATGGGTCGATACCTGAGCCAACTTTACCGAAGTATTCTCTATATACAAAACTTACTTACCTAAAGGAAGCTAAAGGATATTTAACCTTAGTAATCCTGGAATAGTAAGCATAGATCACGTACATTGTCAGTCAAAATCAACAACTATATATCACGGGGCTTATGCTGTGAATACTTTGAAAGTGGAAATTAAGACGGTTAAAGGTAGAAAAATGAGTTTTAGTCATTCATATAATAATCCCCATCGTTTTTTGGTACGATGGCTGTGACCACAATACTGAACTTTGAGCCTGGTAGGGTAGAAAAGATGTTTTACTTGTAGCTTGCTTTGCCACTTTCAATTTTTCGTCAGTTTGAAATGGTTTGTGACATTTCCTACTGTACCAATAGAATCCCATTATTTCTCAAGTCTTGGCACCTGACTTACAAGACATTTAGCTCTATTACACTTCTGACCCTACCTATCCAAACAAATGTTTTGTTACGCATTTTAAAGTTTTTTGAAATTGGTAATTTCATGGAGGGTCTTTTCTTTAAAAACAATTAAATTATAGATAGTACCCGACTACCGCATACGATGTTATAAGTCATATTTGCTTACCTTGGGTCTTATAATAAAGGGACTTTAAAAGTGATAATTAACCTGTGAAACGAAAATGTAATGAATTTTGATTGTCACTTCATAATTTCTTACTTCTTTTTTGTTTTCTATATGGACTCTTGCCGACACATCAGGTCGTAAGTATCCTTTAATTTTCTATCTATTTGGGGTGCACCTGCACTTATTTTATGTCTGTCCCATTCCCGCCTGTAGGCCATGACATACGCAAGATTTGATTTTATAAACAATTAAATTATAGATAGTACCCGACCACCACATACGATGTTATAACACATATTTGCATAGGATGGGTCTGATAATAAAGGGACTTTAAAAGTAGTAATTAACCTGTCATCAAAAGATAAAATAATGAATTTTGGTCGTACACGTCATAATTTCATACTTTTTTTTTTTTCCATATGGACTCTTGCCCATGCATCCGATCGTAATTAAGTATCATTTGATTTCCAGTGACGGTTAATAAGTCACTGCATAGAAATGCATGATAACTTTGTTCCGATTCCTTCAAACACAACACTTCTGATTGGACTAGATTTTTGAAACAAACTTTTAATTTGAGATATGTACAATATTGTACATTTTTACTAAATCCTACATCATAGTAAACCTGTGATACCGAAATTTAAAATTCGAGAAAACTTACTTACCTAAAGGATATTTAGTCTTAGTAATCCCTGGAGTAGTAAGAGTAGTGGGCGAGGGACCGGTTACTCCCGTTTTTTGCGGATTTAATTAACTTTTTGAGCGGTACAAATTAACGCAGATGACGTTGGAAGACGTGGGAAGACGTGGGAAGACGCCGTACAGGGACTAGGCATGGCAATGTCAACCGTAGCGTCAGAGAAAAACAGGAAATGTTGTTTATCGGCAACTTGTTGTACAAGCAGTTTCACTAGTGTTTCGAGGGCACGACCTCATGAAAATCGCAAATATTAATCCCCAGCAAGAAGCCACACTTTCGCCATGAAAAAAAATTAGTTCCCCGAGAGAGCGGCGGAAATAAAACCTAGGTCTTGGTCAACACCTAAAAGGCGCTTCGCCTAACGTGCGTACGGAGTCACACTAGCCGGGAAATAAAAAACACAACCATAAGTAAGTTTAGTACCTTCCTTAATAGGAACAAATCTAGGGAACAATTTCTTTTACGGTTAACTCTTTTTTACCCTATTTACGGCTAACGGTTAAAATTTTTCAATTTTTACGGCTATCGACTAAACTTTTTGGCCGTTTTACGCCTATCGGTTAACCCCATTGAGACCCTCCAGATATGTTTGCTGAGTTCGGTCGAGTTTCTGTGTTTTTCGTGACGGAATGATGCAGTGTGAGGTTTCTGTATCTTGTCTTGAAGTCGTTTCTGTGAGTCCGATGTACGTTTTAGAAGTGTTATTGTCCTCACGTTTGACGATCGCTTGGTAGATAACTGATGATTGGAGGCAGTTTCCGTTAAGTGGGCATGTGTTCTTTTGTCGGCAGTTGCCTGTTTTGTTGCCAGTTGCGTTGTTTGCGGTTTTATCGGTGTGTACGGGTGGATTGAAAATGCCCTTGTTGTGATTGTCGATAATTTGTTTAGTGTTATTCATGCAGCTGTAGCTGATCTTGATGGTATTGCGATTGAAGATTTTTCTTAGCTTGTGGTCTTTAGTATAGGGAAGTGCTTGTCTACTAGGGTGAGAAATCTGTGTCCGATATTGGTGCTGACATTGTGGCGTATTTCTCAACCAAAAACCCAATCAACAAACCAGCGATGAATAACAAAAGAATATTGATAGCAGCTGTGTTTCATTTTGTACAACCGTGGAAAAAGACAATAAAAAAGATCATAAGATGACACAAAACTCTGTCAGCTTCAGCTATCAGTTAACAAGTTTCCAGATGATGCATAAATTTTCCACGTGAACTCACCTGTCAAATTTTGACCAATCAGAGCGTGACAAACGCGTGAACATGGTGAGAAAAGCCAACAGCAACTGCCTTCCCTGCCTTTAAAAACTGGGTGAATTTTTGCGTTCGAAGTCAGTTTAAAATCAACATAGTGCAGCTCATAAACACAATATATTTCCTGTGCATTTTAAGAAAAATAACTTGAGCCTGCGATCATTTGAAAACTAGTAACTTGTCAGCGGATGACCTAAAATAACACGCAAACACAATGGGTCGATACCTGAGCCAACTTTACCGACATGTGATACTGGTCAGCGGATACCCTGTTTTGACAGCTGTCAATTGACCACAACTTGGGTGTGTTATGTCAGGCTGCAGGCTTCCACACAAGCTAGATCGTGTGAGAAAATCCCACCGTACTAATAGACCAGACGCTAATTTTAAAGCCTTAGCACCCGACTTACAACATATTTAGCTTCATTACACGTCTGACCTTACATGTACAAACAAATGTTTTGTAACGCTGTTTCAACTTTTTTGTGTTTAGTAATTTCATGGAAGTCCTTTTTTTAATCAATTATATTATAGATAGCACCCGACCACCGTATACGATATTCTAACTTATATATGAATACGATAAGGCTATCAATCAAAGGACTTTAAAAGTGATAATTCACCTGTCAAAAGATAAAATTTAGTTGTTACGCAGTTTCAAATTTTTTGAATTTAGTAATTTCAGGGAGAGTCCATTCTTTATAATTGATTAATATATTATAGTTATTTCCCCACCACAGTATACGATTTTGAACTCCAATATGCCTAGGGTGGGGCTTATTTTATTTTTATTTTTTATAATAAAAAGACTTTGACAGTAATTATTTAAACTGTCAAAAGATAAAGTTATGAATTTGGTCGTTCAGATCATATTTTCGAACTTCTTTTTTGTTTTCTATATGGAATCTTTCCGATACATCAGCTGAGTAGTATAGGAAATGGTTATCCTGGCGCAAACTTCGAATTACCAGAATTGCATTTCTGGGACAAATAAAATCCCAGAATATGCAAGGGAATTTAAAAATGAATACCTTTTTATAAGAGGTATTAATAAGGAAATGGATAATTTTGTAGTAAATTATCTTTCTGATTGTAGTGAACTTTTTGTTTCTAGTTATAATGATAGAATTAAGTTTTTTATAAAAAAATTTATGAAAGCCCAAGAACTTGGTTATTTTAAGGATACTAGTTGTTTTAAATTTAAAGAGTGTGATGTTGAAAATATAGTTTTTTTATTTGAAAGAATGCATTTTGATTTTGAAGAAGATGAAGAATTTGTTGATGGTAATCTTGATGATTTTCCAGGATATAGAAATTTTTATGAGTTGTTTTGTAAATTTTACAATAAAATAAATATTGATTTAGTTAGTGATAGTGATGATAGTGATGATAGTGTTAATATTGAGGATATATTAAGTGGTTATGAAGATTCTGAAACTGATAGTGATTAATTATCATTTAAAGTCTTATAATCTAATAATAAGATTATAAGACGTCATGTCTAACCAAGCAAATGGTTTTCAGGGTTCTCAACCCTTTATAAGTGATAATGAGTATAAGAGTTTACCTTTGGATTTTTTAAAATATATATTTAGTCAGAAGAAACAAGTACTTAAGGATAATTATAAAGAATTAAGTGAAAAAGAAAAAATAATTCGTGATATTAGAAAAGTAGATAAACTTACTGAAAAAGTAAAAAAAGGTATTGATTTAAAGAAAAAGATAAAAAAAGAAAGAAAGAAATTTAAACCTAAAAAGATAAAATCATTTGATGAGTATTTTGAGGAATGTATAAAAAATAAAAAAATTCCAAAAGATACTCCTCGTTATTTTAGAAAAGCTCTTGAGAGAGCAATTAAGGAGCATGAACAAGTTTTTGATAAAGATATTAAGGAATATGATCAAGAACTAGTAAAAGAAAAATCAGCTCTTGAAGATTTTGCAAATAAATATATTATTAAAGGAGAACCTGGTTTTTCACCAATTGAATTTTTAAATAAGTATTATAATACTTTAGAAAAATTTTTTACATATAATCGAAATATTAAATTTAATATGCTTTTGGTATGTTTAATGGAACAACAAATACTTAGTAAAGATAAGGGAGTTGTTGGTTTAAAACAAGATAAAGCGTACTTTACTTCAGGAATACATAAAAACCTTATATCAACAGAAGTAGATAAATTAATTGATAAATGTTTTAAGAGAATTATTGAAACCATGCTGTTGAAAGACTTTGTTGACGTAATTTAGAGCCAGAACGCGCAAATAATACTTGTCGCTCTATATCTTTTAAACAGGTTTGTAAATCCGTCGTTAATACAACTTATAACTTTACAGGATGAAGTAGACTCTACTTCTTCTAAAATGCCACGCTATGCAGTTCTTGGAAAGCGACACGAATGTTCCCTCTGTGGGCGAAAGTTTAATCGAATAGATATCTTAAAACGACATGTGAAACAAGTTCATGAACGCCGAGCGGCTTAGCGGGAATACGTATGTAATACCTAAAGTCTTCCACAATCTGGCTCCATTTCTAGCACATGGAAAATCAGCACACAGTAGACCTTCTACGGCTGCCAAATGTCTGCGCCAAGACGACTCAGGTAGGAAGACTCTTTTGCAGTAGCATAAAAATAACATTTTGTGTAAATGATAAGTGCTATGTAAATTTCCTTTGCAAAGCATAATAGAAAGCAGCAGGATATGTTGAAAAAGTGCTTTATTGGCCTTTCTTTACAGTAATACCTTACTGAATATAATAGAGGTCACACATTGTTAAACAATTCTTATGTCCTTAAAACCGTAAGGTCCGATATCAGGGACATTTGAAAGAGGACGTATCGCGTGGCTTACATCGACATTGTTTCCCTTTACTAGTATATACCGCGGTAAGGTTCGGGGTCACAAAATCATTTCAGGGTGACAAATGGAGGTTTCAAACACAACGTATTTACCGGTAAGTAAAAGCCGCTGATTGCAAATGTATTTTTGAATCGAAAACTAACCTATAAAAACGTAGCTACAAACTGATAGTATTTCAGTAGATTTAAACAAGTCATTGTAGATATATTGCAGACTGAAGAAAGCAGATTTCTGGTATTTTGTAATGGAAACAGCGACTTTGTTTTGAATTTTCTTTTTTTTTTCTTTTTGTCAAAAAAAAAAAGGTTTATCTGCTTTGGATCCCCATGAAATTTGTCCTGTGGAATATACGATTTTTGACATGGAAAGCTGAATCTTGACGCCTGAAGGCCTAGACGACCAAGGGTTAAATCAGAAGGTTTTTTAAAAAATAATAATGATAATAATAATGATATAATGATTTAATTGTAAGTTAGCAGCCCATGTTTCTTGAGTTAAAAAAAATGCGACTTTGGCAAATGTCCGGGGCAAATTCAGAAAATTGTTATTTACAATAACCTTTAATTTTTCATATATTCCGTGTGAGTGTCACCATTTTGTTTTGTAATCGGAGTTGAATTTGCCGTAATATTTGGTGGTGGTAAGTTCACGATAAATGAAATAAAGCGTGATTGTATTTTGAACACATTAGAGATATTCTATTTACACATCCTTCATTTTCCTTCAGAGCGAAAAACCAAGAAACAAAGTCAACCCCTATCGAAAAAAAGCAGTCAACTCCAAGTTCTAGTTGGCAGCAAGAGCCAAGATCTATCAGCGATCTGCCCGAAGCACAACAAAGTCTCGTTCCCGAATACCGTAACCACTGGCATCAAATACGCACTCGTTTTAGCCGCAAAAATCGTATTTTGGACTGGTACAATTTCCGCCTGTCCTCTCTCCAACCTCGAGAACTTATCACTCATTTGAATAACACTTTTACTGACCAGTCCACGGTGTTTAAGCTGAATGTGTCTTTTGGCTTCATTCTACGCAAAAATGAGACTGGAGCACTTCAATATTATTATGCCTCCAGAAATAATGAGCAAGTCTTTGAAGCGCCCTTTCAAATTACCACCGCAGCTGACCTTCAGCAAGTCCCTGAAGCATTGTTAAACCTTAACGTCTTTGAATGGGTACGCCAGCGACGCCCCAACTCCAAAAGGGTCGTAGAACAGGTGACCAATCTAACCTTCCTCGTCACCAAGCTACGAGGTCATCCTATAAGGAGAGGTACTTACTTGCCTTCCTATCTGGCCGAGAACCATGGTTTGGTCGCCTTGGATTGCAACCACAATAATGGAAAAATCTACAGCGACAATTTGTGCTTTTTTCGGACTTTGGCACTCCACAACGGTTGTCACCAAAAGAATCTAGAGCCGGATGCACAACATTACTGAGAGCGATATACAGAATTTTTTCCTGAGAAAAAGAAATTTTGTGGTGTAAAGCTGAAAGAACTGATCGACCTAGAACACCTCTACGAAGTGAACATTTTTGTCTATTCCCTCGAACCCACTAAACCCGATGGAGAGGAGGGGAAAGAAGACATAGAAAAAGAGGAAGAGGATTTCGCTCCTGAGATCGCTGCGCAGTTGATTCACCGCTCCCTTTGCCACTACCCAAGTACGCTGTACCTCAACCGGTACCAGAATCACTTTTCTTATATTAAAGATTTAAAGAAGTATGCCAAGTCCTACAGCTGCTCGCGATGTGGAACATTGTGGAAACATTTTGGCAAGTTAAACTGTCACGAGCGAACCTGTGAAGCAGAAGTGCATTACCAGTTTCCAGGAGGTGCTTACAAGACTCCACCGACCATCTTTCAGTTGCTAGAAGACGAAGGATTGACCATTCCTGATCATCTCAAGTTCTCCCCCTACAGAGCTACCTTTGACTTCGAGTGTATGTTTACAGCCGAGACGGAACTTAATAATACAGAAAAACTGACGTGGACTTCTAAACATACACCCCTCAGCGTGAGTGTCTGTTCCAACGTTCCAGACTACGACCAACCCAAGTGCTTTGTGTCCGATGGGGACTCTAAACAACTCGTCAAAGAGATGTTAGAACACCTCGTAAAAATAAGTGACAAGAGTTATGACCTGTTAAGAAAAGAGTTTAATTTTCTTTTTGGAGCCATCGACCAAAAGCTGCAAGATCTACAACAAAAATCAGAAGCTGGTGACTCTTCCAGAGACAAGACAGTAGAGGACAGCACCCAAGAGGATAGCGATGATGAAGGAGAAGATCTCATGGACACAGATGACGAAGAAGAAGAAATCGGGTCTGAAATTGAAGAAGATCGTGTCTTTATTGACGATGACGCAGAAGAACAAGGTGCCTCGTTTTACAGGGCCTTAGATTGCGAATGTGCGAATTGTGCGTATGACAAACCAGAGGATAACAGCCCAGAACCTAAGGAGAAAAGAAAAAAGTACACCCTTTAAAGAAACTACGAGATCGTTTCCAAGAATATCTACAAGAACTTCCTGTCCTGGGCTTTAATTCTGGTAAATATGACTTGAATGCCGTCAAAGAGTTTCTGTTTCCTGTCCTGGTCCAGAATGAAGGCGTTCAGTTTAATACCAAGCGTAACCACAATTTCATGTGCCTAAAGACCCCACATCTTCGCTTCCTCGGCGTCACCAACTTTCTTGCTCCCGGTTTCAGCTACGACAAATTTCTGAAGGCCTACGAGTGTCTTCAAACCAAGGGGTTCTTTCCTTATGAATGGCTGGATTCTCTTGAGAAATTAGAACACCCTTCCCTTCCACCTCACGAAGCATTCTTTTCTACGTTAAAAAACAAGAACATTTCTGACGAAGACTACCAGTGCTGCCAACAAGTCTGGTCGAACAATAATATGCAGACCTTTCGAGAATTTCTCATCTGGTACAACAACCTAGATGTCCAACCCTTTGGTGAGGCCCTAGAAAAAATGTGCGCCCTCTGGAAAGATAAAAAGATCGACATATTAAGACAAGATATTTCCATTCGCGCTGTTACCTTGACGTACCTCTTTACCACCCTGGAATCTGGCATCTTCTTCTCTCTGTTTGACGAAAAAAAACAAAGATCTGTACTATCTCTTTAAGAAAAATATGGTGGGTGGCCCTAGTATCATCTTTCATCGATACCAGGAGGCGGGAAAAACCAAAATCAGAGAAAAAGAAATGGAAGTTCAAGGAAAACAAGCAAAAACCTGTCAAAAGATTGTTGGATACGATGCCAATGCTTTATATCTATGGGCCATCATGCAAGACATGCCCACCGGATCATTTACAAGACGCGAGAGGAAACTGGCTTCCAGAGAGAAAGTTCTTCCAGGATGGCAACCGAGTAGTTAGAGTGAAGGAGGAATTTTTATACGCCACCAAATGAACAATACAGAAAAACGCATTGGTGAAAGGAAAATACCAGCAGGATGGTTTTCACGGTCCTTCGCAAACAGTCTTTGAGTTCCATGGCTGCTGGTGGCATGAACATATTTGTCATCTTACTAAAGGAAAAGAAATGAACGAAAAGAGAAAAAGACCAATCACGGAGTTACTAGAAGAAACCAAAGAAACCTCCAAGTACATCAAGGATCAGGGGTACCATCTTGTGGAAATCTACGAGTGCCAGTGGCGTCGAATTAAGGAAACCAACCCACAAGTTCAGCGGTTTATGAGCTCCAAGTTTAAGCGCCCTCGTGATCATCACAAGACTCTGACACAAGACCAGATCTTAAGCGCTATTAGAAACGAGTCCCTCTTTGGAGTGGTCGAGTGTGACGTTCGAGTACCTGATGCACTAAAACCCAAGTTTGCAGAAATGTGCCCCATTTTCAAAAACAGAAATTTCAAGAGAATATTGGTCAGCACATGCAAACCTTTGCTGAGGAAGAGAACATCATGTCACAACCTCGAAGAAGTCTCGTTGGTAGCTGTTTTGGTGAGAAGATCTTATTGGCTTCCCCACTCATTAAGTGGTACTTGGAGCCTGGTCTGGAAGCTACCCACATTTATCAAGTAGTAGATTATAAACCCGTTCCCTGTTTCCAACCCTTTGGAGAAGCTGTATCGGATGCTAGACGGGTTGGAGATGTAGACCCAAACAAAGCCATCATTGCAGACACTATGAAATTGGTAAGTTGTTCTCCTATTTAGACAGATTCACCAGATTGAAGAAAATACGTTTGAAGTGCAATCTTGTAAGAAAAAAAATCAAAATATTTTTCACCGGGGAAAAGAACTGAGAGACATGAGTTTGAATTGCCATTATTTGGTGATGTTCAAGTCTCCGCGGGATAGCAGACAAGTCAGTCACTTGGCGAAACAGATGTTTCCCGGTCATGTCAAATACATGCAAGAAGCGTTTCAGGATGCGACAAAACGACGTTATGGCAACCTGTTATGCGACCTCAAACCGGAAACGCCTACCGACTTCCGGTTGCGCAGAAGCATTTTCAGCATGTCAGAAAGGTATAAAAAAGCTCCATCGCAGTGATTGATATCAGTTGAGTATGGCCCAACGACTAAGAAAGAAGCACGATTTTCTTAAGCTCCTCGTCAAGTGTACCCCAGCTCAACGTAAAGCAATTTTGAAAGCACCCGACGACGCTTTAGTAAGAACCATTTGTGAGTGTGTATTCAACGTACTTAAAGAAACCCTGTCCCTGTCAGTAAACCGGCAAAGAGAAAACTTCTTAAGCACAAGAAAGCCTTGACTGCTCTAGCTGAAAAGAGTATCCCGCTAAACAAGGAAAAGCAAATCTTGGTACAATACGGAGGAAACTTTTAAGTGTTTTGCTACCTCCCGTTCTTCGGATGTTGAGCTCGCTTCTTACTTTAGATGAATCATACAAGACGCATGGTTCTCGTTCCTGAGAACACTTTGGAACGATTGCAGCAACGCCAGCGGATATTAACACCACCTGTAACACAAACTCTGAAAAATCTGGATAGCCAAATTGGGGATATTTTAGAAAGTAAACAGCTTGATGATGAGGAAAAGGCGAAACTTTACAAACAGGTGTTGCAACGGTACTTGACTTATTACGATCAGCGGAAAGGCCAGCCTCTCCATGTGAAGTTAACGACCCCTAAAACAACAGAAACCCCCAAACCAGTTGAGAACGCAGAATCTACAGAGGAAGCCTCTCCAGATAATTCTCTTCCAACAGCAGTAGAGCAAGAGGTCATGAAAAGTGTACCCAAAATTTACAAAGCTGGGGCTAGACTGTTGTTGGATAAAATTAAAAAACACCAGGATGTGTTGCATTGGAATGATAAAGGAGAGCTGTTGTATGAAAACAAACCAATCCCAGGTTCTCATGTGGTCGACCTAGTCAACGACACATTGCGTCACCTAAAAGGATTTGAACCAGTGAGGTGGTCCGTGTTTGCGAGGGGCCTGGCGCGAATGAATGTCCCCGAAAACTTGGTTCGTAATCCCCAACGTCAGAGTGCCATAAGAGAGTTTAAAGCAAGAGTGAGAGAGGAGTTCCCAGAAAGTCCTTCGCGTTTGCTACCCACCCCACCTGTGACGTTATCTTCTGTCGAAAAGCAGAGGCGCAGAGTCGAGAGTCCTCGCCCTTAGGCTGTTCGATGGTTACGATTATAAATCATGACAAGAGACTTTTTTATTGTGAAACACAAAAATTTATTTGCTCATTCAATAAAATGTGTTGAAAAGAAATTACATGGTGTCTGTTTACTGAACTTAGTGTTGTGCTTTTGCTCTTTGCTTGTTTACATCAGCACGATATTTCGGAAAACTTATAGGAAAATGTTTTTCAGTAAATCGTTTTACAAGACTATCATTTTTACTTGTGTTTTTAGAAAAACGATGGACAATAGTACTCATACTTATTTGCCGACTAAGATATAAAGCAAAATACAAACAGTAATGTCCGCAGACCTTTGAATAGATGCCTTGTAATGTCACAGTATTAAGAGTCCACTGGTTAGAATTGTTGTTTGAAAAGGTAGTAAATGTTTCTGAATATCTGCTGGGTGGTGATCCGTAAGAATCGAAAAATTATCCCTCCTGCTCCTTAGTGAAATAAAACACCACCCAATGTGAACTTGGCTTGTAACTCGTATCCACATTGGCGATAAACAGGGCTGGGTAATGTGAAACACTTGCAGGCAGCAGGTCTGAGGGATACACGCCTTGAAACACACCTCGTGTAAATTTATCCTTTCTCAAAATAAGGGTCAGTTGAGTAGTGTCCATTTTTAGTTTGTGTAGTTGAACAACACGTTGCGGTTCCCGTCAATTTCAATCACGTTTTGGAATTCAGCGTACACGATAAGGTTAACCGTATTGGCCAGTGGCTCCTTGAACTGAAGCTCGGCGCGCAGGTTACCTTGCTTTATTAGCTCAAAATGGTCACCTGAGCAGTGGTCTGGGGACAAGTCAAAGCAGAATGCTGTGTAACCAGAGCCATAATCGCTTCTACTGATCTGATTACCTGTATCTTGGGATAGCTTTCCAGTGCCTGAGAACAGACTTTGGTAGCCCGCTGTTACATTTTGACCTCCAGCTTCGTCAAAATTCAAGAACAGGGGTTTCCGAGGAATTTTCTCTCCGTCCACATAGACACCCACTTGAGTTAGATTGTGGTGTTTGAAAATGCACGGGTTGGTACTGTAAGTTCCATTATATGCCTGAGTATCCACTAAGACCAGCACGATTCGTTTGGGGATGTGACCCAAAAAGGTGTTGTCGGGGTTAAAACTACTAAATCCTCTTGGAATAGACAGCACTTTACAATCTATTCGGCGAACCGAGTACTTGGCGCTGGAGTGTTTTAGTGCAGCAGCATGGCCAAGTATAATAGAGGAGGCCAATTTCACCCTGCGAACGAACAAGATGGCTTCTGTGATTACCACCTTGAAAGTTGGAGCGGCTGCTGATGACATTAGACAAAACGAGTTCGTGGCTCGGTTCAGTTTGTTTCTTAAATTCACTCCATTTAGCATCAACCGGTCTTGAAAGAAAATGTCGCTATGAATGGGCCCCACAATATGACTTTCTTTAGTGAAATCATAGCGAACCTTTAACCCTTGTTTGCTGCATCGTCTGAAGCCACAGGATTGGCAACATCCATTTTTCCAGGGGTATCTTTGTAGAACATGGCCATAGAAGGTTGACTTGTTTTTGCTTCTTCTCCGTGGTTTAGCAAGGTTTCGGTCATGGCGCGATAAGGGTAGGTATTGGTGGATGGAGAGATCAATCGCTCGTTCAAGTAAACGTCTACTTGCGAAAACAGGGAATGTAAAAACAGGTTCACGGGACCTACTTGTGTATCTGCATCTATGGCTGTTCCACTTGCTTTTGTGATCTTGGCTTTCACAAATAACTGAGTACGTGCCAAGTCCAAATACTCATCTCCGGTTCCCGAAACATAAAATTCGATCGGACCACTGTCCGTGATGTTACTGATGGGGTGGTACTCGATCCATTGCCGTTTGGAGATAGAGGTTTGTGTTGCAGGAATCGTAAAGAGATCCAACTCTGATTTCGTATATTCGTGAGACTCGTGATGCACAAAGGCCATAGTTACTTCCAGAAAGAAAATTTCTCTTTGGGCTTCTTTTGCTGCGAAGATGTTTTTGCTTTCTTGCCTGGAGGCGAACTGATTTTGGTTCCTTGCGCTTTTCTTTTTATAGCTTTTTTTGCCAGCTCCTGATTGTCCCTGCAATAAATTCTGGGAAGGTAGACTGAGGGCTTGTTTCGTGCGCTTGTGGACTGTTGTTTTAATGTTATCTCCATCAAGAACATCTTGGAAACATTGACACCTGTTTGTAAAGCCTTTTTTCCAATCACCTTAGCACCCTGTTGAAGGTGAGGCATCGCCCAGCGAAACAGGCCTCTGAATATGGACCCTAGTCCATAACCCCGCTGAAATCGAGTACCGTGAAACGCTGGTAAACTTTTTGTTTGGCTTGATTAACATGGTACTGTTCGTACAACTTGTGATTTGGAGTGTGGAGTTTTTTCATCCTAAAAGTACTGAGGTGCACTTTGACGAAAATGAAGTGTCAGCACTCTCCCACATTCAAATGGTACAGCCTCCCCTGTGTCTGTCTTTATATCGACTTCGACGGTTTCAAATTGCTTTCTGCTGACAGGTAAATATTGGGGGCGCAAAAATGATTTACTTACTCGCTCCCCGACCTTTCCTTCTACAGGAACAATTCGCAGCAAAGGTACCAATGCATCTCCAACATATTGTGACTGAATAAGATCACAGTAAATGAGAAGGTCGTGAAAGCCATACTCCAAATCCACTTGTCTTTCAGCGGTAGAGGTATTAGAAATAATTTCTTCTGGTGAAAATCCCAGCAGGTATCCAATGTTATCAAAGAAAAGTTATACGTTATTTTGTAGGTGAACAGTCACCTTTCTAGTGAACGTATCGCAGGAAAATGTTACATCGTCACTAAAACGCTTTACATTCTCGATCAGCCCTTTCATCTTTGATAAGATATCTTCAATGGAAGAATAATGACCCGGTGGTATAATTAGGGCCTCCCATATTCCGGACAATTCTTGGTTCCGAAGGAAGAATCAATTACCAAAATTTCCTTGGACATTATTCCAGCTGTGAGGATAATGAATTTCTGTTAGCGCTACTTCCCAGTCCCCCGTCAAGCTAACGGTTTGAGGTAAACCAACATGGTACTCCGTTAATGTGTTGTTGGGAAACTTATCAAGGCTGCTATTGCTTGGAAGAAGCAGGTAAAACTGTGTTACCTCCATCGTATCGTGTGTTCAAATGAACATTTATTCCTGGCGTTCTTAATTTACAACTA
>OZ037778.1:24791495-24826495 GCA_964035525.1 Porites cylindrica | reverse complement strand
TTTGGTAAAATGGCTATCACCACAATACTGATCTTCAAGCCGGATGCTCGGCCATTTTCATTTTCTCGTCAGTTTTAAATGATCTGTGAGATTTCCTACTGTACCAATAGACCCCCATTATTTTTTAAGTCTTGGCACCTGACTTACTAGACATTTAGCCTTATTACATTTCTGTCCCTACCTATCCAAACAAATGTTTTGTTACGCAGTTTAAAGTTTGTAGAGATTGGTAATTTCATGGAGGGTCTTTTCTTTATAAACAATTAATTATAGATAGTACCCGACTACCGCAAACGATGTTATAATTCATATTTGCATACCATGGGTCTTATAATAAAGGGACTTTAAAAGTGATACTTAACCTGTGAAAAGAAAATGGAATGAATTTTGATTGTCATGACATAATTTCTTACTTCTTTTTTTTTCCATATTGACTTTTGCCGACACATCAGATTGTAAGTATCAGTTCATTTTCTATCTATTTGGGGCTCACCTGCACTTATTTTATAAGTCTGTCCCATTCCTGCCTGTTGGCCATGACATATGCAAGATCTGATTTTATAAACATTTAAATTATAAAAGTAGGTTGAGCTTGATCGTGCGGGTGGACGTAGTCCTGAATAGGACTGCTGCTGTTGACAGTGACTGACGTTTGGACAACCTGTGCGGTAGTCATCTTGACTCTGAAGATGACTACCCCACAGGTTGTCGAAACGTCAGTCACTGTCAACAACAACAGTCCTATTCAGGACTACGTTCACCCAGACGATCAAACTCAACCTCCTTTTGAAATGACTCCTGGGTTCAAACCTCTCACAATTAAATTATAGATAGTACCCGATCACCGCATACGCTGTTATAACACATATTTGCATAGGATGGGTCTTAAAATAAAGGGACTTTAAAAGTAATAATTAACCTGTCATCAAAAGATAAAATAATAAATTTTGGTCGTACACGTCATAATTTTATACTTCTTTTTTTGTTGTTTCCCATGTGGACTCTTGCCGATATATCAGATCGTAATTAGGTATCATTTGATTTCCAGTGACATTTAATAAGTCACTGCAGAGAAATGCATGATAACTTTGTTCCGATTCCTTCAAACACAACACTTCTGATTGGACTAGATTTTTGAAACAAAAACTTTTAATTTGAGATATGACAATAATTTACATTTTTACTAAATCCTACATCATAGTAAACCTGTGATACCAAAATTTAGAATTCGAGAAAACTTACTTACCTAGAGGATATTTAGTCTTAGTAATGCGTGGAGTAGTAAGCATAGATCAGGTACATTATCAAAATCCACAACTGTATAGCGCGAAGATTATGGTGTGGATACCTTGAAAGTGGAAGTTGAGGCGGTTAAAGATAGAAAAATGAGGTTTAGTCATTCGCATCATGATCTCCTTCGGTTTTTGGTACGATGCCTGTCACCACAATACTGATTTTGGAGCCGGATAGCGTCAAAAAAGCTGTTTTAGTTGTATTTCGTCAGTTTCATATGGTTTTTGAGTTTCTCCTACTGTACCAAAAGACCCCACATATTTTTTGATGTCTTAGCTCCCGACTCACAACAAATTTAGCTTTAATAGGTTTTTGACCTTACTTGTCCAATTAAAAGTTTTATCTCGTAGTTTCAAGTGTTTGGAATTTAGTAATTTCATGGAGAGTCCATTCTTTATAATTGATTAATATATCATAGATAGTTCCCCACTACAGTATACGATTTTTAACTCCTATATGCCTAGGGTGGGGTTTATTTTATTTTATTTTTTATGTTTTCTATATGGAATCTTTCCGATACATCAGGTCGTAAGTGTCATTTGATTTTCAGTGACCGCTAATAAGTCAATGCATCGAAATGCAAAATAACTGTGTTCTGATTGCTTTCAACGCAACACTTCTGATTGGACTAGATTTTTGAAACGTAACTTCTTATGATATGTATGATAATTTACATTTTCGGCGAATACTTCGTCATGCTGAACATGTGGTACCAAAAGTTAAAATTAGACAAAACTTACTTACCTAAAGGAAGCTAAAGGGTATTTAACCTTAGTAATCCCTGGAATAGTAAGCATAGATCACGTACATAGTCCAAATTCATAAATATATACCACGAGGCTTATGCTGTGGATACTTTGAAAGTGGAAATTGAGACGGTTAAAGGTAGAAAAATGAGTTTTAGTCATTCGTATCATAATCTACTTTGGTTTTTGGCAAGATGGCTGTTAACGCAACACTGATTTTCGAGCCGGATAGGGTGAGAAAAGATGTTTTAGTTGTAGCTTGCTTGACCATTTTGATTTTCTCGGTTGTTTCATATGGTTTGTGAGATTTTCCTAGTGTACCAATAGACCCCTAATTATTTTTTGTCTTGGCACCCGACTTTGAACACATTTAGCTCCACTACATTTCTAAAGGATATTTAAACTTAGTAATCCCTGGAATAGTAAGCTTAGATCACGTACATTATCAGTCAAAATCCACAACTATATATCACGGGGCTTATGCTGTTAATACTTTGAAAGTGGAAATTGAGACGGTTAAAGGTAGAAAAATGAGTTTTAGTCATTCATATAATAATCCCCATCGTTTTTTGGTACGATGGCTGTGACCACAATACTGAACTTTGAGCCTGGTAGGGTAGAAAAGATGTTTTACTTGTAGCTTGCTTTGCCACTTTCAATTTTTCGTTAGTTTTTTAAGTCTTGGCACCTGACTTAGATGATATTTAGCTTTATTACATTTCTGACCCTACCTATCCAAACAAGTGTTTTGTTACGCAGTTTGAACTTTTTTGAAAGGTTAGTTTCATAGAGGGTCTTTTCTTTCTAAACAATTAAATTATAGATAGTACCCGACTACCGCATACGGTGTTATAACTCATGTTTGCATACCATGGGTCTTATAATAAAGGGACTTTAAAAGTGATAATTAACCCGTGAAAAGAAAATGTAATGAATTTTGATTGTCACGTCATAATTTCTTACTTCTTCTTTTTTTTCTCTATGGACTTTTGCCGACACATCAGGTGGTAAGTATCCTTTCATCTTCTATCTATTTTGGGCGCACCTGCACTTATTTTATAAGTCTGTCCCATTCCCGCCTGTTGGCCATGACATATGAAAGATTTGATTTTATAAACAATTAAATTATAGATAGTACCCGACCACCACATACGATGTTATAACGCATATTTGCATAGGATGTGTCTTATAATAAAGGGACTTTAAAAGTAATAATTAACCTGTCATCAAAAGATAAAATAATGAATTTTGGTCGTACACGTCATAATTTCATACTTCTTTTTGGTTGTTTTCCATATGGACTCTTGCCGATATATCAGATCGTAATTAAGTGTCAATTGACTTCCAGTGACGGTTAATAAGTCACTGCATAGAAATGCACTATTCCTTCAAACACAACTCTTCTGATTGGACTAGATTTTTGAAAGAAAACTTTTTGAGATACGTACAATAATTTACATTTTTACTAAATCCTACCTCATAGTAAGTAGTTATGAAAACGGGGTTTGTGGAGCACTTTTCAACTGTACCAGAATTTAACACAAATAATAAAATCCCAGAATATGCTAAAAATTATAAAAAAGAATATCTTTTAATAAGAGGAATAAATAAGGAATTAAAGTATTTTGTTGATTATATAGATAATGCAGGTAGTGGATTATTTGAGAGTCACAGAGTTGATAGAATTAAGTATTTTATAAAAAGATTTTTGCGAGGACAAGAAAAGGGTAAACTTAAGGATATTAGTAATTTTGAGATTGATGAGGATGTTGTTGTTAACTTAATTGAGATAAAAAAGAATTTTGATAATTTTAATCAGTTTATAAATTTTTGTTTTTCTTGTTATGATGAAGAAGATGAACCTTTTATTAATCCTTATCCTGGATTTGAAAATATTTATTACGATTTTATATCATTTTTCAATAAGCTTAATATCAAGTATGAAGAAGATAGTGATAGTGATAGTGATAGTGAATTTGAAAATGTTTATGTTAATGGATTTTCAGATAGTGATAGTGAATAATTTCTAAACTTATAACATTTTTTGTTACAAGTTTTTAAAATGAATTTAAAGATAAAAATATTTAAATAAAAAAATGTGTGATAAGAAAGTTTATTCAATTCATTTTCCTGAAAATCAAGTTTATATTAACTCAACTTGTTATCCATTAGAGGAGCATTTAGAAAAGCTTAAAAAAAATAAAGATCATAAGTTATACGGTATTTTACAAGATTATCCAAATGTAGAAATACGAGAAGAAGGAGATATTAATTCTGTTAGTGTAAAAGAAGTAGAAAGAAGATATTATAATGATATGTATACAATAATAACAAGTCATTATTATCCTTTTAGTTATAAAAAAAATGGTGGTGGATATGGTAATTAGTATAATCAAATAATAAAAAAATGGAACCAAGATCAAGAGAAACTACTCCTACAAAAGAGGATTTAGATTTTATAGTTGATGATGGTTATAGACATGATGTGGACCCAGATTATGTTCCAGATGAAAAATATGTTGTTACAGGATCAGATTTTAAAAGATTAACCAGAAATGCTAAAAAGCTTGGTGCTGAATCACTTGATTATTCAACTCGTAAAAATAACAAATATATGGCCACACTTCCAAGTGGAAAGAAAGTTCATTTTGGTTCACCTAAATATCCAGATTACATTATTCATAAAGATAAAGAAAGAAGAGATAAATATCTTGCTCGTGCTACAAAGATAAAAAATAAACAGGGAGAATTAACTTATAATAATCCAGAATCGAGTAACTTTTGGAGTGTTCATTTACTCTGGCCTAAAAAATAAAATTGAATTATAGTTTAAAGATTAACTAAATATTAATAAAATGCAGTTGTCCAGCTACGAAAATATTACCCAAGAGAATATTATTTTTAATAAAGCAAAAGAGTACAAAGTAAAAGATAGCAATATCAAATACAAGCGTATTTCAATTGAAGCCAAATATCCTAATGGAAAGAAAGGACCACTTGTTGTTGAAACTCCAGTTCTTCTCAGTTTTGGTGTAAGTGAAAAGAAAAATCAAGAAACAAAAAAGTTAGTTGGTTACTCAATTCCAGTATGCCTTTGGAGTCGTGATAGTGTCCCAAATCCTAAAGAACTATCATTTTTTGAAACCCTAAACAATGTTGTTTTAATGTGTCAAAAACATTTAGAAAATGAATTTGGTCCAGATTTAGCATCATCTCTGTCTTCTCCATTTTATTACAAACAAATAGAATATACAGACAAGAAAGGAAGAACGAAAACAAAAACTGATGATGCATCAGCACCAGTTCTTTACGCAAAACGTATTTATTCAGAAAAATCAAGGAAAATTTTATCTTTGTTTAAGGGAAAGAGAGGTAAGGATTTAAATCCTTTTAAATATATTAACCAGTACTGCAATGTTAAATTAGCATTAATAATTGAAGGAATATTTATAAGTAAAACTGTTACATCATTACAAATAAAAGTACATGAGTGCTATGTTAAACCATTAAAACCTAGAGAGGCTTTACTAAAAATTGAAGAGGAAGATAGTGATAGTGATAGTGATAGTAAAGGTGAAGAGATAACTGATCAAGTAATTGAAGACTTACTTTTATCGGATGAAGAAGAAACTAAGTAAATAACTATTTTTAATACAAATTTTGTATTAAAAATCAACCAAATCCTTTGAACTTACCCATGAGTTAAATTTATCAGGATATCCACTCCATTTTACTAATGCCATTTTTTTCTTATTATCTCGTCTGATAATCTTTTCTATTCTAAATGTTTGTTGTTTTGCTTTCTGTAATTCTTGCTCGCAGAAAGAACCCTTAATCTCTTCTCCCATCAAATCAACAATGCTATATGTAATAGGTTTTGTTGGTAAAACTTTATTAATAACAAATATCTCCTCTGTCCAGTTTGGTGTGTAGCCTTTATCAAATACCTTTCTCTTATACTTAGAAATTCTAACTTTATCACCAACCATAAATTTTGATCTACCAGGTTTTAAGTAAATAGAATCACCATACAAATTAGACCAAACTATTTTTTTATTTTTCTTTTTACTTGCTTCAATAGGAGTCATTTTTATACTAGAATGTCTTGAATTATTGTAATCATTAACTAGTTTATCTATCTTATCCCAGTAAACAGTAATGTTATTAACTGTAAACATCTTCCACATTCTGTTTTTCATTGTTTTATTCCATCTCTCAACAACACTTGATTTCTCCTCGTTTTCAGTGTGATAAAGTTTAATTCCTTTACTTTTTAAAAAATCTTTAAAATGTTTACTTATAAACTCAGAACCTTTATCAGTCCATAACATTTGAGGTTTACGTTTACTTTTGAATATGTCATCGAATGCTTTACTAACAGTTTCAGTTTTTTTATCTTTTAATCCCCTAATCCATCCATACTTGCTAAACACATCAATAACCATCAGAAGATATTTAATCCCTTTGTTCCACTTACTAAACTTTTGCATTTCAACTAAATCAGCAGCCCAGATATCATCAATCCCATTTGAGATTACTAATCTCTTTTGAAAGTTTCGTTTGATTGGTTTGTGAAGTTCGTCGGCTAATTGTTGAGACCAATCACTACTCAACGCCGCTTTACGTTTTTTGTCCCCATTCCAAGTTTTTGTTTAGTATTAATTAATGTTCTAGCCAACCAATGCCCTTATTGTCTTTCTTTCCAAGGAATTGCATCTAACGATTTCACCATCTTTTTATCGGCTTTATTTTTACACTTTCGGTCATCACCGCAAACACTATAATCAACATCATGCTGCATAGCCACAGCATCAGTTGCCCCAGTTGGTTGATCGTAAATTTCTAATATTTTACCAGTTTCCGGATTGTATCTTACTTGGTTTTCGAGATCATTATAAGGGCCTGTATATTTATGTCCTGGTAATGTCCATCCTCCTTTTGGTTTTGGTAATTTACCAATCTGTTTATGGATATCTACAGCACCACCTCTATAGTGACGAATGTTGTCAGTCACACCTTTTAAACCTTGACTACCAAGTTTCATAAAAGCTGCTGGCCAACTTGCAGTTGGATTTACAAACATTGCTGCTCTTTCTGCTATTTTATCTGTTAATGTAGGTTTTCTTCTTGCTAGAGCACCACCATATTTATTTTTAACTTCCTCTACAGATTTGTATATTTTGTTGGTACCTAATCCACCACTAAAAAAATCTCTTACATGAGCATAACCAATTTGTTTTCAATTTTTCTTAACAATCATTATGGGTTCACCTTCTTTCAAATAAAATTTTTTACCACCAGAGCGAAACACAGTTGTTTTACCCGTCCAGAAATTGGAAGTAAATATACCATCTTCTGAATTAACAACACCTTTAGCAATATCACCAGACCAATAATCCTTAAATACTTGCTTTGTTTGAGGAAACAAGGTTTCTGAAATTTTTTGACCCACATTTATTCCTGTTTTGATTGGGCCAACAGCGTCACCAACACCTTTGCCCGCCATCCCTGACGGGCTTATTAGTTTTTTGTCTTCTTTTTTGTTTTTCTCTTTTTACCACTTCCAGTTTGAGAAACTGATCCAGTTTTCACATATCTAACTTTTTTCATTCCACACACTGCACATCTACAAAAGAATTGAGTTCTACCTCTTTTATCAGTTTGGTAACCACTTGGCTCTGTGCAAGGAGTTACTCTTTTATCTACAATAAAATATGATTCTTTCATTTAATATAATGTTTAGATAAAATATGACTACTAGATCTAATTTTCTTAAAAGTGAACTTCAAAAAATATACCAAAACCTAAACACGAGTTATGAATTTGCTGATCATGCTAGATTGGAAAATGATAATAAATTTATAAAAGTATTTGAGCTAATTATGGAAATAAGTGAAAAATCAAATACTCTTAACAAAGTTGTAAAAGGAAATTATCTATTTATATAGTAAATGGAAGCCAAATTCTTTTCTGAGATAGAAAAAAAGATGGATGTTAAAACACTTGAGGATTTTGAGAAAGAAGTAAGAACAAAAATATATAATGAGTTGGAGACACTTAGAAAGAAAAATGATAATCTTTCTAGAGTGCTAATGGCTGGTGAATGTGAAATGTGGAAGAAAATTAGAAATGAGGAATATTCTTGGTTGCAGATAAATAGTGATAAAAAGAAGAAACTTTATCGTCTTATTGACATTTACTCAAATTTTGTTGACTTAGTTGATAGTGTTAAAGATCTAAATACAAAAGTTGATAGGGTAAAGCAATTGAAGGATGCACCAGATGGAGATTAAAAAAATAATATTTATTAAATATTATTTTTATCCTCCAAAGTATGCTTTTATAAAATCACTGTTATCATTATCAAAATGTGGGTTATGTATTACATCTAGAATACTACTACCACGTTGTCGCTCGAACAGATAATATAAACACCAATAACCACATAGAACAGTATCACGATTTTGTAATTCATCCATTGAGTAAACTATACGTTTTCCAGAAGTATGAAAATACACCAGTGCTTCATTTGGCATTATTAAACCAAATGGATCAAAGTACTCAACTACATTGTCTATATTTCTGTAACAAACCCAATGTGTTCCAGGGCCAGTCATATCATCTAGATTAATTATTCCACATTCTTTTTAAATATTTTTTGGTAGTCCATCACGACTATATATTCCTCTAAAATGTTTAATACCAAGTCTTTTTATCCAATCCATAAGGTCAAAGTTGGATAGAGGTTTAATTACAAAATGGTTCCTAGAATGGGGATTGAGTTGAATGGACTGTTTTTTCCTAATAGTAGACCTTTTCCTTTGGACTTGGACTTTTTTTTTTTAACTCCCATTCCAATTGGGTTTTCCCATGTACCAATAAAGGGTGGTGGAAAGTGATAAGGATAACCTTCACCATATGTTGATGGAGGAGGAGGAGGAGGTGGAACGTAAACATTTGCTGTATTAGATGATCCACGTCTATCAACCTGCAGTCCAGATCCAAGCATCTTAGATACTAAACTAATTGCTATTGGGATACCAATAGAAGCAAGTGTTCCCAAAAATCCTCCTTCTATCTGTTTACGAGTTGGTTTGATAACCAGTCGTCCACCTGATTGATAAGCTTTGTTAATTTGATTTATTTGTGATTTGGTAAACTCTCTTACAATAGGTGGTAAAAATGGGAAAAACTTTTTTGGAATTGGAATTGTAATTCCTTTCCCAAATATTTTATTTATTCCAAGTTCTCCAAGTGCAGTAGCAGCACCAGTTGCTAATGCAGGAACAGCTTTTGAAATTCCTTTTATTGCGTAAGGTAGTACTTTTGCTCCAAGAGATGCAAGTGATGAAAATAAGTTTCCACCATGTTTTACAGAACGTCTAATCTGAGTTTTACTTATCTTTATATCTGATCCTGTGCCATTTGCAATAGATTTTTTTATTTTAGAAATTTGTCTTTGGGTTAACATTAACTCATCAGAACCTCGAAGATGTCCATGTTTTAACCGAAGAGTTATTGGTGATTTATTTAATATTGCAGAAGCCAATTTTGACTTTTGTCCATTTGTAAGTTTTACTCCGTATTCAAAGTAAGTAGCCATTTTTTTTATTTAATTGGTTATATTAAATTTGCTTTAGGAAATTTAATTACATCCCATATACTTTTCTTCTTAGGTTTGGGTTTATTTTTAAGTAAAAGATGAAGTTTAATTTTGTTTATTTTATCTTGTTTTTTCTTATTTACTTCTTTTAAATTTTTAAGTAAAAGTTGAAGATTTTTCCTATTTTCTTTATTAACATGATTTAAAGTTTTTTTAAATTGTGTTTTACTAAATTTTAAATCAACTGTTTTCTTATTTGCTTTTGCTTTGTCAAGCTTTTTAATTTGGGTTTTTGTAAGAAAAACTACAAAACGTTCTTTGTTTTTTAAGTTGCTATAGTCTTGGGGTAAAATAAGTTTTTTTCCAAAAGTTTTTATTTGTGATGGGGTTAAGTAAATTATATACCGTATGTAATTACTCATTTTATTTTATTTTTAGATTAAGCCCTAAGCAATAGTTTTCCATCTTGTTGTGATATTTCTGCTATTCTTTCATGTAAGACTAATGCGTAAATATTATAATCAGCGTTTGGATTAGCAGATAATTCGTAATGAAATGCTAGTTTTGTAACACCATCTTTGATATCCATTTTTTGTTTTGTTAGGTCAAAATAAACAAAAGGAAATAAATTTTCAAAATTACTTCTATTAAGTAATGTTCCACCTTGATAATCATTATTTGCATAAACATATGACATTACATTTCTAAATACTCTTGACATATCCGTAGAAGGTTTAAAGTGAATATCTGGATATTCGTTTCCATTTGCAACTTCCAAGTAACATCTTGATATATTAGCATTATTTGGCAGATCAAAAGTGTCGTACAAAAATGGATTTGCTGTTTGTGAATCAATTCTTGCCGTATCAATTCCAAAAACAAATACATGACGTGGTTTTGAAATAGCATTTGTAATTCTAAAATGTCCTGTCTGATTTTGTGTATTATTTGACCTTTCGACTACTTCATTCAAATATATCCATTTGTAAGGTTTAAGATAATTTTCCATGTACACCTTTTGTCCTTCTGAATTAAAATAAGTTTTGGAACAAAAAGTTGTAGTCTTGTTATAATAACTCTACAATTATCAGCAGCTTGAAAAATTAAATTAGCATCTTTTTCAATTTCAATATTTAGCTCAATTTTTGTATTTGGAAGTAGCTTGTCTTCCAATGCTTCAAAGAAAGAATATCTATTAAGAGGAATTTCACAGTTTACTGTGGCTGATGCTCCCAATAGCGCTTTTCTTGCAGCAAAACCTTTGTTGTAATTAGCAACTCGTCCTTTTACAACATTTGTTCCTCCAGTAACATTTGTGTTATTGATTGTAAATTCTGTTTCCTCTGCGTGTCTTGTTGTATCAAGAAAGTAAAATTCATTTGCAGCAACACTTTTCGCATATGTAGGACTATACTCAAGTAAATTTTTAATATTCACAACATGATTTGCATAATTACAACTATACACATCTCGACCATTTGCTTGGATAGATAATTTTTGTATAAAGGAGTTACTACCATTTACAATTCCGTTATGGTCAGCAGCCGCAATAGGTCCTCCATTTGCTAGTTTATTTACTTTAAAATCCATTGATAATCGTGCGTTATACCAATCAAAAGGAGTGGATTCTCCTGTATTATCAGCAACAAATCTAAGGCCTGTTTTAATTTGGTGAGCGTTATTGGCTGGGGCTGTATCTAGAGCCTGTTCCAGGTCATAAACAACATCTTCATATCTTTCTTAATATTTTGGATTTCTAAAAGACTTCATTTTATTTTAATAATTATATAATTTTCTCTTACGTGTTGACCCACCACTAAGAATGGCATTTACTCTTTTATTTATCTCTTTTTGAGTCATTGTTTTGTTTGGAATTGTTTTAACATTTTCATTAAAAGTCACTTTTGGTGTTTTATTACTTTTGGTTAGCATTTGCACTACTTTATCACCAGCCTTTTTACCTACATGTTCACCAGTTTTTGTTGCAGCTGCTGTTACTGCTTTTTTAACACCCTTTTTAGCAGCTTTTTTCATTGTCTTTCCAAATAATTTTGAACCAACAGATTTAAAGACATCTGTTATTCCTTCACCATAAATATGTTGTCTTGTATATCGCCCCAATTCAGGGTCAAATCTCATTTTAAACTCTGATTTTCGCATCATTTTATTTTAATAGTTATATTACATTGAATGGAGTATTAAAGTCATAAACCAATCAATACCATTAAAATTTACTGGTCTTCCAAGTGAGTCTGTCACATAGATTCTCATTTCATCAATGTGAAATGTAGAGACAGAGCAATACAATGGTCTTTTAGGTTCAAATGTAAATGGAAAAGATCTTGTAAGATTATCAGTTGGTATCACAGCAATAGTATTTGTATTTATCCCATTTACAATGCTATCAGTTATTGCGTTTGTGTTGATATTTAACACATCAATCGAATTTGTTATATTTGGTAGTTTTGATCCATACTCTGTTTTTGTAATAAGTTTCTTTTCAAATCCAATCAGGTCTCCAAATTCTGTTCCTCTCAGATCAAGTTGATAATCACCATCAAGTGATATGAGAACTCGATAGGTAGATAGTATAAAAGTTAGATTGATTGAATAAGTCTTTTTTCCACTTGAATCTGTTGAGTGGTGAGACTTTTGAGACATATATTGATGAATGTAATCATTGATATCTGAGTAGGAATACATTCCATCTGTAAAAGTAATTGTTTGCCAGTTGGTTCCATCGTGAGTGTATTTGATTTTATTGTTTTTATAATCACTTCTAATGTTGTACCAAGAGTAAGTCATAGACAGCCGATCAAGAGCAAGTTGATGTTTCTTTTCAGGGTCAAGTTTCAAAGATGGATTAAACTTAATAGTAAAATCACCAGGTTTGCTTGTTCCTCTTTTTCCCTGTTTATTGAGGAAATGTGGATAGCTCGTTCTTCCATTTTATTTAATAGTTATATAACTTTTTAGTAAATCATTTAGTTGTTTTTTTGAAATTACTTTCATTTGATTGAGAATATGAGCAATTTGAGAAAACTCAGGTATTACACCATTATTCCCAGCAAGAATTGAACCACCGAGTAATTCAAGTCTTTCTAGAAGTTGATGTGGGTTGTTAAAGTAAATCATTCCTTGTCCCATTTTATACTCAAGCGAACCTAAATAAAGTTCAAGAATGTTTTTGTATTTATGTAGTAAATCTTTTTGCATTTGAATAAATTCTATTTCCATTTTTTCATCTTCTGTTTTTTGTTTTTTTCTCTTCAAACCAGCTATTTGTCCTGTAGTAACTTTTACATCATTTTTCACTTCATCACGTATTTCTTTAAGTCTTTCATAGTCGAGGAGCAGATTTCTAAAAGAGGCCCAAAACATGGGTTACGTAGCACCCCCACCACACAAAAGGTTTGACAACAGATTCAGATAGCCAAATACCCACAGATCACTTATTCGACATTCGGATCTACAAATTGTGGGGTCAGTGACTTGGTGCGCTGCGATTTCTGAGGGGGCTGGGGGGTATTTTGAAGCATCAAATTTCAGCATTTTCGCACAGGGTTAAAACTTTGAAAAATCATATCTTTTTACTTAATCAGGCAAATGGGTTAGTATTTGGCCAACGCGTGTTAATCCATAAGAGCTACAACCTCAGATGTATTTTGTGCCTTTTTTGCGTTGCCATGGTAACGGTTTATAAGGAAACTTTGTCTATGGGGTCTAACGTCAATAATAACGGATGTTTTGACTTCCGCGACAAATATACATTGCCGATGTACTTAGAATGTGCTTACAATTGATATTTACTAATTCTAGAGAACCGTTTGTATAAGATTTTTTACAAATTTGCAGATCAAACCATTCCATTGTCTTGTAACGAATCATGAAAGTTGTCATAATTGCCTCTAAACCCTATTTTCCTATTGTTACCAATTAAAACCTTTGAAAAATCATATCTTAAAGACTAAACATTGTTCAACGATGAAACTATGGACAGCCATGTAACTTTATAAGCTCTTTCATTTTAAAACATTTTCGCGAAATGATCCTTGTTTCCATGGCAACGGTTGCTAAGATGGGTTTTTTGTAAGCAATGCCCCTTTTAAAGAAGATCGAACAGAGATGTGGGTTAAATAAAGCAATTTAAAACAAAAGTTAATAGAAAAATTAAATAAGTTTTTTTTACCGGTTTGAGGAATGCTGAATGACTCCCTTAATTACTTTTAACTGAGTTTATGTATGGAGTCAAAGTAATTACCACTGATTTTGTAGCCGACATAACGCGATTTGCTGAAAGTAGAACTGAAGAAACCACATATTCTGTAGATTTAACTGTTACCAATGTCTTTATTCAAGCAACAGAAACTACAGGATCCTGTGCCATAGGTTCAATAGCAATCAGATATTACAGGCTCTTTTCCATTTGCGTTTCACTTCAAAAGCATTACTTCAACTAATTGACAATCTACTCCTCGTCATCACTCGCACACTCTAATTCATCGAAACCAGTGTGAGGATTTTCACAATCACAGGCCATGCAAGCACAAGCCTCTGTGCACGACAACTCATTGACTCTGCAAACGCAAGAAGCGGACTTGCAGGCTGTCTTTATGCATTTGCAGACAGTGAGCTCTGCTAATCCCTTTGGGGCAGCATCCCTGGTCATTAGAAGGGGCTTCAGGGAGTCGTCATCGCCCTTCTCCCACCCATTTCCCATTGGCTGTGGTAATTGCTGAAAGGCTTGCAGACATCGCTTCCAAATCATTGCTTGGTAATTGGCACGCTGAATGTGCAGCTGGAGACTGTCAGAGGTAGGCGGCAGTCCATTGTTTTTCTGTTTTCTCTGACAGAACACCCAGTACCTAGAAAACACAAAAGCATTTTGAGGGAAGGATTTTTTTTGCTGTTGACATGCACTTTTAATAACTAATAAGTTACATAAAATTAATGATTTGACCATGAGTATACCTTACATCATCGGCTGTTGTACCAGCTCTTGATGGGATGGCATACAAAGAGCTTATGAACGCTTCAGCCGTCTTTGCTACACTTTGAAGTGGTGGTAAGTTGTCACCTAAACCCGCCAGATCTACATACACATCCTTTGTTTGTAATAAAGCTTTCCAGGCCTTTCGCTTTCCAATTTGATACAGCGCGCTAGTTGAGTCACATCCTGTCAATGCGTGGAACGAGGGAATAAGACGGCAGAGATCCTCACCTAGCTTCTCCGCTAGACAGTGTACTGGTAGGAAACGAAGCTTGTCTTTAACACCAGTACGAAACCATAACTGCTGGGTATTGATCATGTTACATGCATAAACACAGAGAGCTGCAACGTCAGTATCAGGGGATTGCACCACAATCCTTTGGTGGTCTCTTGAACAGTCACTTGCGTGCAAAAGCATTCTTGTGTCAGCCTCTTCATGATCGGATGATAAATGAAGCAAAGGAGTTTCTTGATTTTGAGTGACAGCGAACGTGTCATCGCTGTGAATGAAACACCCTGCCAACACCAATTTCTGGTCCCCTGAAAGCCTTGTCTTTGCCATCTCTTTCCACGTACTGCCAAGAAACGCCTTTAGGTTGGTCTTGTTCACAGGGTTGGAGATGAAGTTTTGCCACTTCTTGGGAACTGGAGTGGATGGGCCCGATATTCGCACCTCAAAGCTTGATGATGATCCCCTTCGAGCACGCTCTGCTTCCTTGATCGAGTCTTCCTTGTCATAGCGATCAAAAACTACATCCACACGATTACAGCCATTATTTCCGAGATGAGCGGTTATCAACTGGAAGTACCTGTTAGCGAGCTCTCCAAATGTGGCCGAGCCTGCGTTCTTCATCATTTGCACCACTGCCATGCCATCTATCACATACGCAGTTGATATTCTATCATCTACTGGTAGTCTGGGTAGCGCTTGTACTTGTTCCTCGAGTATCCCCAGGAACACACTTTTAGTAGTTTTCCGTAACGATCCATCAGGATGAGCCAGTGCGCAAGGGACAGAGTCCAGCTCGTACTTTAACACTTCTCTCAAGTCAATATCCCTTGACCGTGAAGCTATCAAAAGCCGCCCAAACAAGTTTCTGTCCGCGCTTACTGTTACAAGCTTCTCATCCACGGACTTAACCTTTGCTTTCTTTGACAAACTTGCAAAGGTTTTTATGTTCACCTTTTCCATCGGTTCCCAAAAGCCAACTTCATTGGTATTGATACGCTTGCTCACAAATAACTTCATCCTCGCTGCTCCTAGACATTGGGCATCAATAAGTTGCTGATATCTCCTCTGGCATAACTACTCCCGTAGCAAGGTTCATTAGTGGAACGTCCTCTCTGTACGCATCTTCATCGAACGGATTAGACATCACTGTCTGCAGAGTGTGCATGACCTTCTTGATGTCATTTTCGTCTCTTTGAACTCTGACTTTTGATGATTCCTTGTGTGTACTTCTTGTAGATTCATCCAAATCTATCATTCTTTTGGTAGCAGTCGTGGTTGCTGTTCTCTCGTGTGCTGTCAAAAACCATTTCTGGAGAGCGCTTGGCCTTTGCGTAATACCGATTATGCCACCTTTAGTTTTACTGTCAAGGTTAATGCTCTGTTCGAGAGCCATGTCCGTCCAGACTTGGTTAAATGACTGTGAAGTTGACCTGCTGACAGTGTGATTCCCTCTAAGGAACTCGTTGTAGACGTCTAGAGCTTTTTCTTGCAGATTGCGCATATCCATAATATAAACAGGCAGCCACCGGGAGTAATTTACGCAATCCATTGCAAAAAAATAAGGAATCATCTTTGTTGTAACCTTAAAATGTAACTCCCAGTCACCCTCTCGTTCTGCTCGAATGAACTCTAGGAGAAGGAGAATCATCTCGATGTACTTGTCCCAAAACTTGAAAAGTTTCGATGACGTTTCTTGTTTAAACCGCGTCAATAAGTCCTCAACACGGTTGGCGGTGTTACAAAGCAGCAAATAGGGCTCTTTCTTCTCTTCAGCTGTTGTTGCTGTTCTGTAGCGCTCCATGACAGAGTCAACGAGATTTAGAATCGCACCTCCTTCGCTTTCGACTTCTTCACCTCCTCCTTTACTAACCCAGGAGCAAAATGCGTCCCACTTCAAACGCAGTAGCGCCTCCATAATCAATTTGTGTCCTCTAATTCCCCTGTTGTACGATTTTCCCTGCAATAGTGCCATAGTAGAGCTCGATCCGTAGAGGCCAGACTCTATAAACACATCCTCCAAGCCACTCTCCTGGAACATCTTTCCGATCAAGGCCAAATAATTGAGTGCAATGTGAAACCCCCCTAAGCGAATCACCAGGTTTTGGAACTCTTCTGGATAACGCCAGTGGATTTCCTTTGCCTTGGAATAAATTGCCTGATCAAATGTGATTACTGCAGTGTTCTGCTGGAGATGTTTGGACATTTCTTGCACTGTTTTAAGTACCGTATAGATGGTACTGTACTCTGTTGGCGATCCAGCAATCATCGGGCAGTACCCAATGACGGTGCGAGGCAACGTGATGGAAGACATTTCGGCATTGAATGCGCTCCATCCGGAAACTGATTGCTCTCCATAGGTATCATCGGCCTTCAATACGTTTTTTCTATTCAGCCTGAGCAGAAACCATGCCAGTTCTCTTACATTCTGAGTTGTTGTGCAATCGTCTCTACATTCAAAGTTCTCTTCTGCCCTTCCTACGAATGAGGTCAACGCAGGACGCTTACCATGCACACTGCACTCGTGCATGAGTTGACCCTGAACTGGCTGCTCTAAAGATCTTCTTCTAGAGGAGTGGTCGGCCTGGATCTTCGGTGGGAGTTGGGGTCCAAAAGGCTGACGCTGACACACTACTAGCGTTGTGGCGTGGGTAGTTTGTTTGCCATCTAGAGTTTCCTCGTTGAAGTCATTATTGTCGGCAGCGAATTGTACAAATGGGCCGACGGTAATGTTTGATGGGATGACTATTCCAGTTTGTTGGCTCCGTGCCTCCATCTCTCTTGCCCACGCCGTGTTTACGATTTCGACATGATCATATGAAGAGCAGTGCCCCATTCTGTTTAACAAAGTCACGACTTCCTTAGACCCTGTTAAATGATGTATGGTGACTGCCAAACCTACGTGTTTCGGTGTTTTCACCTGACTATTGGTCGGGCATGAATTATATCCTGACCTAGCATAACTACGCGTCTTCCTTTCTCAGCAGTAAGAGTAGCTCCATCCGACACGGTAGTGGCCTTTTTGTCTTGCCTAGAGATAACCTCTGAAAGAAAACTGTAAAGGCTTTCCGGTATTAGACACCTGCCCTTCTCTATGGGAACATCGTCTACACACAATGGCTTGATTGAAATACCATTGCACTGTTTGATGTCATTCTTTATTATCTGAGCTGCTTGATACAAAATGCTAGCCTTATCCTTTTCCATATCCTGTCTCGTGTCCTCATCGACTTTAAAATCTTCACTGGACTGCTGAGAGACTGATGTCTTTACTATGTCTGCAACTGACAAATGACTGGAATAAATTAATTCGGGCTTCGAAGGGTCGTTCTGCTTCTCGATGACTATTTGGTCTAAGAAATGGCCTCTCATTCTTCTTTTGAGCTTTTCGCTGCGATAATTGGTGCAAGAAATGCCTTTGACTTCCAATACCTGCTTATAGCGGTCTAACAAATGGCTCATGTCATAAATCTTTCCTTCAGATAATCCAGGAGTAATTTCATCCACTAACATAGCAAACGCTGCGGAATACATACACTCCTCCTCTTCATTGTCTTCCTTGTAACTGAGACATTTTAGGTTTGTCTTACTGACATATTTGCTTCGACATTTTCCGTGATACTTCGCTTCTTTCGCTATCAAATCAACGCCTTTGATATTTAAAAGCAATCGCTGGTCATCACGAGCAATAGCAGCGTCTACAATCGCTTGACAAGAATCAAAGCTGGCAACACTTATAAGCTCTTTTACGCCTTTGTACTTCTTTTCTTGGCAAAATATACATATTGACCAATCTACACTTTCATATGTGGACCTGGAAGTCCTGTCTACTTTTGCCTTCTTGGCTTCTTGTGGCTCATCTTCAGAATCCGCCATATCTAATATTTTAAAGGAGGAAAACTATCTATCACAATCTTACCGACAAAAAGTCCTCAAGTGTTACTAAAGCAAACACACCGGGAAATTCTCTATATATACAGTTTATGTATATCTAAAAAAAGGTAATTGCTTTACAATTTATAATCAAATACATGTTTTAAAGATCAATGGTTCAGTTTATATTGGATTGGTTATAAAAACAGGACTGTTGCTTTCGATTTTCAAAAAGAACTTACAGAGATTATAAAGAACAATTTTCTTTAGTTCATGAGCTCAGTAAAATAATCAACTAATCAACTCTGAAAAATCTTTTAAGCTACACCTAGCACGTCAACAATAAAAAAATAAGTGTTTAACGCGATTAAAAGTAGCAAAATGGAAGCAAAAAACCGAATAATTCTTACCTTTTGAAGATTAAATCGATCCCGCAGTTAAAATGGCGGATGCTACTCGCAAAGCAATTCGGGATATGCATCAAAGGCATCATGGGAATGAAAGAGAGGAATGGATAAGAAATCAACTTAAGAGGATTTACGGAAAAAATAACCCTCATAAAAGTTGATTGTAAAAGCTTTAAGAGCTTTACCGCAAATTACACAAAGTCTAAGCAACTAAAAAATCAAGTATTTCAATAATTTTGTATTAAATTTTCGGTACAATACTCAAGAAAGAAAGCAAACAGCCTCTCAAGACACAGAGATAATAATAACGTCAAATATAACAATACCGTTTCAAAACATATGTATTTGTATCCAAATCTTTACTAAAGACTCTGCAGTGATTAACATTTCTAGACACACACAAGAAAAAAACACCTATAAAGACTTGTTTGTGTTGATACTGTATTACATTTTAGCCAAATGATTGTATCTTTAGGCATATGACGAAAACGTTTAAGGGAGTCATTCAGCATTCCTCAAACCGGTAAAAAAAAACTTATTTTAATTTTTCTATTAACTTTTGTTTTAAATTGCTTTATTTAACCCACATCTCTGTTCGATCTTCTTTAAAAGGGGCATTGCTTACAAAAAACCCATCTTAGCAACCGTTGCCATGGAAACAAGGATCATTTCGCGAAAATGTTTTAAAATGAAAGAGCTTATAAAGTTACATGACTGTCCATAGTTTCATCGTTGAACAATGTTTAGTCTTTAAGATATGATTTTTCAAAGGTTTTAATTGGTAACAATAGGAAAATAGGGTTTAGAGGCAATTATGACAACTTTCATGATTCGTTACAAGACAATGGAATGGTTTGATCTGCAAATTTGTAAAAAATCTTATACAAACGGTTCTCTAGAATTAGTAAATATCAATTGTAAGCACATTCTAAGTACATCGGCAATGTATATTTGTCGCGGAAGTCAAAACATCCGTTATTATTGACGTTAGACCCTATAGACAAAGTTTCCTTATAAACCGTTACCATGGCAACGCAAAAAAGGCACAAAATACATCTGAGATTGTAGCTCTTATGGATTAACACGCGTTGGCCAAATACTAACCCATTTGCCTGATTAAGTAAAAAGATATGATTTTTCAAAGTTTTAACCCTGTGCGAAAATGCTGAAATTTGATGCTTTAAAATACCCCCCACCCCCCTCAGAAATCGCAGCGCACCAAGTCACTGACCCCACAATTTGTAGATCCGAATGTCGAATAAGTGATCTGTGGGTATTCGGCTATCTGAATCTGTTGTCAAACCTTTTGTGTGGTGGGGGTGCTGCGATGTTGTATTTTTTCCGGCCTCTGCTCCTCGACTATCAGGGTTAGTATCAAAAAAATCATTTGGTCTTGGGTAGCCCATATCCTTCAGTACTCCTAAATCCACATTGTCAAGATTTTTTTCAATGTTATAACGCGTAGGTGATTTTGCTTTAGATGTTGTTGGTGCTGCTGCTTCTTCATAATCACCTTCCAAAGCTGGTAATTCTCTCATTTCAGCCAATCTTAAATTAGTTTCATTAATTTTTTCCAATCCTGATGTTAATGCAAGTTGATTTTTTTTAAGTTGTGCTATAGTTGCGTTTTGCTGCTCATCTATTTTTTTAAATACTATCTTGAGATTTAATAAGTGGTTTAAATGTCTCTTTAAAACCTTCTCTCATATCTTGTTTTTGCCATTTTGTTATTTTTATTACATCTCTCACCTGTTTAGTCAAAGAATCAACTTCAATTTTATTTCTTGCAAGTTTTTTGTATTCTTCAATATCCATTTATCTAATAAATAGATAAATGGAAATACCAAACTATGATAGTGCTGATGACCCGGATAAAAAATATAAACAGTTATTTCCTTACATGCCAACAGATACATTTCGAATGTTAATCTGTGGAAACAGTGGAAGTGGGAAAACTAATCTTTTGTATCATATGTTAATTAAACCACTGTTATACTATGATGAGATTTATCTTTACGCGCGTAATTTAGAACAGGATAAGTATCAAAACTTAATTCAAAAAATGAGGGAGTTGAGTAGTAAATTGGGATATGAAATACTTCATGTGAGTAATGATGAAATAATGCCAGTGACAGAAATGGATTACGAAGACAATCAAAAACTTGTGATATTTGATGATTACGTCTGTGATAAAAACCAGAGACAACTTATTGATTATTTCATCCAAGGACGGCATAAGAATTGCTCTGTAATCTACCTTAGTCAGTCTTTTTACAAAACTCCAAAGGATATTCGATTGAATTGTTCTCACTACTGTCTGTACGAATTTCCATCATCGAGGGAAGCAAACAGAATATCATCTGAGTTGGTTGTTGACAAAGAGACGTATAAAACAGCAACAAAAAAACCATTTACATTTCTATATGTTGATAAACCAAGAAAACGTATTGCTAAAACCTTTACTAGTAATCTAAATAATAAATAAAAATGGGTATATTTAATGAACAATCTTTTGATCATCCTTTTGCTAAAGGAATTCAGGGTGCTCCAGGAGTTGGTTTTAGTCTAACCGCAGATGGAAATTATGATATAAGTGGAAAAAAACTCACAAATGTAGGAGCACCCAGTAATAATACTGATGCTGCTACAAAAAAATATGTTGATGATAATTCTGGTGGGTCACCCACAACATCACTATTGACAGTTGATTCAAACATTGATATGAAGGACCGCTTCCGTATTTTAAACCTCAAACATCCAGTTGACTCAGATGAGCCAGCCACAAAACAATATTCAGACAGCAAATTTCTTGATAGAAATGGTTCCCGAACAATGATTGGTAATCTAAGCATGAATAATAATAAAATAATTAAAGTTGGCACACCAACAGCTAATGATGACGTAGCAACCAAAAAGTATGTGGATGATAAATCCAGCGGATCACTCACGACAACAAGGCTAACAGTTGATTCAAATATCGATATGAAAAATACATACCGAATTAAAAATCTTAGCACACCACTGGATGGAAAAGAACCTCCTACAAAAGATTACGTAGACAACACATTTCTTGACAGAGATGGATCTTACCCAATGAAAGGTAATCTCAATATGGACAATAATCGAATATTTAATCTACCAGCTCCAACAGGTGGAAATCAACCAACACCATTAGCTTTCACAGACTTAAAGTATGTTGCCCGTGATGGTTCATCTACAATGACTAATAATCTAAACATGGATAATAGAAAAATAATTAACCTTAGACCACCAACATCAGACACTGATGCGACAACCAAAAAGTATGTGGATGACTCAATACCTGATACTAGTTCTTTTATAAAAAAAGATGGAAGTATAACAATGACTAATAACCTAAATCTTGGAAACAAAAAAATAGTTGGTCTCGCAACTCCAACATCAAACACAGACGCCGCAAACAAAAAGTATGTGGATGATAACACAGCTGCCCCAGATCTAAGTGATTATTTAGAAAAAGATGGTACTGTTACTATGACTGGGAACCTTAATGTTGGTAATAATAAAATAATAAATCTTAGTAAGCCAACCCAAGACAATGAAGCCGTAACTAAAGATTATGCTGACAAACTAGTTCACAAAACAGCAGTTCAACCAAGTCATTATAAAGATGAGTTTAGTTATCTCATGTCAAGTGGGTCTCAATGGACTGATGAAATAGATATTGGAACTAGTTTTAGTATAGATAGGATAGATGACTTACCACCAAACAAAGGAAACTTTCACGATTATAATCACAAAGTTATTTACATGTCAATATACAAGAAATCTACGTATGGATTTAAATTTAAGATGGGAATGAATTTTTACCGTCTACCTATAAATACTGATTACACATTGTGCCTGGAGTTAATCAACACAAATAATAACCTTTGGAATGAATCTAAAATAAGTGTTGATAAAGGAACATCAATAGGATTGTCAATAGGAAATGTAAGTATAAGAAAACTATCCGATAGGTATACTGATTCAAATGGTAAAACAAAAACTATTTACTACCATAGGATAATAGTTAATTTTCGGAAGTTGTTGACTATTGGTAGATGCTTTCTTCACATTCTTGTTGATATTCCACTGGTTTTTTTTTTACGGGCTACATTTCCACGTAAATTTTCAGGTGTTTACCTGATTGCTTATGGTATTATTGGAACATTTAGCAATATCGATCCAGATAAAGTTTATGACTATCACACAGCATTTGATATCAAACCAACAGAAGTGGTGTACAATGTTGATATAAATGCAAATCAAAAAGAAATTAAAAATATCAAACTTGACCGACAAAATGATAATAGTGCTGCAACGGTCGCATTAGTAAAAGAATTAGCTCCTTTTACTAAAAATGCTTTGTACAGATTATACTTTAGTGAGGTCTATGACTTTGCTCATGCGGATAGTTATGGAATAAATATAGGTTCATCTGGAGTTATTATTAATTCTGTAAAACCTAATATTACACTACCACCTAATAAAGACCTAGATGAAATAAAAAAAGATGGTTTAAATGTTAATGGTTACGATGTTACTTTTTCTCCTACACATTCTTCAAATTCTACTTTATGTATTGTTTTTACTCATTGGAGAAATAGGAGTTTTACCCTAACTAAATATATATCAACAAACAATAATATTTTATTAAGATTAAATTATGATAAAACAAACAATAAAGTAACTTTAACTATCAATAAAGCAACTCAAAATTTTACCATGCTAAGTGAATTTAGTGGAAAAATAATTGTTTTATGGTTAACAGAAAGTTTTGATTCAGATGTCACAAAAGTTAAAATAAGTAACTACAGCGGAACATTAACTATACCAGCTATTCATTATAATGTTAATCAACGTTGGAAGTTTACAACTGAAGATGGAGTGTTATATAAATTAATGTACTCTCCAAACTTTTACGATGATGACTCTGAGCAATATCACAAAGTAATGCTTCAAGAAAAGTTAAATGGAAGTTATATAGTATAGATATAAATGAAGGATATCTTTGAATTTAATCATATAGACAAATCTTTAACAAAAGATGATATTAAAACACTCAAAGACTTTTATAGCCATTACCATAAGAAATTCTGGTGTTTTAAGAGGGCTTATAAGAGTTACAAATTTCTTGATGATGTTTTTACAATCTCTGGAATATGCTTGGTTGCAATTGGAACTATTAGTGGAGGAATAACCCTGAATCCTATTGTTCTTGGAGTTGTAAATGGTGCTGGAGTAATTTTTGCTGGAGTAGGAAAAAAAAATAATTATAAGAGAAAAATAGAGATGTCAAGGATTGCATTCACTACTTATGAAAAAGTACTAGTTGAACTACGAGCAGCTCTTCGGGGAGATGAGTTTAATAAACAAGAGTTTATTGACCGCATGAAGTTAGTAGATGAAATGATAATTGATCAAACTCCTATAGCAGATAGATTTGTTAGTAGGTATAATAAAAAATTTAATATAAACATAGATTAGAAATGGAACAACTAGAAAAAGATTTTATTGATTCTTGCCTATATTCTTTATCTACTGAAGGAAAAGAAATTTGTAAAGAAGTTGAAAAAATATTTAATGTTGATTATAATCTTAATAAAGATTTAGCTATTCTTTATTGTCAATTTTTTTTATCAAAAGATTGTAATGATAAAAAGTTAGTTGAAAGATGTAAAGAATATATAGAAAAAGTAAATAACTTTAAGATATTATAAAATGCTTTTAAAGAAGTTAATTACGAAAGAAAAGAAAGAAAGAAATGGTTGGATATGAGAAATAATAGAATTTAAATTTTGATATTGTTGCTAATATCAAAATTAATCTAAATATCTAAAGGTATATTTTTTCCATCTTTATTAGATGTTTTACGTTTATTTCTACAAATTTTTGAAATATAAGATGAATCAATATCTAATTCAATTGAAGCTTTTTTAATAGAATCAAATTTTAACTCCTCTCCTGTTTCAATATTTATAGAAATAATTGGTTTTACTAAATGATTTTTGTATAATTATTACCACTTTTACTCATTTTAATATTTCTTCCAGTTTTTACATTTATTACTTCTCCATTTCTGCTTGCGGCATAATTAGTAAAAGCTGGATGAATGAAGTATTTTTTTCCTTCAACTTTAACACTTTGCTTTCTTTTACTATCTATCTTTCTGCAATAACCATATTTGCGAATTGAAGGAAGAACTTTAGTAAAGACCCATTTGCGAAATATTTTTGCACTTGGTAATCTAGATTTAAAAACTAATTCATAGAAACCAGCTTCATCCAAAAAATAAGTCATAGAGCAACCGTGCGATTCGTGCTGGTTGCTAAAAAGAATTTTTCTTTTGTGATTTTCACTTACATGGATCTTTATAGCTTTTTCTGTATTTTTGTAACTAAGAATTTGAGCTACTTCTTTAGCTTTAAACCAAACCCTTAGTTTTTTATCAATATATGATGTTAACTCAATTCCTAAATCTTCATTTTTAAAAGCTTTTTCCAAGAAGTTAGACATTATATAATTTCTTTTTAATCTTTAAATAATAAATCAATTTAATTCTAAATATATTTTAATACCTTCATCTACTAAAACTTTTTCTAAATAACTTATTAGTCTTTCATTAGAAGAAATACTTTTTATTTTACAATGATACATTTTAAGATTTATATATTTCTTTTGCATTTTTAGATAATGTAAATCCTTAAAATGCTTTTTTTTATTATCATAATCACCAACAGAAATTTTATAATGATAATAATTAATTTTTTCAGTTAAAGAAAATAAAATCATATCAAAATTAGCCCAGTTTCTTATTTCATTATAAACAATTTTTTCTATACTTGTCATTTTATATTATGGATATAATTTTTTCTTTATTAAAAGTTCTTTAAGTCCTTCAACATCCGCACCCCAAAAGAAATCATCGAATTTTTTTCTCTGTTCCTCATTCATTGTAAGTCCATACCCTTCAGCAAAATAAGCATCTTCATCTACTTCTTTTTTATGCAAATAAAATTGTTCTGGAGCTCTAGTTTTTTCAAGTGCTTCAACCAATTCTTTTACTTTTTTACCTATAACAGGATCTTCAACTTCACCATAAATTTTCATAGGAATATATTCATTTGTATCTAGTTGAATATATTTTCTTAGATTATGAAAATGATAACTATTTAATTTTTCTTCATTAAAATATTTATTTTTAAACTTCTTGAGTTGTTTTTTAAATTCTTCATCATCATCTTCATTTATTATTTTAACATTTGGATTATTAGATTTATATTCATTTAAACATTTAATCACATCTTCTCTATTATCAAAAGTTTTAGTGGTAACTTTAACTCCTTTATCATCTTGCGTAATTGGTTCACTTGAGTAATCTTCTTCTTGAACATGACTAGATAAGAATTCTCTTTCTTCTAAAGATAAATTATTCAAATCAATAAAGCCAAGAACATTACCTAAAGATCTTTGCATTTCAATTAACTCATCCAAAACAGAAGGATGAAGTTTGTATAAGACTTCACATATATTTTCTAGATTTAACAAAGAGTAAGGATTAATTTCTATACGCATTATTTATATATTGATTATACTAAATGATAAACACAATAGTTCATTATGTTAACTTTTACTACCCTCTCCATAAACATCTACCCTATACGGAAAATGTTATAAAGACATCACTAATTTACAGATACTTATATGAAGTTTATTTTAAGAAAACTATGGATATAGAAACAATATTATACAAATTAGAAAATAGATCTATTAAATCTAGTAATCCTATACTTAACAATCATTTAATGTTTTACAGAGCTTTCAAATCTTTTTATAAACATTATAAACTTGGAAGAGGATGTGTATATGTATTTGATTCCACAATAAATAGTGAAGTACTTGGCTATCTAACTGGAATAACTTACTGGATTTTTCATAAAGGAATAAATTAATATAATTATAATATAAATGGCAGCTGTTATTATTAGAAAAAAAGATCTTGAAATATTTGGTGAAAAATTAAAACAAAAAATATTTAACTTTTTACATGATGAGTATATACTCACTAATTTTGAATCTATGAAAGTAGTACAAGAAAAATTTCTAAAAAAACTTATTTTAAATCATGTTAATACTTTACATAGAAAATATTTAATAACAGAAGAAAAAAGGCAAGAATTATATGAGTCATTAGATGATCCTTTACCACTACTAATAACTAGTTTGGATGGTAAAAATGTTATGAAAGAAGAAAAAGAAAAATTTATAAAAGATGCTATGAAAGTTAATGGTGTCGATATTGAAGGAATATACCATATTCTACTTTCTCTAAATTTAGTTAGTGAACTAGATGAAGATTTATATTTTGAAAAAGCAGCATTTTTGGATATTTTTAGAGTATTCAATCATGCCTATATTTACTTAGAAAATTAATAATTTACAATTTTATATTAAAAATTTAATATAAAATTATTTACCAACCAAACTTAGTAAATTAATTGATCCATAACCATCATTTAAATATCTTCTAGCTAATTCTTTTACTAACTTATCCATTTCTTCCAAATTAAGATTATATTTATTGTTATCTTCTTCTGGTTCTTTATAATGATATTTATAAGTCCTATCATAATCTTTTCCATGTACTATTATTCGAGGAGATGGATAACTAATTAAATAATCATGTATTAAATGACTTTTATCTTCTTTAAAAGATTCTAATAATTCTTTTATTGATTTAGAACTGTGACAAATATACAATTTTTTATTAATATTATTTCCTATTTCAAATCTATTACAAGGATAATATTCTTTTTGAAATATTATTGAGTAAATTTGTCTAGCTTTAAAATCCATTTTATTATTTATTTCTATTCTTTAAATAATCAATTTATATTCTTTAAATCTCTATAACTATTCCACCACTTTTCATAAATCTCTAAAGTTTGAGGACTAATCTTAAGTACAATAAGTTTATACTTTTCACATCCCATCTCCTCCAAAATTTTTTTTGCTAAATAATTAATATTTATCATTCTCTTTCTAAAGTATTGATTATTTAGTATTTCCATTATTTGGTTATCTATTTTCATCAGTTTATCGTAAAGTTCACATTTTTGTTCATCATTTAGATTTATTATTTTACAAATTTGATTAACCTTTTTATCATAGTGATACTTCCTATGATAAATACTCTTTTTTCTATAATGCAACCTATCATAATCTTTCACATCGTAAGATCCTAATACATGTCCGTTTGCTGTACCACATTCATTACAGACTTTATAACCAGAATCAATGGTAAAACTTTCTGTATTTGAGCAATTTGAACATTTAGATTTAGGGGAACAGCCCCTATGACCCCCCTCCCTCTCTACTTTATAATTATTCAATATTTCTAGATATTGCTTTATTTCTTCTTCTGTATATGACATTTATTATTTATTATTTAATTATCTTAAAGCTTAGAATCTTAGTATTAATTTAAATCATTTTTTTATCTAAGAGCCAAAAGTGTGCACACTATCCTTTAAGACCTTTCTTTTATCGTCATTATTACTTAGTGCTATTTTATTTACTTCTTTTGAATATATATCATGATTTTCACTTCTGATTATTTTCATAGATCTCATTTCTTTTTCACCTGTAAATAAACATTTAACATATTTATCAAAATCTAATTTCTTTTTTATTACATTTTTCTTTATTCCTTTACACTTTCTTACTTCTCTATCCTCCTCAATTTTAAAACTATAAAGTCTGGGGCGCAACCGAACAAAATGAGTAATTTGTTTTCCTGCTACTTCATCTTTAAACATTCCAATCACTTTCTTGTTAACTCCTGTTAGTATTCCAGACGGGTGATTAGCAGGATAATCAGAAGTGTCAAACTTGTCTAAAATATCATCTGATATATCTTTATAAAAATCTTTTGTTTTAATTTGATATAACAATGAGTCTGTATCTGTAAACAATAACTCAGCCTTGTTTCCATATTTCGTTCGTATGTAGTTATAGTGGAAATAAAACATTAGCGTTTTTGATAAATCTAAAATTGCTTGACCAACATATACTGGTTTATTGAAATACACTTCAGTCTTTTTCATATGAACCGCTATAAGATTGCGATCAAATATAGTTACTCTATCAAAGTTTGGACGACTTGTTAGTTTGGCAGCTTTTTTTACGATTATCAATAAGTTCTACATTTTGTCGCTTTCTTATGTTTTCAATTGTTTTTCCAAAAACTGAATTATTCATTAATTTGAAAAAGTCTTTCTCAAAACTGTTGGTTGCTGTCTTTCGAAGTTCTGTATTTTTTCGAATATAAGGTTCCATCCAAGAACTTTGATAAAATGATATTCCTCTATGAACAGCAGTTATTCTCATACCCAACTCAAGGCATTGCCTAAGATTTCGATAGTGAACAACATAATTTTTCCGTGGTTTAAAATGGCCAATTAATTTTTCAACACCATTAACATCCATTTTCTCAGGTGCTAAAGGATAGTCATTATGTGAATCCCATAAGTGGGGTGGATATTCTACATCAACTTCAAATATATAACCTTTCTTACCTTTATTAAACATACAATGATTTACTTTATCAAGAATATCCGTTACCTTTTCTTTTGTAATATTCCTCATCCATTGAAATCCATGTGTTGGGAGTTGTTGAGACATTGCCCAACCGTAAAGATTAATTGCATCAAGATATTGAATAAATGTTGACTCCACATCAGGATTATAATCTTTCATATATTTGTTATTTGCTTCTGCATATCGCTTTGATATGTGTGTTATTCCACCACGAATACCTCTCTCAAACATCATTAACTTATCGTAATCACTTAGTAATTCTAATTGTTGACCTGTTTCTTTGAGACAAGCATCCCAAGCTAGACCTGGGGATGTGTAATAATGAACTGGATCTAGGTTGTAATGTTTAAGGCAAGTTTTTCTAAAGTTTTCAAATACATCTGACAAAAGCAGGACGTCAGACTTAAGATACAGATCGTGATAATCTCTTAATGATTTACATTTAAATGTTTTCCATACACGAATAGCATGTTGGTAATCATCATCACTAATATCTTCATCATTTAGTTTTGAATAGAATTCCTCTTTTGGTGGTAAACTTGTTTCTGATAATTTAGCAAGTGAGGAAACATAGTCATAAGGATAAACTCCTTTACGTGTTAGTAGTTCTGTATTTTTCTTGAATACATGTTTGGTGTTATGAAAATCATCTGGGGATAAATTTCCAACTAGATTGGCAAGTGATGTTTGAAGAAACTTGAATGAATCCAAAAATCGTATTTCAAAATTTATAGGAACCATTTTACCAACTTTACTACAGTAATACTCATCAACTTTAATAGATTTAGAAAATGAAATATATTTTTCCTCTGTTGATGGAATACAATTTAAATCACCATCTAATTTAGCAAGTTGTTTTATAAATAAGTGAGCATCATACCCTTGCAGATTGTGAAATATAACTGGTAGTATTCTTGGTTTACGACACTGAAGATTACATTTGTTATGCGCAGCACCACGATACTGACCTGTAAAATGGCAATGATCTCTAACTTTATCATCTTTTAATTCTTTATTACAAATATGGCAGATAACTGCTTTCTCAAATAACTTTTGTTCTTCTCTAGTTAGTCTAAGAGGTTTTGGTCTACAATAAAAATCATTATAAATACTTTTAGTTACTTCCTTAATTTTTTCTACAAATACTTTTGATATATCTTCATCCTCTCTTGTTTTTGTATAAATGATTGGTTTAATTTTTTTTATCGACTATTCCTTTGATATAAAAACAAAATCCTGATGGTTCATGTTTCTGGTAATTATAATTATAAGAATCTTTTGGATTAGGGGAGCAACTATTCATTGGTTTGGTAAAGCACTCAAAATCTGCATAAACTACAAAAGGTATTGGAAGTTGTTTATGATAATTTTTAAAATATAACATTGTGTTTGGTTCTGGCATTTTAACAGCAACTGTTTCATTACTAGAACAATATTTAATATGTTTTTCTAATAATTCTGTTTTGGTATAATGAGTAAAACACTTTTTACAAATAAATATTTCACCATCCTTACTTTTAGTTTTTTGTGACTTTACTAAACGATTAAAGTTTTTAATTAGAGTATAATGTGAATTTCCATCTTCTTCAATTAAAAATAAATCAATAGTATTTAAACAATCTCTATATGCCATTCTCAAAGGATAAATAGTCATATTTTCATAAGATAGGACATTTATACCTGGAAGATCTGGATTAAGTTTTTCAAATTTGGTAATATCTTTTAATTTCATGGGAAAAGTAATACCTTTTGTATTAAGTGAAAACTCATACTTTTCTAAATCTTTTAATCTGTGTTCATCTCTTTCTTTAGGATAAAGATATCTAAGTATACACCAAAGAAAGCATTTATCATCTTTGTTTTTAATATTTAATATCGCTTTTTTATTTGATATCCAACCTGGAAGAGGAATGTAAGATGAACCCTTTGCTGGGTTAAATTCAACAGTATGAATTTCAAGTTTTTCCACTTCTTTAAAATACCATCCACTTCCTTGAGCTTCTTGATACACTTCAACACGAGCTAAAATATCTTCTGTACGATAGTAAACTAAATCTTCAACATCATCTGATTTAAGATTAGTACCTGTATTTGAAACAAAATAAGCCTTACCTTCTTCTAACCCCACAACACCAACATTTTGTTGTATTTCTTGTTTTTCCATAAGGCAAACTAAAATCATCTTAAATTTTATATTTCTATGATAAGTAAAAAAATCTATTAAAGTTTGTTTTATATCCTCAAAAAAATCCATTACTATAAGACCAGGAATACCTTGAATAGTATATTTATTAGCAAAACCTTCAAGAGCTGATCTTTCCCTTTCAAGACCTTGGTCATATTCTTTCATAGCACGCTCAAGAGCTTCACGTAAATAAGAAGGAGTATCTTTTGGAATCTTTTTATTTTTTATACATTCCTCAAAATACTCGTCAAATGATTTTATCTTTTTCTTTTTAGAAGGACCCGTCGTTTTTATGGGGGCTTTCTTTTTGAGTTTCTTCTTTATATCTATTCCTTGTTTTACTTTATTTCTAGCTTCTACCAATTTTTTATATTGTTTAATCAATCTTTTTCTCTGTTCTAATTCACTATAATCTTTCTTAAGTTCTTCTTTTTCTTGTTCTATTATATGTCTTATTTCAGCCAGAGATAAATTCTGGAATTGTTTATCTGTTATAAAGGGTATACCCTTAAAACCATTTTGCAACTGGTTAGACATGACGTCTTCTAATAACTGATTATTTTAGAATACGTAAACGTTTAAGCAATAATATTAACAACTGATTTTAAATAATCTTGAAAAGTTAAAAAAGTATCAAAAAAATTAATACATCGCATAAATCTTCAAATTTTTCATAATCATTTAAACAACTAAATAAATATTTTAGTAGTATAGGAGGGACCGGTTAGGCCTCTTTTTTGGGGAGGGTTCTCATTAAGGTGGGGAGGAATACATTAACGCCGATGACGTCATAGGCTATTGTCTTGATCTCATGAATAAAATGCGCAGGAATCTCATTAAGATAAGGTCGTGTGCTATTTTAAGTTGGTTTAGGTTTTCCAGTTACTTTAAGGTCGATAAACGTCTTCGTTTTCTATTGGTTAGTTAGAAAATAAGAAAAGTTTTCATTGGTTAATTCATAGTGCCTGAGGAGTAAAGTCAAACTTGTCTCTGACTTAAAATCACTGAGACGTAACGTAATTATGCAAGTTCTATTTCCTGCTGCTGCGATTGTCCTGGTTCCGGTTCACTGATTTTTGGCAGGTAAATCGTGCATATTAATGAGGGCAAAGGCCAACTAGCTCTTTTCTACACTGCAAACAATGTTTTACTCACCCCTCTCCTTTTCCTTTCCTCCTCCTCCACAATTTTATTATTTTCGTTCCTCAATTCCCTCCTCCTCCTCCTCCTCCTCATTTTTATTGTTTTCCCTCCTCCTCCTCCTCCTCCTCATTTTTGTTTTCCCTCCTCCTCCTCCTCCCCATTTTTTGTTTTCCCTCCTCCTCCTCCTCATTTTTGTTTTCCCTCCTCCTCCTCCTCCTCATTTTTATTGTTTTCCCTCCTCCTCCTCCTCCTCATTTTTATTGTTTTCCCTCCTCCTCCTCCTCCTCCTCATTTTTATTGTTTTCCCTCCTCCTCCTCCTCCTCCTCATTTTTGTTTTCCCTCCTCCTCCTCCTCCCCGTTTTTTGTTTTCCCTCCTCCTCCTCCTCCTCATTTTTATTGTTTTCCCTCCTCCTCCTCCTCCTCCTCCTCATTTTTATTGTTTTCCCTCCTCCTCCTCCTCCTCCTCATTTTTGTTTTCCCTCCTCCTCCTCCTCATTTTTATTGTTTTCCCTCCTCCTCCTCCTCCTCATTTTTTTCTTTCCTCCTCCTCCTCCTCCTCCTCCTCATTTTTATTTTTCCTCCTCCTCCTCATTTTTATTGTTTTCCCTCTTCCTCCTCCTCATTTTTATTGTTTTCCCTCCTCCTCCTCCTCATTTTTTATTGTTTTCCCTCCTCCTCCTCCTCCACCTCCTCCTCCTCATTTTTATGGTTTTCTCTCCTCCTCTTCCTCCTCCGCCTCCTCATTTTGATTGTTTCCCGCCTCCTCCACCTCCTCCTCCTCATTTCTATTGTTTTACCTCCACCACCACCACCACCATCGCCACCACATTTCTATTGTTTTCCCTCCTCCACCACCACCACCACCACCACCACATTTCTATTGTTTTCCCTCCACCACCACCACCACCACCGCCACCACATTTCTATTGTTTTCCCTCCACCACCACCATATTTCTATTGTTTTCCCAACACCACCACCACCACCACCGCCACCACATTTCTATTGTTTTCCCTCCACCCCCACCACCACCACCACCACATTTCTATTGTTTTCCCTCCACCACCACCACCACCACCACCACATTTCTATTGTTTTCCCTTCACCACCACCACCACCACCACCACCACCACATTTCTATTGTTTTCCCACCACCACCACCACCATCACCACCACATTTCTATTGTTTTCCCTCCACCACCACCACCACATTTCTATTGTTTTCCCTCCACCACCACCACCACCACCACCACATTTCTATTGTTTTCCCTCCACCACCACCACATTTTTATTGTTTCCCTCCTTGAGTTTGGCCTTTTAGGCCAATAGAAATGTGGTGGTGGTGGTGGTGGTGGTGGAGGGAAAACAATAGAAATGTGGTGGTGGTGGTGGTGGTGGTGGAGGGAAAACAATAGAAATGTGGTGGCGGTGGTGGTGGTGGTGGTGTTGGGAAAACAATAGAAATGTGGTGGTGGTGGAGGGAAAACAATAGAAATGTGGTGGCGGTGGTGGTGGTGGTGGTGGAGGGAAAACAATAGAAATGTGGTGGTGGTGTTGGTGGTGGTGGAGGGAAAACAATAGAAATGTGGTGGTGGTGGTGGAGGGAAAACAATAGAAATGAGGAGGAGGAGGTGGAGGAGGGGGGAAACAATCAAAATGAGGAGGCGGAGGAGGAGGAGGAGGAGAGAAAACCATAAAAATAAGGAGGAGGAGGTGGAGGAGGAGGAGGAGGGAAAACAATAAAAAATGAGGAGGAGGAGGAGGGAAAACAATAAAAATGAGGAGGAGGAAGAGGGAAAACAATAAAAATGAGGAGGAGGAGGAAAAATAAAAATGAGGAGGAGGAGGAGGAGGGAATAAAAAATTTTAGGAAGGAAAATAATAAAATTGTGGAGGAGGAGGAAAATAAAAA
>OZ037778.1:24751495-24773995 GCA_964035525.1 Porites cylindrica | reverse complement strand
AGTATCATTTGATTTCCAGTGACGGTTAATAAGTCACTGCATAGAAATGCATAATAACTTTGTTCCGATTCCTTCAAACACAACACTTCTGATTGGACTAGATTTTTAAAACAAAACTTTTTGAGTAAACCTGTGATACCAAAATTTAGAATTCGAGAAAACTTACTTACCTAAAGGATATTTAGTCTTAGCAATCCCTGGGGTAGTAAGCATAGATCAGGTACATTATCAAAATCCACAACTGTATGGCACGAAGATTATGAACGGCTTGGAAACTAAAATTTGATAGCATTTTGTTTTGAATAAGGGTATGGGCATGATTTTCAGTTGAACATGCCTAGCGAGCGTAAAAATCGCATCCAGTCTGAGGATTAATGAGAGAGGGAAAATTTTATATATTTAGGCATGACAAAATTCAAGGGAACATTGGTACTTAGAAATAACATCTCATAGGCATGGAAAAAATGGGTTCATGCCCTCGCAGCCCAAAATTGACCCAGCCAACCTTAGGTCCCAGATCTCTCGCCGGGTTGATCATTCCCAGTTTTTGCTCCTCTGGTTTGGCGTGCCGGGCATGCCGATGGTGAAGCCACTTGGTTTGGCATGCCCGGCATGCCAGGCAAGAAATTGGCATGCCCAGCGAGACTGATTTTGATGTTCGCTTCAGCATCATATCCTGAGAATCACATATAATCGCAAAATATATCTTAGGGAGCTTGAAGTTACAGGTTTCATGCCTGGCAATAAATGCAGATTATAACAAAAAAAGTCATGTTTGTCACAATGTGTGTCACGGGATCGACTGGCAAAACTGAAGACAGAAGCCTGGATTTATAAATAAAAAGCACAACAAAACAACATTATTCATGCATAAAATAGAATACTTAACTTGCAATCAAAGATCAATCCTTTTATTTCAAACCGATACATTTCTGGGTCCAGATTTAAATTTGATCGGGGAAAAGCGTCTTAAACAATAAGATAACAAATCTTCTCAGTATGAACTTATCCACGCTTAAGTTTTATGGCGTCGGAATGTTTCCCGGCCAACAGCATTAAACGACTGGTGAAAATTAAGCTTACCAGGTCGTTCAAGTCAGTACGAGAGTACGACGTTAATACTGCAAAGACGTTCTGATTTGGTGAATTTGGACTGCCTTCTCAGAGAGATTTTGCTTAGTTTTTCAGTGCGCTCCTTGTCGGCTATGCGAATCTCGCAAACTGTTTTACTCCTTGCTGAAAATAGTCCTTTGAGCAACGTCATCTGCGTCATCCGAAGATACCCCGAGCACGCACGAAATCGGCCGAATTTCCGCAGAATTGTTTTCGGATGACGATGAATCTAGTTTGTTGTAGCGTGGCAGTTGTGGCGTCACGACGTTGTCATGTCTCTTCGCAATTGTTTGTCTTTTTTTTCTGCGGTGCATGGTTGAGATGTTGGTGAATGCTGAACAAGAAATGGATTCTGCGAGAGACTGTAAGTACAAATTTAGTATTAATTTGGTAAAGAAAAAGCCTGAATATTGAACAAATCCCGTGAATTAGCCTTTAGGCATTCAGTCTATCGTGCTGTTGAGCATGCCTAAGAACTCCTGGAACTCCGGCATAAGTGGTTGTCATCTCGTTCACTTCGGATTGTTTCTGTTTGTATGTCTTGTAATCTTCTTCTGCTGCTAAGAAGACTAGAGAAAACTTCAATAATAAGAAACCAAAGCTAAAAAAAGTCAGATCTAATTTTATAGCTCGAGTATAATTATTTTTGGCACCTACGGTCATATTTTTTTCACTGTACTGGTAAAGTTACTTATTTTTGCTGCATAGTTTGACTGTTGTTTGAAAGACAATCAAACGAATATTACAATCACTTTTGGAGACAAAATAAAATATCCGTAAATCAAATGCCAAAATCAGATTTGGATTTCGCTTTAAAAAAATGAACATGCCGCGTGTGTCAATGCAAAGTTGTAAACAACTCAATATAAGCAGTCTGTGAATGTGCGTTTAGGTCCACAAAACTAATTTTTCTTTTGGACATCTCATCCAAGCAAGGACTTAAGGCTTACATTGCTTGTCTACGAGTGTACTACAAAATGCTTTGCTACAGTAAGCCTCTGAGAGGCGATTCTGGTAAATTCATAGAACGCTAAAATGCAAATAATTCTAAGCTTAAACAACCTGGCTGGGTCCGACTTTTGAATTACAAAAATGTTCACGTTTGCCGGCTCTACTTTAAATGAACCTGGTTTTTGAAATGATTTTGTACTATTTTATGATTAAATTATGATTGGGTTATAAAGCTTTTAAAACGGACGAAAACTAAGCTAATAAACATGTTCAATGTAAAAAACTAAGATTTAGTCGCTTTTTCAACTTTGCAACAAAAGCAAAAAAAGAGGCTTTTATTCGACATATTTTCTGAGAATTTTATCTGATCAATTTAATGTCACTAGCATTATTTTCGTATAGGAATTTTCCTAATTATATGAGCTTTTAATTTAATAATTTTGATACTCTATAAACTTCTCATTTGATAGCCTCACTTTTTTATACACCGATTGAGAAACAAATTCGCTCTCGTTAAATCCCATTTTATGACCTATTTATTAGAACTCTAGGTAACATACGAAATGATGTAACCGGACAGGCTTTAACCTTTGGTCCTAATTTATTTTTTCTTCGCAATCCCTAATCAGTTGACGGGCCGTGAGAGAATATCGCCACAAAAAGATGCGAAAAAGTTTTCGCTGAGTTTCCTTTACATATTCCGGCTTTATATGGGTCTACACCTTATCTGCTTAAAAATGAAACTGTTGTTCAATTAAGTGTCAGTCAAACTCGGTATAACCTTGACTTGCAAATCCAAATGCAAAGGTTTATTTCGCAGTAGAAAAGCGTGTAAACATCATCGAACAGCGCAATGTAAATTGGCTAATCTGAAACCACGTTTCTTTCACTTTATTTACTATGCATTTATCTCAATTGCACACTCTTGTGACATTAGCCTCAGACAATTAGTTGCGACCTTCAACAGACTCAACAAGCCAGTATGAAAATATGTTAAGAGAAGCTGAGTCTACATGTTCTATTTCTTTTTTTCCTATTGCCCTTGCATGTGTTAACATTCCATTTCTTTTTTGTTACAGGTAACTTCCAGACATGACGAGGAGATAATTACTTTTCTAGAGAGCAATTCTATGATACTGTCAGTTATTACTGACTTACTTTGACTTAAAAACAAAGAACACAGACACTTGTAATGACACAAAAACATTAATCCCTGGCAAGCCTACAAAACAAGAAAGAGGAACTCAGACTTTCTGACAGCTTTTCTAACGTAGGGAAAATTGCGTTAGAGAGATTTGTAATTGCAACGTTATATTCAAGCACATTGCATTGTCAAACATCATAATTTACTGAATAATGAACAGTGATTTTGGGGCTTAGCTCAGTTTGTAATGAACTTTGAAAGATATTCTATAACCTTGTATTTTTAAAAGCTTTCATGGAACATAGATGCATTTTATTATACAATGAAAATAGTCTCTGTCTCTCTTTTTACTGATTTCAGTCAATTCCATTTTATTCGCAATGTGAAATGGGAATCCTATTAAAGACTCATTAAAAGGGGTGAGGAGTTTTTACAATCCCCCAACAGGTCATCTCCACGATGACGCTGTTTTATTACTGCGGGCGAATCCCTCAGGGTTTTACTTGCTTGTGAAAATTAGAGCTTTTGTTATTTAAAGTTCTCTGGGACAACCAAATCTATGAAAATGAAAGGAATAGCAATGACGTCATCGTGTAACCGTACATCAAAAGATAAACACTGTGATCTGTTTCGTTTTTTTTTTAGCCAGGCTTAAATTATCTGTAGATTCAAGGAATTATAACCTGTGCGTTGAGAGCATGCCAGAGACCGATTTTGGCATGCCTGGCATGACCCAGATTATGGCACGCCCGGCATTCCAGAGAATTTAGCATGCCGGGCATGTCAGAAAATTTGGCATGCCCGGCATGCCGGAGATTTTGCTGGGTATGAATTACTTATTACTAGAACCTAGGCTTCTCGCGGCCTGGTTGAGAAGGTCACAGAACCTCAAATCATGCTTACAGGGCATGCGAAATTCTGTTGCATGCCAATTTCAATGCAAAACCACTCTGGGGCCACCCCCTCTATTACCAGTGAGCAAATCATTGACGATAGGCATGTGAAAAATCCTTGCATGCTAACCAACAATGAAAACATAGCAGAAATGTCCTCAATTGCTGAGTCATGCCCTAGGGGAGGCTTTAAAATACAGAATTTCCTGACATGGATGAGGGAATTTTCCGTAAACAGCATGTGATCATGCCGGATAGGACGTATTGCCTCCGTATTGCCCCTTTTTACAGCTAGCTAGGCTCATTTTTAGGTTCCATGGAGTGAAATGACGAAAAATTCATGCCCTAAATGTAAAAAGTCCAAAAACGTCCTCGAAATTTTAGTTTCCAAGTCGTTTATGGTGTGGATACCTTGAAAGTGGAAATTGAGGCGGTTAAAGATAGAAAAATGAGGTTTACTTATTCACATGATAATCTCCTTCGGTTTTTGGTACGATGTCTGTCAGTTTCATATGGTTTTTGAGTTTCTCCTGCTGTACCAAAATACCCCACATATTTTTTTGAGTCTTAATAGCTCCCGACTCACAACAAATTTACTGACCTTTCTTGTCCAATCAAATGTTTCGTTACGCAGTTTCAAGTTTTTTGAATTTAGTAATTTCATGGAGAGTCCATTCTTTATAATAGCCCCTATGCATGATTACGTCAGACGAGTAAATTTCACCAACAAGCCTCGTTTGTGAACAAAAACTTTTGCATTTGCACTTTTTGTGCGTGGGTATTCTTTTCAACTCTACTGCCTTGGGAATTCATTTCTGTGAAACTTCGCTTATTTTTAATTTCAAAACGAGGCTTGGTGGTGAAATTTGCTTGTGTGACGTAAACATGCATAAGGGCTTTTGATTAATATATTATAGATAGTTCCCCCCCCTCAGTATACAATTTTTAACTCCTACATGCCTAGGGTGCGGCTTATGTTATTTTATTTTTTTAAAAAAAAGACTTTGACAGTAATTATTTAGGAATTTCTTTTCTGGCGCGTTACGCGTCACGCAAGTAGTAGTGGATAAGGCACCGAATTAACCTGTTCTTTGCGGGGCAATTTCATTAACTTGCAGGGGAATACATTAACGCCGGTGACGTCATATATCTCATTAAGATAGGATGATTTCATAGTTTAAATTAATGCCGATGACGTCATGCATTCCATTAAGATAGGATGATGTCAGTTTAAATTAATGCAGATGACGTCATGCATTCCATTAAGATAGGATGATGTCATAGTTTATTTGTAGCTGGCAAGGAGCAAGTGACGTCAGAATTTCCTAGAGTTGACGTCATCAAAAAATGTTGAGGTCATAATCTATAAACAGAAAAGCGATTTTTATATAATTAGCTATTTGCTATAGTCTTCTGATTAGATATTGTTTGCTATAGTCTTCTGACTGGATATTGTAGAAACTGTTACGTGTTCAAAATAAAAGCGGGCAAATTTTGAATGTGTTATCTTTGCAGATTATACTAAATGAAAAATCTTTAATCATTAAATTATTTTAACTAAAAATCGGTTATAAACAAAACCAAGACACAGAGGTTGACCCAAAAAATCTTTACTTCAAAAGAAGGGAAAAGGAGGTTAGGCGAATGCGAAATCGTACTAATTTTTTCGGGCAAAACATGAAAACGAGGTCGAAGCTCAGCAAAGCGAAAAACTGCCTATCTAGCAAAATATCAATCTTTGTTTACTTGACTCTGTAGAAAGTATTGCACAGGGTATGAAAATTCTATGAAAACAACAGGTGGTTCTAAAGTAAACCCTAACTCTTTTGGTTCTTAAATAAACTCCATTCTTGTTCCTAATGAGTGGAAAGTCTATTTATAAAAATAGGAATAAGAGGTGCGATCGCCTAGCAATACGTGTCTTCTTGTTTAGCGCTAAAAATCGGATATATAAACAAATCACACACACACATACACAGAGTGGAGCTGAAAACTCTCTATTTCAATTTTGACTCACCATTACAAAAGCGTTTTCTCCGTTCTATCTTGAGGAAACGACTAACCATTGAAATCTCAGCGCTTGATGAGCTTATGGTCTTGTCAATTCACGCGCTGTTAGTCAGTTAATTATGCGGGTGAACAAGCCCACAGTTGCATACAAACTGGCTCCACAGTAAAAGCCCCTAGGGAGAAACTTGACTTATTATTATAAAAACACAAACAATTAATAACTTAACAAGGATCAATTAAAACAAGCGACAAATAAATTGACAAGACACGAGATACAGTTTGAAAAACTTTATTGAAAACCAGTGACAAAAAGAGTCGAATACGCAGCGATTTGAAAGAGATGGAAATTAGACCTCTTCTTCGCTCTCCTCTTTAGAAGGTGAATAAAAATTGGTTTCCAACGTCTTGGCGTTTTTGTGTGTAATTAATCCACACTGGTGACACCGAAGAAAGCCCTCTTTGATTTATTTTCTCTCGTCGGGGTTCTGGTGATCGCATATAGGACAAATCTTGTAGCTATTGTGCCAAAAACATTTAGGACATTTCATGATCAATGTCGAGTACTTCCTCCTCCTCCTCCTGATTTTCAATATCCGATGAACTCTCCTCATTATTACGCTCATTATCGGAAGTATTTTCTACATTTCGGTAGCCTTTTTCCTTTTCTATTAAATCACTTGACAACTTTTTGTTCTTGATTAAACCTTTATTGATTCCTAACTCTGCAAGTCCATCTAGAAACGTATTCAGCGCACGAGCCTTGGTAACCTCATTGTCATGAGGGAGTAACACATACTCAACTATTGTAGCTCGGCGATGTTTGTAACGGGAATAGTGCGTTTATTTCGAAGTAATTGTCCGCTGGGAGTCCAGAAAAGAATATCTTTGGACGCGGCCATACTATGCAGCAAATCAGAAGGACGCTTTTCCGACACTGCTCGGTAAAGATGACTCAAAACATCTTTTATTCTTGGTTCTTCATCCTCGCTTTCATCACCAGAACTTTCGCTTTCTTCATGTTCACTCTCGTGTTCTCCTTCAACCAAATCTATCTTTCTCTTCATTTTGATGAGTACCCGTGACAGACTTAGCTTCAAATGAGTAACTTATAGCGGAGCTCCACGCGCGCTTCGCGCGCGCGTGGGCGGAGCCCCATAGCTAAGGCAATCTACCCATCCCAGATAATTTGGTAATCACGTGACCGACCGACCGAGCGACCAACCGTCCCTCCGCACCACAGGCATACCAATGTTTACTCTCACAATTTCTGGCTATTTTGGGAGCCCAGGAGGAAGCTGATTGCACATCAATGTTGTCATCAATTGACAGCTGTCAAAACAGGGTATCCGCTGACCAGTATCACCTGACCGTATCGCGGGCTCAGGTGTCGACCCATCAAGGTCGAGTATTTTTAGAAGTTATCCGCTGACAATTTATTCGTTTTCAAATGATTGCAGGCTCACGTTTACTTTTTTTTAAAATTCATTTCAAATATGTTGTGTTTATGTCAGTATCGCCCCGCACTATGACGATTTTGATTTCAAACTGATCTCAGACGCAAAAATTCAGCCATTTTATTTAAAATACAGGCGGGGAAGACCTTTTCTTACCATGGTCACGTGTTGGTCACGCTCCACGTCCAATTTTTATGCTCTGATTAATTAATGTTTGACGGGTGAGTTCATGCGTAAAATTTATGCAGCATCTTGAAAGTTGTTTACTTTGACAGCTGAAGCTGACAGAGTTTTGAGTCAACTTGTGATGTTTTTAACTGTCTTTTTCCACTGGATGTACAAAATGAAATACAGCTGCTATCAAGAGTGTTCTCTTATTCATGGCTGGTTTGTTTATTGGGTTTTTTGTTGAGAAATGGGTCGCTTGTCAAAGCCGATAATCCGATCTCGGATGGCATCGTTTTTGTTTTTCACCTTGCTGGATGCGTGCGAGAATTATAAAGGCTCAAGCGATCCTTGCCTTACTTGATAGGTTTCTGGAGCTGCATCTCGAAATATGGTAAGCCTGAGTAATTATTGTATTTATATCTAATTTCATGAGGTCCAGCGGCGCAGTTTATGAAGCTAGTTTATGCACGTTTGTATTAAGATTTGACTGAGACACTGATCTGACCTAGTATGAGGTTTGATATAAGCTTAAGCTTACAGAACTTTAAAAAGCCTTTAGTCGATATTAATTCACCGTAAATAGAAAGAAAAGACTTTCCGAAGAATATTTAGTTATAATTTTGGCTGTAGAAAGAAAGCTTTGAGCGCTTTTCTTGCCCTGAGTTTATCTTTGAAAACAGCAAACAGGCCCGGGAAACCGGCGGCTTAAAACATAAACTTAATCTTTAAGCTTACTAGTAAAGACTTGAGGATTCTTAGAGACACTTAAGTACTCATTTGTTTTCGTGAATGAAAATTGTTGTCTCTGTAAATGTTCTACCGAATTATATTTCTTTATTGATTGTTGGTAGTCTCAAAAGTGTAATTTTCATCGCTTTGCCGTTTGTTTTCAGCCGTTCATAAACATCGCTTGCAGGAGTACTCAAAATGCCGAGCGTATCAAACGCTTCTTAAGGTTACACATCGTTGTAAAACCATGAATAAAAAATAGACTCAATAAATTCTTTATCACGTTGAAGCGTAATTCTTTTAAAATTTCTTCCCAAATTTGGCGCTTGTCAAAAGTTAGAACCGGCTGGCCGTATAGGTGATTTTGGACATTTTTTGAACGGTTTCGCAAATTAAAAGTCCACGCGTGCCTCGATGGTCCTGAATATTGAATGAATGCAATTTGTCTTGAAAAACTGTGAAATACTGCATTTTGTACGAGGTCTGTATGATAAAAACAGCGCCTCATAGTACTCTTTCTTCTCAAATGTGGTGTATTAAAAAAAAAAATAAAAGATTGGTTTGCACGCACCCAGATTTATTGGCAAGAATTTGTAAACTTGTCGATCGCAAAAAAATTCGGCTTGATTTGTTTTCCACGCCTTATCTACTGTGATCAAGAGCCATTATTGCTCTTAAATTTGACCGTACACCTTTTTGGGTGTACATATAAGGCCATGTCAACTCGATACAAGATTTGTTTCACTCCAAAATCACTTAACTTTTCAATGGGAGCTTCGCTTTTAGCAGTGGCTAAATCTATATATTAGTTTCGTTTCCTCTTTTATAGCATCAAAAATCCTAGGCTTGTAACAGCAGGTACCAACAGGTCTTGAATAAAACCATCACCCTCTTGTACAAGGATTCGCTTCTTTGTTTTGTAAGGGACATTTGTTTCTGCTAGGTTTACTAGAGCATCCTTATATGGCAACACGTTCCGCTTATTTTCTTCGGGGATAAGAATGTATTCCTTAAGTATATTGTATTAGACTTGGACTAATGCATGTAGTTGTTGTGGACTGGCTGTCCGTAAAAGAAACTGTCGCTGATGAGCTGGACAAACAGCTAAGAATTGAAGAAAACCACGATTATTCTTGACAACCTGAGGCATTGCGACAAACTGATCTTATGATAGTAGTTTGCAGTCTTTTATTGACTGTCGTGGAGAAAAACAATGGAAATGAGTTGGCGGTGGTGGAGGTGGAAGAAAACAATGAAAATGTGGTTGTGGCGGTGGTGGTGGTGGTGGTGGAGGAGGGAAAACAGTAGAAATGTGGTGGCGGTGGTGGTGGTGGTGGAGGGAAAACAATAGAAATGTGGTGGCGGTGGTGGTGGTGGTCGTGGAGGGAAGACAATAGAAATGTGGTGGCGGTGGTGGTGGTGGTGGTGGTGGAACACAGTAGGAAAGTGGTGGTGGTGGAGGAAAACTATCGAATTTTATAGCCTTCAAAACTATATCAATGCGCATTATGCTACCATTTTCTCAGTCTACATTCTGCCCTTGAGGAGTTGACATGAGTTGGTTCTGTTCCGTTTGCGAAAAATCATTTAGTAGAAAGGATAGCATGCAAAGGCACCTGATGTCTAAACACCACAATGTTGGTCTCACACCATTTCAAACAGTTCCGTTTTCACAGAAATGTCAGCGGTTTCGATTCGAGCATCCTTTTACCTCCATGATTGCCGGAATGACCGGCTCAGGAAAAACGGCCTGGGTTCGATCTCTATTGCAACAAGCTTCAGAGACAATTTACTCTCCCCCGGAGAGGATTGTTTGGTGTTATTCACAATGGCAGCCTGCGTATACACAAATGCTAGTCGCCATGCCACACATTGAATTCATCAAGGGAATTCCTACGGCTTTGGAGCAGGATTCCTATTTTGATGTGAACAAACGGACTTTGATCGTGTTTGATGATCAAATGATTGACGCCAGTAAAGACAAGCGAATTGTAAACCTCTTTACTCGTGGTTCTCATCATCGCAATCTAAGCGTAATTTATATCGTGCAGAATCTATTTCACCAGAGGAAAGGTAGTCGCAGCATAAGCCTAAACAGCCATTATTTGGTGTTATTCAAGAACCCACGAGACAAATTGCAAATCTTGACTCTTGCCAAGCAAATGTATCCCGGGCAAACTGATTTCTTTTTAAATCAGTACGAGGAGGCTGCAAAAAGACCTTTTGGTTATCTTCTGATTGATCTGAAAACTACTACCCAAGAAAATTGTCGACTGCGAACAAACGTCCTGCCCAGTGAAGAAGGTTTTAACCAAGCAGGGTTTCAAGAAAATATTCCTCAAGAGCTTTTAAAATATCTAAAGCAGCAAAATCGTTCGCCTGTCCCACTTCTTCCAGCTATGCAAGAAATACAGGGCAACATGGATGACTTGCTTTCTCGAAACGATCTTCGGGACGATGAAAAAGCTAAGAGATGCTTTCAGTTGCAAAACAGATACCTGGCTTTTAAAGAACGATTAAATACAAGAACACGAAATAATCAGCAGTGTTCCAGACTTAACATCAAGCACACAAGATTCTTCGACAGCAACGGCAGCATTCTCCACTCCCATTAACCCCTTCAACGTAACACCTAAATTAACACAAGCGGCTATCTTACAAAAACCTGAAAACGAAAGCTCCACCCCACCACTAACCTTAAATCCTACTTTCCTGACCCCTCCTCCCACAGTAGAAACCCCATCACAAGGCCCGAAGCGCAAAAGGCGTCGGATTCAATTTGTAAATTATTTGGATGATCATAATGCTCATGGCAAACAAAGGAAACGAACTCGGCATAAGAAATTTCGAGTTAGACCTTACAAGTACTCCATGGGCGAAGAAGATGATTAATTTCCACCTCTTTCAAATCGCTGTGTATTCGACTCTTTTTGTCACTGGTTTTCAATAAAGTTTTTCAAACTGTATCTCGTGTCTTGTCAATTTATTTGTCGCGTGTTTTAATTGATCCTTGTTAAGTTATTAATTGTTTGTGTTTTTATAATAATAAGTCAAGTTTCTCCCTAGGAGTTTTTACTGTGGAGTCAATTTGTATGCAACTGTGGGCTTGTTACCCGCATAATTAACTGACTAACAGCGCGTGAATTGACAAGACCATAAGCTCATCAAGCGCTGAGATTTCACTAGTTAGTCGCTTCCTCGAGATAGAACGGAGAAAACGCTTTTGTAATGGTGAGCCAAAATTGAAATAGAGAGTTTTCAGCTCCACTCTGTGTATGTGTGTGTGTGTGTTTTGTTTATATATCCGATTTTTAGCGCTAAAGAAGAAGACATGTGTTGCTAGGCGATCACACCTCTTATTCCTATTTTTATAAATAGACTTTCCACTCATTAGGAACAAGAATGGAGTTTATTTAAGAACCAAAAGAGTTAGGGTTTACTTTAGAACCACCTGCTGTTTTCTATAGAATTTTTATACCCTGTGCAATACTTTCTACAGAGTCAAGTAAACAAAGATTGATATTTTGCTAGATAGGCAGTTTTTCGCTTTGCTGAGCTTCCACCCCGTTTTCATGTTTTGCCCGAAAAAATTAGTACGATTTCGCATTCGCTTAACCTACTTTCTCCTTCTTTTGAAGTAAAGATTTTTTGGGTCAACCTCTGTGTCTTGGTTTTGATTATAACCGATTTTTAGTTAAAATAATTTAATGATTAAAGATTTTTCATTTAGTATAATCTGCAAAGATAACACATTCAAAATTTGCCCGCTTTTATTTTGAACACGTAACAGTTTCTACAATATCCAGTCAGAAGACTATAGCAAACAATATCTAATCAGAAGACTCTAGCAAATAGCTAATTATATAAAAATCGCTTTTCTGTTTATAGATTATGATCTCAACATTTTTTGATGACGTCAACTCTAGAACATTCTGACGTCATTTACTCCTTGCCAGCTACAAATAAACTATGACATCATCCTATCTTAATGGAATGTATGACGTCATCTGCATTAATTTAAACTGACATCATCCTATCTTAATGGAATGCATGACGTCATCTGCATTAATTTAAACTATGAAATCATCCTATCTTAATGAGATATATGACGTCACCGGCGTTAATGTATTCCCCTGCAAGTTAATGAAATTGCCCCGCAAAGAAAAGGTTCATTCGGTGCCTTATCCACTACTCACGCACTTCCGGAATGTCATCTTCCCTCGTATTGACAGATTGAAAACATATACAGACATAACTTTCATTCTGCCGTGATGCAGAATTTAGTTAGCGGTACTGTGACAGGTGTAATGACCCCGTCTAGCATTTAAGTTCAGGCAAGTAAATAACTTTGCTGACAAGGTTTCCATACGATGAAAACTATAGCAAGCGAGTATTTCGACAATATTCCCCTCTACTAACTGTGATTTGAACTGCGTATTCGTGTCTCTTTTTATCGCAAAAATGAGTTAAAAGGAATCATGTTAAACCGAACAGAAACGCCGAAATATAATCTGAAACCGTTACAACTCTGACTAGGGTTTAAATGTCGAAGTAACTTATTTTTGCGAAGGATTCAAAGTAGACAGACTGCAAATTATAGAAGTTGCTAAAAAATGTATCTACGTGTCCCAACTGTTCATCAGTAGGATGCCTAAAATGCGTGCAATTCCACAATTGGTTTCGGCCCCACAATGCTATACCAATTGCAGAATATTTTAGGAGGAGCTACCCACCGTGTGAGCACAGTCGCGGACAACACACATAATTGAGGAAAATAACGCAAAGCAAAACTAAGACGTTATTAAACGAACTAAATGTACACGCAACTTAAATGAATAAATAATGCTCGCGCCCAAAATTAAATTGCGCGCGCACACGTACCAAGATTCAACTGAAAATAAAAATCCAAGTAATAAAAAAGCAATGTAAGGATACGATGGTGCAATTTAAGCCTGGATTGCTAATCTCATCTCCCGCAGGGCTGCACCATACTTCTCGACGATAAGATCATGGCGATTGACGAATTTATTAAATGAGTTCTGAAGTCGATTGGTTTCGAAGCCTTGTTGTCTGAGACGTAATGAAAGACCGCGAAGTCTATTTATTAATATTCCAAGCGTCGAAACTTGCTTGCTGCACGCGCTTTCCTGGTGTCAAAATACCCTTCAGGTATTGGTCTCTCGACGGTGCGCATTTGGAATGCCGCCAGAAATATTTTAATACAAAGAACAGCAAAGGATTTGCTTCAATACGGTTCTTGTTTTATATTGTAATTCTATGTACCAAATGGGCTTTTACGATGGTGAAGTTAGGTCAAATTTGCCATCTTTGAAAAGTGCAAAAACGTGTTTCTTCTTGCGGCAGGTACAGTCACCTTTAAACGGTTTATTTAAAGTTAAATGCTGAATTATAAAGTAAAAATGCGTGTCTGTTTTGTAACTTGATTTCATCTAGAGATATTATTCCGTTTTTATGTACGAGCGCAAAGAAAATGCTCAATTTTCGCTAATTTCATACTCGAAAGAGCGCCGATTTAGAGTTTTTCAAACTTTGCCTGATTCCTGAAAAAATAAAAAGCTGTTACAAGTTTTAACGTGATTTTTGAAATTAGTGTACTATAGAGATTATTTGGGCGAAATATGAAGAAATTCAAAAATTCACGACTGTCAACCGATTGTCGAACATTACAGACATTGGCTCTTAAACTGTCAAGAGATAAAGTTATGAATTTTGGTCGTTCAGGTCATAATTTCGAACTTCTTTTTTGTTTTCTATATGGAATCTTTCCGATACATCAGGTCGTAAGTGTCCTTTGATTTTCAGTAACCGGTAATAAGTCAATGCATCGAAATGCAAAATAACTGTGTTCTGATTGCTTTCAACGCAACACTTCTGATTGGACCAGATTTTTGAAACGTAACTTCTTATGATGTGTATAATAATTTACATTTTCACCGAATACTTCGTTATACTAAAACTGTGGTACCAAAATTTAAAATTAGACAAAACTTACCTACCTAAAGGATATTTTACCTCAGTAATCCCTGGAATTGTAAGCACAGATCACGTACATTGTCAGTCAAAATCCACAAGTATTTGTCATGGGGCTTATGCTGTGAATACTTTGAAATGGAAATTGAGACGGTTAAGGTAGAAAAATAAGTTTTAGTCATTCATATCATTATCCCCATCGCTTTTTGGTAAGATGGCAGTCACCACAATACTGAACTTTGAGCCTGGTAGGGTAGAAAATATGTTTTACTTGTAGCTTTGTTTGCCACTTTCAATTTCTCGTCAGTTTGAAATGGTTTGTGAGATTTCCTACTGTAGCAATAGACCCACATTATGTTTCAATTCTTGGCACCAGAGTTAAGAGACATTTAGCTTTATTACATTTGTGACCCTACTTATCCAAACAAATGTTTTGTTAGGCAGTTTAAACTTTTTTGAAATTGGTAATTTCATGAAGGGTCTTTATAAACAATTAAATTATAGATAGTACCCGACTACCGCATACGATGTTATAACTCGTATTTGCATACCATGGGTCTTATAATAAAGGGACTTTAAAAGTGATAATTAACCTGTGAAAAGAAAACGTTATGAATTTTGATTGTGACGTTGTAATTTCTTACTTCTTTTCTGTTTTCTATATGGACTCTTGCCGACACATCAGGTCGTAAGTGTCATTTCATTTTGTATCTATTTGGGGCGCACCTGCACTTATTTTATGTCTGTTCCATTTCCGCCTGTTAGCCATGACATATGCAAGATTTGATGTTATAAACAATTAAATTATAGATAGTACTTGACCACCGCATACGATGTTATAACACATATTTGCATAGGATAGGTGTTATAATAAAGGGACTTTAAAAGTAATAATTAACCTGTCATCAAAAGATAAAGTAATGAATTTTGGTCGTACACGTCATAATTTCATACTTCTTTTTTGTTGTTTTCCATATGGACTCTTGCGGATACATCAGATCGTAAATAAGTATCATTTGACTTCCAGTGACAGTTAATAATTCACTGCATAGAAATGCATAATAACTTTGCTCCGATTCCTTCAAAGACAACACTTCTGATTGGACTAGATTTTTGAAAAAAAACGTTTTGAGATATGTAGAATGATTTACATTTTTACTAAATCCTACATCATAGTAAACCTGTGATACCAAAATGTAAAATTCGACAAAACTTACTCACCTCAAGGATATTTAGTCTTAGTAATCCCTGGAGTAGTAAGCATAGATCAGGTACGTTATCAAAGTCCACCACTATATAGCACGAAGATTATGGTGTGGATACCTTAAAAGTGGAAATTGAGGCGGTTAAAGATAGAAAAATGAGGTTTAGTCATTCACATCATAATCTCCTTCGGTTTTTGGTACGATGCCCCTCACCATAATACTGATCTTGGAGCCGCATAGCGTCAAAAAAGATGTTAATTTCTGACCCTACCTATCCAAACAAATGTTTTGTTACGCAGTTTAAACTTTTTTGAAATTGGTGTTTTCATAGATGGTATTTTCTTTATAAACAGTTAAATTGTAGATAGTACCCGACTACCGCATATGATGGTATAACTCATATTTGCATATCATAGGTCTTATAATAAAGGGACTTTTAAAAGTGATAATTAACGTGTGAATAGAAAATGTAATGAATTTTGATTGTCTTGTAATAATTTCTTACTTCTTTTTTTTTTTCCATATGGACTTTTGCTGACACATCAGTTTGTAAGTATCTATTCATTTTCCATCTATTTTGGAAGCACCTGCACTTATTTTATAAGTCTGTCCCATTCCCGCCTGTTGGCCATGACATATGAAAGATTTGATTTTATAAACAATTAAATTATAGATAGTACCCGACCACCACATACGATGTTATAACACATATTTGCATAGGATGTGTCTTATTATAAAGGGACTTTAAAAGTAATAATTAACCTGTAATAAAAAAATAAAGTAATGAATTTTGGTCGTACACGTCATAATTTCATACTTCTTTATTTTTTTTTCCATATGGACTCTTGCGGATACATCAGATCGTAATTTAGTATCATTTGATTTCCAGTGACAGTTAATAAGTCACTGCATAGAAATGCATAATAACTTTGCTCCGATTCCTTCAAAGACAACACTTCTGATTGGACTAGATTTTTGAAAAAAAACGTTTTGAGATATGTAGAATGATTTACATTTTTACTAAATCCTACATCATAGTAAACCAGTGATAAAAAATGTAAAATTCGACAAAACTTACTTACCTAAAGGATGTTTAGTCTTAGTAATCCCTGGAGTAGTAAGCATAGATCAGGTACATTATCAAAATCTACAACTGTATAGCAGGAAGATTATGGTGTAGATACGTTAAAAGTGGAAGTTGAAGCGGTTAAAGATAGAAAAATGAGGTTTAGTCATTCACATCATAATCTCCTTCGGTTTTTGGTACGATGCCTGTCACTACAATACTGATCTTGGAGCCGCATAGCGTCAAAAAAAGATGTTTTAGTTGTATCTTGCTTAGCCATTTCCATTTTCTCGTCAGTTTCATATGGTTTTTGAGTTTCTCCTACTGTACCAAAAGAACCCACATATCTTTTTGAGTCTTAGCTCCCGACTTTCAACAAATTTAGCTTTAGTAGGTTTCCGACCTTACTTGTCCAGTCAAATGTTTTGTTAGGCAGTTTCAAGTTTTATGAATTTAGTAATTTCATGGAGAGTCCATTCTTTATAATTGATTAATATATTATATATAGTTCCCCACCACAGTATACGATTTTTAACTCCTATATGCCTAGGGTGGGGCTTATTTTATTTTATTTTTTATTATAAAAAGACTTTGACAGTAATTATTTAAACTGTCAAAAGATAAAGTTACGAATTTTGGTCGTTCAGGTCATAATTTCGAACTTCTTTTTTCTTTTCTATATGGAATCTTCTGATATATCAGGTCGCAAGTGTCATTTGATTTTCAGTGACCGGTAATAAGTCAATGCATCGAAATGCAAAATAACTGTGTTCTGATTGCTTTAAACGCAACACTTCTGATTGGACTAGATTTTTGAAGCGTAACTTCTTATGATATGTTTAATAATTTACATTTTAAGCGAATACTTCGTCATACTAAACCTGTGGTACCAAAATTTAAAATTGGACAAAACTTACTTACCTAAAGGAAGCTAAAGCATATTTAACCTTAGTAATCCCTGAAATAGTGAGCATAGATCACGTACATTGTCAGTCAATATCCATAACTATATACCACGAGGCTTATGCTGTGGATACTTTGAAAGTGGAAATTGAGGGGGTTAAAGGTAGAAAAATGAGTTTTAGTCATTCGTATCATAATCTACTTCGTTTTGTGGTAAGATGGCTGTCACCACAATACTGATCTTCGAGCCGGATAGGGTGAGAAAAGATGTTTTAGTTGTAGCTTGCTTGGCCATTTTCATTTTCTCGGTTGTTTCATATGGTTTAAGAAATTTTCCTAGTGTACCAATAGACCCCTGATTATTTTTTAAGTCTTGGCACCCGACTTTGAACACATTTAGCTCCACTACATTTCTAAAGGATATTTAACCTTAGTAGTCCCTGGAATAATGAGCGTAGATCACGTATATTGTCAGTCAAAATCCACAAGTATTTATCATGGGGCTTATGCTGTGAATACTTTGAAAGTGGAAATTGAGACGGTTAAAGGTAGAAAAATGAGTTTTAGTCATTCATATCATAATCCCCATCGTTTTATGGTACGATGGCAGTCACCACAGTACTGAACTTTGAGCCTGGTAGGGTAGAAAAGATATTTTACTTGTAGCTTGCTTTGCCACTTTCAATTTCTCGTCGGTTTGAAATGGTTTGTGAGATTTCCTACTGTACCAATAGATCCCCATTATATTTTAAGTCTTGGCACCTGACTTACAAGACATTTAGCTTTATTACATTTCTGACCCTACCTATCCAAACAAATGTTTTGTTACGCAGTTTAAACTTTTTTGAAATTGGTGTTTTCATAGATGGTATTTTCTTTATAATTAATTAAATTATAGATGGTATTCGACTACCGCATACGATGGTATAACTCATATTTGCATTATATTTGTTATACCTCATAAATAATAACTCATAAATAATATTTGTTATACCTCATATTTGCATAATAATAATAATAATAATAATAATAATAATAATGGAATTTATATAGCGCTTATACATCGCTGTTCTAAGCGCATACCATGGGTCTTATAATAAAGGGACCTTAAAAGTGATAATTAACCTGTGAAAAGGAAATGTAATGAACTTTGATTGTTTTGTCATAATTTCTTACTTCTTTTTTTTTTTTTTCCTATTTGGACATTTGCCGACTCATCAGGTTGTAAGTATTCATTCATTTTCTATCTATTTGGGGCGCACCTGCACTTATTTTATAAGTCTGTCCCATTCCCGCCTGTAGGCCATGACATATGAAAGATTTGATTTTATAAACAATTAAATTATAGATAGTACCCGACCACCGAATAAGATGTTATAACACATATTTGCATAGGATGTGTCTTATAATAAAGGGACTTTAAAAGTATAATTAACCTGTCATCAAAAGATAAAATAATGAATTTTGGTCGTACACGTCATAACTTCATACTTCGTTTTTGTTGTTTTCCATATGGACTCTTGCGGATACATCAGATCGTAAATAAGTATTATTTGATTTCCAGTGACGGTTAATAATTCATTGCATAGAAATGCATAATAACTCTGTTCCGATTCCTTCAAACACAACACTTCTGATTGGATTAGATTTTTGAAACAAAACTTTTTGAGATTTGTACAATAATTCACATTTTTACTAAATCCTACATCATAGTAAACCTGTGATACCAAAATGTAAAATTGGACAAAACTTACTTACCTAAAGGATGTTTAGTCTTGGTAATCCCTGGAGTAGTAAGCATATATCAGGTACATTATCAAAATCCACAACTGTATAGCAGGGGAATTATGGTGTGGAAACCTTGACAGTGGATATTGAGGCGGTTAACGATAGAAAAATGAGGTTTAGTCATTCACATCATAATCTCCTTCGGTTTTTGGTACGATGCCTGTCACCACAATACAGATCTTCAAGCCGGATAGCGTCAAAAAAGATGTTTTAGTTGTATGTTGCTTAGCCATTTCCATTTTCTCGTCAGTTTCAAATGGTTTTTGAGTTTCTTCTACTGTACCAAAAGACCCCACATATCTTTTTGAGTCTTAGCTCCCGACTTATAACAAATTTAGCTTTAGTAAGTTTTTGACCTTCCTTGTCCAAGCAAATCTTTTGTTACGCAGTTTCAAGTTTTTTGAATTTAGTAATTTCATTGAGAGTCCATTCTTTATAATTGATTAATATATTATAGATAGTTCCCCACCACAGTATACGATTTTTAACTCCTATATGCCTAGGGTGGGGCTTATTTTATTTTGTTTTTTATAATAAAAAGACTTTGACAGTAATTATTTAAACCGTCAAAAGATAAAGTTATGAATTTTGGTCGTTTACGTCATAATTTCGAACTTTTTTTTTTGTTTTCTATATGGAATCTTTCCGATACACCAGGTCGTAAGTGTCATTTGATTTTCAGTGACCGGTAATAAGTCAATGCATCGAAATGCAAAATAACTGTGTTCTGATTGCTGTCGACGCAACACTTCTGATTGGACTAGATTTTTGAAACGTAACTTCTTATGATATGTATGATAATTTACATTTTCAGCGAATACTTGGTCATACTAAACCTGTGGCACCAAAATTTAAAATCAGACAAAACTTACTTACCTAAAGGAAGCTAAAGGATATTTAACCTTAGTAATCCCTGGAATAGTAAGCATAGATCACGTACATTGTCAGTTAAAATCCATAACTATATACCACGTAGTCTGCTACACAGCCGTTTTTAGTGTCGTCACGCAATGCTCCTCCCCACAAACGGCTGCTGAAAACCGAACTACATTCCTTTCCCTTTGTGTTTGTGGTCTAACGAACAAGCCAATCATGCACAAGAAGTTTGACAATACGTGAGCCGCGGGGCGCTAGGACGCGAGCACGCTTCTCAGTTTTCGACAAATCAATCAATCGTCGCTGAATTTAGACGGGTCTGTGTTCTCAAGCAACGAAAAGGTTAATTTGCAAAAAAAGTTTGTTTTAAGCGGTCAAGAAAGTTCCAAGTGAAAGGACCTGAAAGAAAGGTTTGATTGGCCTAGAAGACTTTTACCAGGATCGGTTGGTTCTTCATTTAACGTGCATATGTACTGATATGTGATGAAGAATTTAAGTAATGGTCCGTGTAAGAGGTAGGCAGGCGAACGGCAAAAGTGATTAAAAGGTGCTAACTTTTAATCATTAATTTCAATTAATAAATGTGCCGGATGTGCTCATTGTGTTCCTGTGAATACTAAACTCTCAAGGGTACTAATTCAAAAAGCAATCTTTTAAATTATCGATGAGCGATTTCCCGAACTATACCTGGCAACTTTATGAGCACATCCATGTTATGCATCGCAATTTGCTCGACTTGCTTGCTGCTGGTGCTTATCTCCTAAATTTTAAATAGGACTCGACTACGACAACACTACTCTAGTTAATTGCTTGTTTTTACGCGACGTTTTGATTATTCTGTCATTCACACATGTGGCACCGATAAAAGTAAAGCTGTGATTGGAGGAGTCACAGTACCGCAAATGTGGCGCGAACACTTTCCAGAAAATGGGAGCTGAATTATAATTGGCTAATCACGGGAAAGGAATGTAGTTCGGTTTTCAGCAGCCGTTAGTGGGGAGGAGCGTTGCGTGACGACACTAAAAACGGCTGTGTAGCAGACTATATACCACGAGGCTTACTTGTATGCTGTGGATACTTTGGAAGTGGAAATTGAGGCGGTTAAAGGTAGAAAAATAAGTTTTAGTCATTCGTATCATAATCTACTTCGTTTTTTGGTAAGATGGCTGTTACCCCAATACTGATCTTCGAGCCGGATGGTGTGAGAAAAGATGTTTCAGTTGTAGCTTGCTTTGCCATTTTCATTTTCTCGGTTGTTTCATATGGTTTAAGAGATTTTCATAGTGTACCAATAGACCCCTGATTATTTTTTGAGTCTTGGCACCTGACTTTGAACACATTTAGCTCCACTACATTTCTAAGGGATATTTTAACTTGACTTACTTAGTAATCCCTGGAATAGTAAGCTTAGATCACGTCCGTTATCAGTCAAAATCCACAACTATATATCACGGGGCTTATGCTGTGAATACTTTGAAAGTGGAAATTGAGACGGTTAAAGGAAGAAAAATGAGTTTTAGTCATTCATATCATAATCCCCATCGTTTTATGGTAGGTTGGCAGTCACCACAATACTTTACTTTGAGCCTGGTAGGGTAGAAAAGATTTTTTACTTGTAGTTTGCTTTGCCACTTTCAATTTCCCGTCGGTTTGAAATGGTTTGTGAGATTTCCTACTGTACCAATAGACCCCTATTATTTTTTAAGTCTTTGCACTTGACGTACAAGACATTTTGCTTTATTACATTTCTGACCCTACCTATCCAAACAAATGTTTTGTTACGCAGTTTAATTTTTTTGAAATTGGTAATTTCATGGAGGGTCTTTTCTTTATAAGCAATTAAATTATAGATAGTACCCGACTACCGCATACGATGTTATAACTTTGCATACCATGGGTTTTATAATAAAGGGACTTTAAAAGTGATAATTAATCTGTGAAAAGAAAATGTAATGAGTCTTGATCGTCTTGTCATAATTTCTTACTTCTTCTTTTTTTTCCATATGGACTTTTGCCGACACATCAGGTTGTAAGTATCATTTCATTTTCTATCTATTTTGGGCGCACCTGCACTTATTTTATAAGTCTGTCCCATTGCCGCCTGTAGACCATGACATATGAAAGATTTGATTTTATAAACAATTAAATTATAGATAGTACCCGACCACCGCATACGATGTTATAACACCTATTTGCATAGGATGTGTCT
>OZ037778.1:24671495-24743995 GCA_964035525.1 Porites cylindrica | reverse complement strand
AGGTGTGTGTTTTGCAAATGTAACCACTCTGGGAATAACATCCACTGTGAATTAAAGTAGCGGGAAACGACCATTTAGGCTAAGAATCTCCCCCAGCTAAAAGCTATGTTTTTTTAGGGTATAAAGAGACTAAAGAAGAGGGCCGGATCACGCGAAAATCGCTGAATGAGGCAATGACTGACACCTGTCATGACTGTCATGGCGCTCGCTGACTCGCCGGTCAACTTCATGAATTGAAATTCTCGACTTAAAAATATTTAGCTTCAAAATCACTCAAACGTTTTTCTACAATAGCTTACATCGTTCTGTCGATCTGCTCGTAAATGCATGCAAAAGCCATTATTATTAGAATGACCAACAGCAAGCAGTAAGCGGACATAATTTATAATGCAAAGACAAATAATTCAAAGTGCTAAAATGGGTCAACGTAGTCAACATACCTTGCAAAATACTGTCGCGTTCTAGAAGAAGAGCCATTTCATTTTCCCATTGCCTCTGGGTACGAATACAAAAACTTTCCACAGTTCCAGAACGGACGGTTCTCATAAACGAGCAGTCCATGCCTCTTCCAAGGGCTTTGGCTTCAGCTAAAGATTGCACGCCACAAAAATCTAACACAGCTTTCTTAAAGATTTCGAAATCTCTATGGGCTGTTGCAGAAAACGGAAAACGGGACTTCTCCTTGTGAATCAATGGCCGTTTTTATACTAGAGACGCATTATCCGTCTGGACGAACTTGGGCAAACATTTGTAGTTCGTCCGGTTATGCGTCTCTAGTGTAAAGACGGGCACAAGACGCATTATACGTCTAGACGAACTTTCATTTGAAATGCGTCTTGAACGACGCACTTCGAAAGGTAGTTCGTCTGGACGCATAATGCGTCTTTGTGTGTAAAGACGGGCAACGGACGAATAACGTTAAGAAATGAGACCGTGTTGGAAAAAAGCCAGCGGTTATCCGCCCAAGAAAACAACATGGCGGAGTCAAGTGCAAAAGAGCGAAGTCGACCATGGACAGAAACAGAGCTCAAGTACTTCGCCCTTGTTCTTGCAGACGAAACAAACGAGTTTGCTTACAAACTGGACACGCTTGCGTTGAAGAAGACTGCAAACAAACCTGTCTTCGAGGATATAAAGAAAGCCTTTGAGGAGCGCATATCCTCCGAAGAATTTAAAGAAGAAAATGACAGAGAACATCGTCAGTCTAAATCGAAAAAGGCTTTAACTCATCTGAGAATTGATGTTGAAAAGCTTCGAGTGAAATTTAAGTGGATAAAAGATCAATGGCGTAAATACACGGATCGCATCAAGAAAGGTAGTGGTAAGTCACCAATTGAAGAGCCTGAGTGGTACAAAATCATAAATCCAATTTTTTCGGACACCCACGGTAACCTGGAAATTGCTTCCAAAGCAAGAGATGTTTTGTCTCATGAGAATTCAGACACAGACAGTGACGAAGAGCAGTTAGAAACAAGTCATAGCAGTTATCAGGAAGATGATGGTGAGGAAGAGTTAACCTCAGCAAGTGAGAGTGGAACCGAAGGTGTTAAAAGGAAAGTTTTAAAAAATTCATTGGACGTAAAACCATTAGGTCGTAAAAAACGAGTAAGAAGTCAGTCCCAGGCCATAAATGAGATCGCAAAGAGTTTTCACGCACTTGGAGAATCACAGCAAAAGCGTTGTGAAAAGATGATGGAAGCAGATAAAGAAAGGCATGCTGAATTTCTTGCTTTTCAGAAAGAGCAAGCCGAATTGAATAGGCAGCATGAGCTAAAGATGCTTGAAATCATCATGAAATATTCAAATCCTCCACCCCAAGGAGCACAGCAGCATCTCCAACAACAAACAATACCTGTGCAGCCTCTTGTACCTTATTACAATTCAATGCCATATAGCCATACCCCTCCAACTAATCAAGTGGCAAGTGGTAGCCAAGATAGCCACATTTTAGACATGGATAGCCAGAATGATCAAAGATCCATGCGTTGGTATTAGCAAGAGTTACCATTAAGGGTGGGGGACTCATGTTTATGGAGGAGTTGGTGGTGGACTTTTCTTTTCTATAGACAGGGTCCTCTATCACACTTATCTTTATTGAGCAATACTGTGAATTTAAGGGGGCATGAGCTTCCCTCTTGCGTTTTGAAACCTCAGACATGTTATTACAGGCAGTTGTGTTTACTTGTAATCCATTTATTGTCAGTTGTGACAAAGGTACCAAAATGTAACCAGTGATCCAGACACTAACATCATTACTGTTCTGTAATTGAAACAAACCATTGCTACAAAGTTTAACGGAACTACAACTTTATAACACTTCTATAGAATTGGATATATTGGTTAGGGACTGGTCATTATTTATGTGAAGGGTGGGGGAGGGAATTTTTTTTTAAGCAATAAGTTTTATTCTTGACCCACCCCTGAAAATTTTTCATTTACTTTTTGACTCACCCCTTCAAATAAATGTTATTTTTTAGGCTATGACATGATGATGAGGGAAATGTTGTCTAAATGACATTCTGTCTTTTTGTAGAGAATTCTCCACCGCCCCTTTAACATTCCATAAGCATGTTCAGAAACTACCCTTGCAGAGCAAAGTCTCCTGTTAAAATATCTTTGCTTAGGTACCCTTGTCCCATCTTTGTATGGTTTTAGAAGCCAGGAATGGTTGGGAAAGGCTGAATCACCCACAGTGGTAAACGGAATCTCCCCATGAGGGTCAAGATTCAAAGACCTGTTAGGAAGCACGTGACCAGATTCGATGTCAGAATAAATACCACAACTTCTTAAAAGCCTAGAGTCATGTGTGGATCCTGGGGCGCCCACTGCAGCCCACATAAAACGCTTGTTATAACCAATGAATCCCATGTTTGTAACTGAATACCTCTTCTTGTAACTGTAAAAGTTCTTAAGTTTAGTGCTTACGTAAACATGAAACCCATCCCACGCCCCAACACAAGGAAACTCCCAATTTCCCAAAAAATTTTCCAGTTCTTGACTCCACTCTTGTAGATTTCTTGGTAGGTAAACGAATCTGTCATACAAACATCCCACAACGGCCTTACAAACGTCTTGGAAAATGACGTGAGCAGTTGATTCTGCAACCCCAAAGAGATCTCCAACGGTCAAAAACGTGCACCCGTGTGCTAGTCTGTATAGACATAAAGCCAACTGGGTAGCAGGCGGAGTAGGGTGAGGCTTCATGCTAGTGGGCTCCTTCACGATAAGGTCTTTAACTTCGCTTAGAATAAATTCAAAAGTGTCTCGAGACACCCTTAACCTTTTCTTGAAAGATCCTTCATCCCAGTTTTGATATCCGTCTGACCACCATTTTCCGTTCCTCAACTCATCAGGACCACGCTCGTTTCTGTCGCTTTTTGTAATCACGATTGCTGACATAACAGCGGGCTGTGAAGCTTCAGTTTCGAACTCCATCTCCCTACGAAAACGTTTCTTTGCCATTTCTTTCTTTAACCTATATTGGTCACCTAAAAACTCTTGTTCTGCCTTTCTCTTACGGGAAAAAAAATTGAGAAGTTCAGGCGCGGCCGCCATCTTAAAATTTTACCGCCAAACAAGGCACACTAGTGCCCATTCTTTTTTTTTTTCGCCTCGCGGAATATCTCGTTCGTCTTTCGTAGTTCGTCTTGTTATTCGTCCCGTCTTTACACTAGACGCATACCACAAGAGACGCATTATCCGTCTGGACGGATAATGCGTCCTCTAGTATAAAAACGGCCAATATTTTTTTGTTACCTTCGGTTAAAAAAACCTTATTAACACAATCACATTTGGTAAAACCATGCAAGCTTGTTGTCCTTGTTGACGATCTTGGTCATTTCGGACATCGCGTTGATGCGCTTCTGCCATTATGGTCGAAATAGACGAAACAGAGGATGAAAATGATGCTGGCCAAAGGTCACCGAAAACCAGACCAACCACGACCCAACCACGTTGTCGCAACAGGGATCAACCGTCCTGTCACGGTCACGCAATATCATTTATTACGTAATAACGCGGGTTGTCGAAAATAACAAAGACACAATGAAAATCACGGTTCACGGCGAGTTAAACATTTATTTCTCGTTTCACGGAAAATAATTTTGCAAAATGACGCTTCACGGCTACTATGGAAATCACGATTCACGAGGAAAAAATTAGCCATTTCACATTTCACGGGGAAAAAAAGGGCCGATCACGAGTCACGAAAATACCCTTTACCACCCTTATACTAGTGAATGTTTCTGGCCTCCGTTATTCCAAACAATTCGAATTTCAAGAAGAATTAAACTTTCTGAAAACCTGACTTCCTTAAATATCTTCACTTTAAAAATAAAACAGTTTCTTTGAAAATATCACACATTAGCCCCCCCTTTTCCGAGTAGCACTAATTTTACTGCGCAGTAAACAGCCTAAATATTAGCCATGAAAAGTTTACTCACCTGAACAGAACGGCGTCTTCTGCGACTGATTCGCAAACTTTCAAATCGCCAAGACTTTCATCTTAAAGCTGAAATGTTCAGCTTTCATTCGAAATACCTCGTTTACCAAGAACTGAAAAGGGCGCCTCAAAAATTGAGTTTTTGTTTCAAGTGTCCGGATACTGGTAATGTCGCGATACTGGGCAACATACTGTACCTAAAGGATATTTAGTCTTAGTAATCCCTGGAATAGAAAGCATAGATCAGGTACATTATCAAAATCCACAACTGTATAGCACGGGGATTATGGTGTGAATACCTTGAAAGTGGAAATTGAGGCGATTAAAGATAGAAAAATGAGGTTTAGTCATTCACATCATAATCTCCCTCGGTTTTTGGCACGATGCTTGTCACCACAATACTGATCTTGGAGCCGGATAGCGTCAAAAAAGATGTTTTAGTTGTATCTTCCTTAGCGATTTTCATTTTCTCGTCAGTTTCATATGGTGTTTGAGTTTCTCCTACCCTATCAAAAGACCCCACATATTTTTTTGAGTCTTTAAGTTAGCTCCCGTCTTACACCAAATTTAGCTTTAGTAGATTTCTGACCTCACTTGTCCAATCAAATGTTTTGTTACGCAGTTTCAATTTTTTTGAATTTAGTAATTTCATGGAGAGTCCATTCTTTAATATATAGATTTAGCCAGGGCTAAAAGCGAAGCTCCTATATATTAACTTGAATTTATAATTTAAATCAAACAATAAACTTGTTTTCCACAATTCAGTTAACTTAAAGGGAACCTCCACTCTTACGACAGAATAAGTTTAAATCGAATAAAATTATGTTGATAAACAAATTTGTTCGAAATTTGTCTTAAAAAAAGTGTTTATATCAGGAAAAGTGAATTTTAAAATCGCTTATTTTCACTTTCAAATTTCGCGGGCGCCGCCATCTTGAATAATTGTGACGTGTTACGGTTGCTCTATTGTTCTGACACAAAGAGCTTTTGTTTAATAACAATAGGGCAACCATTACACGTCACAATTATTCAAGATGGCGACGCCCGCAAAATTTGAAAACAAAAATAGGCGAATCTAAAAGTTATTTCTTTCGGATACAAACGCTTTCTTTAAAAATATTTTAGCTTGACTTGACTGTAACAGTTATTTCCTGTGATTTAAAGTTATCTTTTTGTTGAAGTGGAGGTTCCCTTTAAGAGCACATTCGTGTGTCTTTTGATGGAAAGTTTACGTGATTTTAGAGAAAAGTAATTTGCAAACAGTCCAAGCTAAAAGTGAACTTAATCTTACATCGAGTTGATAGCCTTATATGTACACCCAAAAAATAGCAATCATCTTCGATCACATTTAAGAGCGCGGGCTCTTGATCACAGTAGATTAGGCCTGGAAAACAAATCAGGCCGAATTTTGTGCGTTCGACAAGTTTACTTTACAAAATCTTGCCAACAAGTCTGAGGACGTGTAACCCAACCTTTTATACTTTTTATACATCACATCTGAGGCGAAACAGTACCATGAGGCGCTGTTTTTATCATACAGACCTCGGACAAAATGCAGTATTTCACAATTTTGCAATACAAATTGCACTCACTCAATATTCAGGACGATCGAAGCACGTGTGGACTTTTAGCGAAACCGTTTATAAAAACATTTCCAAAATCACCTATACGGCTAGCCGGTTCTCACTTTTGACAAGCGCCAATGTCGACTGTTTAAATTATGATTAATAGAGTTATACGCTTCAACATAATAAAGAATTTATTATGTTCATTTTTTATTTAATGGTTTTATAACGATGTGTAATCGTCAAAAGCGTTTGATACGCGCGGCATTTTGACTACTCCTGCATGCAAGCGATGTTCATGAGCGACTGAAAACAAACGGCACAGCGATAAAAGTTGCAAAAGAGACTACTAACAATCAATAAAAGGAAAATAATTCCGTGAAACATATACAGAGACAACAATTTTCATTCACGAAGACAAGTATTAAAGAGTCTCTGAAAATCCTTGTTTATGTTTTTCAAAGATGAACTCGAGGCAAGAAAATCGCTCAAAGCTTTCTTTTACAGCCAGAATTATAACTAAATATTCTTTGGAACTTTTTCTTTCTATTTGTGGTGAGAAAATGTCTAAAGGCTTTTTAAAGTTCTATAAGCTTATAATCAAACCTGATACTCGGTCAGATCATTGTCTCAAATCTTACAATTAAAAACGTGCATAAACTAAATAGCCGCATAAACTACGCTCGACTTCATTAAATTAGTTATAAAAAACAAACATCAAATACAATAATTACTCAGGCTTACCATTCGAGATGCACTGAAAACTATCAAGTAAGGCCAGAATCGCTTCAGACTTTCCAACCCTCTTACGCATCAAGCAAGGTGAAAAACGAAAACGATGCCATCCGAAATCGGATTTCTGACTTTGATTAGCGACGTATTTCTCAACCAAAAATCCAATAAACAAACTAGCCATGAATAACAGGAGACTTCTTGATAGCAGCTGAATTTCATTTTGTACATTCAGTGGAAAAAGACAGTTAAAAACATCACAAGTTGACACAAAACTCTGTCAGCTTCAGCAAAGTAAACAAGTATCAAGATGCTGCATAAAATTTCGCATGAACTCACGTGTCAAATTTTGACCAATCAAAGCAAAAAAATTGGACGTAGAGCGTGACCAACGCGTGACCTTGGTGGGAAAAGTCAAAAGCAACTGGCATGTCTTCCTTGCCTGTAAAAAATGGCTGAATTTTAGCTTCCGAGGTCAGTTTGAAATCAACATTTTAATTGTGCGGCACATACAAAACAACATATTTCACATGAATTAAAAAAAAAATAACTTGAGGCTGCGATCATTTGAAAACTAGTAACTTGTCAGCGGATAACTTCAAAAAGATATTCGACCTCGATTGGTCGACACCCGAGCCCGCGATACGGTCAGGTGACACTGGTCAGCGGATACCCTGTTTTGACAGCTGTCAATTGATCACAACATTGATGTGCAATGTATGTGTGTAATATCAGTCTTCCTGTGTTCCCAAACTGGCTAGAAAGTGTGAGGATTAAACACTGGTTTCCCTGTGGTGCGGACGGGCGGGCGGGCGGGCGGTGTAGGGTCACGTGATTACCATTTTTTCTTGAATGGGTAGATTCACTCACCCATGATGCTCCGCAGGGGCGCTTCGCGCGCCAGAGCTCCGCTATAATTGATTAATATATTATAGATAGTTCCCCTCCACAGTATACGATTTTTAACTCCTATGTGCCTAGGGTGGGGCTTATTTTGTTTTATTTTTTATAATAAGTAATTATTTAAACTGTCAAAAGATAAAGTTATGAATTTCGGTCGTTTAGGTCATAATTTCGAACTTCTTTTTTGTTTTGTATATGGAATCTTTCCGATACATCAGGTGGTAAGTGTCATTTGATTTCAGTGACCGGTAATAAGTCAATGCATCGAAATGCAAAATAATTGTGTTCTGATTGCTTTATAATATGTATAACAATTTACATTTACAGCGAATACTTCGTCATACTAAACCTGTGGTACCAAAATTAAAAAATTAGACAAAACTTACTTACCTAAAGGAAGCTAAAGGATATTTAACCTTAGTAATCCCTGGAATAGTAAGCATAGATCACGTACATTGTCACTCAAAATCCATAACTATATACCACGAGGCTTATGCTGTGGATACTTTGAAAGTGAAAATTAAGGCAGTTAAAGGTAGAAAAATGAGTTTTAGTCATTCGTATCATAATCTACTTCGTTTTGTGGTAAGATGGCTATGTCACCACAATACTGATCTTCGAGCCGGATAGGGCGAGAAAAGATGTAGCTTGTAGCTTGCTTGGTCATATTCATTTTCTCGGTTCTTTCATATGGTTTGTGAGATTTTCCTAGTGTACAAATAGACCCCTCATTATTTTTTAAGTCTTGGCACCCGACTTTAAACACATTTAGCTCCACTACATTTCTAGAGGATATTTAACCTTAGTAGTCCCTGGAATAGTAAGCATAGATCACGTACATTGTCAGTCAAAATCCACAAGTATTTATCACGGGCCTTATGCTGTGAATACTTTGAAAGTGGATATTGAGAAGGTTAAAGTTAGAAAATGAGTTTTAGTCATTCATATCATAATCCCCATCGTTTTTTTGGTACGATGGCAGTGACCACAATACTGTACTTTGAGCCTGGTAGGGTAGAAAAGATCTTTTTCTTGCAGCCTGCTTTGCTACTTTCAATCTCTCGTTTGTTTTAAATGGTTTGTGAGATTTCCTACCGTACCAATAGACGCCCATTATTTTTTAAGTCTTGGCATCTGACTTACAAGACATTTAGCTTTATGACACTTCTGACCCTACCTATCCACGCGAATGTTTTGTTAGGCAGTTTAAACTTATTTGGTATTGGTAATATCATGGAGGGTCTTTTCTTTACAAACAATTACATTATAGATAGTACCCGACTACCGCATACGATGTTATAACTTATATTTGCATACCATGGGTCTTATAATAAAGGGACCTTATAAGAGATAATTAACCTGTAAAAAGAAAATGTAATGAATTTTGATTGTCGCGTCATAATTTCATTTTTCCTTTTTTTTTGTTTTTTCTTCTAAATGGACTTTTGCCGACACATCAGTTGGTAAGTATCATTTCATTTTCTATCTATTTTTGGCGCACCTGCACTTATTTTATGTCTGTCCCATTCCCGCCTGTTGGCCATGACATATGCAAGATTTGATTTTATAAACAAGTAAATTATATATAGTACTCGACCACCGTATACGATGAAATAACACATATTTCCATAGGATGGTTCTTATAATAAATGGACTTTAAAAGTAATAATTAACCTGTCATCAAAAGATAAAATAATGAATTTTGGTCGTACACGTCATAATTTCATACTTCCTTTTTGTTGTTTTCCATATCGATTCTTGCGGATACATCAGATCGTAAATAAGTATTATTTGATTTCCAGTGACGGGTAATAAGTCACTGCATAGAAATGCAAAATAACTTTGTCCTGATTCCTTCAAACACAACACTTCTGATTGGACTCGATTTTTGAAACAAACCTTGTTGAGAAATGTACAATAATTCACATTTTTACTAAATCCTACATCATAGTAAACCTGTGATACCAAAATTTAAAATTCGACAAAACTTACTTACCTATTAAAAGCATATTTAGTCTTAGTAATCCCTGGAGTAGTAAGCATAGATCAGGTACATTATCAAAATGCACAACTTTATTGCACGAAGATTATGGTGTGGATACCTTGAATCTGGAAGTCTAGGCGGTTAAAGATAGAAAAATGAGGTTCACTCATTCACATCATAATTTCCTTCGGTTTTTGGTACGATGCCTGTCACCACAATACTGATCTTGGAGTCGGATAGCGTCGAAAAAGATGTTTTAGTTTTATCTTGCCTAGCCATTTCCATTTTCTCGTCAGTTTTATATGGTTTTTAAGTTTTACCTACTGTACCAAAAGAACCCACCTATTTTTTGGACTCTTAGCTCCCGACTTACAACTAATTTTATTTTAGTAGGTTTCTGACCTTTCTTGTCCAATCAATTTTTTGTTAAGCAGTTTCAAGTTTTTTGAATTTAGCAATTTCATGGAGAGTCCATTCTTAATAATTGATTAATATATTATAGATAGTTCCATACGACAATATACGATTTTTGACTCCTATATGCCTAGGGTGGGGGGCTATTTTATTTAATTTTTTATAATAAAAAGACTTTGACAGTAATTATTTACACTGTCAAAAGATAAAGTTATGAACTTTGGTCGTTGAGGTCATAATTTCGAACTTCTTTTTTCTTTTCTATATGGAATCTTCTGATATATCAGGTCGCAAGTGTCATTTGATTTTCAGTGACCGGTAATAAGTCAATGCATCGAAATGCAAAATAACTGTGTTCTGATTGCTTTAAACGCAACACTTCTGATTGGACTAGATTTTTGAAGCGTAACTTCTTATGATATGTTTAATAATTTACATTTTAAGCGAATACTTCGTCATACTAAACCTGTGGTACCAAAATTTAAAATTAGACAAAACTAACTTACCTAAAAGGCCTTAGTAATGCCTGGAATAGTAAGCATAGATCACGTACATTGTCAGTCAAAATCCACAACTATATATTACGGGGCTTATGCTGTAAATACGTTGAAAGTGGAAATTGAGACGGTTAAACGTAGAAAAAGGAGCTTTAGTCATTCATATCATAATCCCCATCGTTTTTGGTACGATGACTGTCGCCACAATACTGAACTTTGAGCCTGGTAGGGTAGAAAAGATCTTTTACTTGCAGCTTGCTTTGCCACTTGCAATTGCTCGTTTGTTTTAAATGGTTTGTGAGATTTCCTACCGTACCAATAGACGCCCATTATTTTTTAAGTCTTGGCATCTGACTTACAAGACATTGAGCTTTATGACACTTCTGACCCTACCTATCCAAACGAATGTTTTGTTAGGCAGTTTAAACTTATTTGGTATTGGTAATATCATGGAGGGTCTTTTCTTTACAAACAATTACATTATAGATAGTACCCGACTACCGCATACGATGTTATAACTTATATTTGCATACCATGGGTCTTATAATAAAGGGACCTTATAAGAGATAATTAACCTGTGAAAAGAAAATGTAATGAATTTTGATTGTCACGTCATAGTTTCATTTTTCTTTTTTTTTTTTTTTTTCTTCTAAATGGACTTTTGGCGACACATCAGTTGGTAAGTATCATTTTATTTTCTATCTATTTTTGGCGCACCTGCACTTATTTTATGTCTGTCCCATTCCCGCCTGTTGGCCATGACATATGCAAGATTTGATTTTATAAACAAGTAAATTATAGATAGTACCCGACCACCGTATACGATGATATAACACATATTTGCATAGGATGGTTCTTATAATAAATGGACTTTAAAAGTAATAATTAACCTGTCATCAAAAGATAAAATAATGAATTTTGGTCGTACACGTCATAATTTCATACTTCCTTTTTGTTGTTTTCCATATCGACTCTTGCCGATACATCAGATCGTAAATAAGTATTATTTGATTTCCAGTGACGGGTAATAAGTCACTGCATAAAAATGCAAAATAACTTTGTCCTGATTCCTTCAAACACAACACTTCTGATTGGACTCGATTTTTGAAACAAACCTTGTTGAGAAATGTACAATAATTCACATTTTTACTAAATCCTACATCATAGTAAACCTGTGATACCAAAATTTAAAATTCGACAAAACTTACTTACCTATTAAAAGCATATTTAGTCTTAGTAATCCCTGGAGTAGTAAGCATAGATCAGGTACATTATCAAAATGCACAACTGTATAGCACGAAGATTATGGTGTGGATACCTTGAATGTGGTAGTTGAGGCGGTTAAAGATAGAAAAACGAGGTTTAGTCATTCACATCATAATCTCCTTCGCTTTTTGGTACGATGCCTGTCACCACAATACTGATCTTGGAGCCGGATAGCGTCAAAAAAGATGTTTTAGTTTTATCTTGCCTAGCCATTTCCATTTTCTCGTCAGTTTTATATGGTTTTTAAGTTTTACCTACTGTACCAAAAGAACCCACCTATTTTTTGGACTCTTAGCTCCCGACTTACAACTAATTTTATTTTAGTAGGTTTCTGAACTTTCTTGTCCAATCAATTTTTTGTTAAGCAGTTTCAAGTTTTTTGAATTTAGCAATTTCATGGAGAGTCCATTCTTTATAATTGATTAATATATTATCGATAGTTCCATACGACAATATACGATTTTTGACTCCTATATGCCTAGCGTGGGGGGCTATTTTATTTTATTTTTTATAATAAAAAGACTTTGACAGTAATTATTTACACTGTCAAAAGATAAAGTTATGAACTTTGGTCGTTGAGGTCATAATTTCGAACTTCTTTTTTCTTTTCTATATGGAATCTTCTGATATATCAGGTCGCAAGTGTCATTTGATTTTCAGTGACCGGTAATAAGTCAATGCATCGAAATGCAAAATAACTGTGTTCTGATTGCTTTAAACGCAACACTTCTGATTGGACTAGATTTTTGAAGCGTAACTTCTTATGATATGTTTAATAATTTACATTTTAAGCGAATACTTCGTCATACTAAACCTGTGGTACCAAAATTTAAAATTAGACAAAACTAACTTACCTAAAGGAAGCTAAAGGCCTTAGTAATGCCTCTAATAGTAAGCATAGATCACGTACATTGTCAGTCAAAATCCTTAACTATATATCACGGGGCTTATGGTGTAAAAACGTTGAAATTGGAAATTGAGACGGTTAAAGGTAGAAAAAGGAGCTTTAGTCATTCATATCATAATCCCCATCGTTTTTGGTACGATGACTGTCGCCACAATACTGAACTTTGAGCCTGGTAGGGTAGAAAAGATCTTTTACTTGCAGCTTGCTTTGCCACTTGCAATTGCTCGTTTGTTTTAAATGGTTTGTGAGATTTCCTACCGTACCAATAGACGCCCATTATTTTTTAAGTCTTGGCATCTGACTTACAAGACATTTAGCTTTATGACACTTCTGACCCTACCTATCCAAAGGAATGTTTTGTTAGGCAGTTTAAACTTATTTGGTATTGGTAATATCATGGAGGGTCTTTTCTTTACAAACAATTACATTATAGATAGTACCCGACTACCGCATACGATGTTATAACTTATATTTGCATACCATGGGTCTTATAATAAAGGGACCTTATAAGAGATAATTAACCTGTGAAAAGAAAATGTAATGAATTTTGATTGTCACGTCATAGTTTCATTTTTATTTTTATTATTTTTTTCTTCTAAATGGACTTTTGGCGACACATCAGTTCGTAAGTATCATTTTATTTTCTATCTATTTTTGGCGCACCTGCACTTATTTTATGTCTGTCCCATTCCCGCCTGTTGGCCATGACATATTGAAGATTTGATTTTATAAACAAGTAAATTATAGATAGTACCCGACCACCGTATACGATGATATAACACATATTTGCATAGGATGGTTCTTATAATAAATGGACTTTAAAAGTAATAATTAACCTGTCATCAAAAGATAAAATAATGAATTTTGGTCGTACACGTCATAATTTCATACTTCCTTTTTGTTGTTTTCCATATCGACTCTTGCCGATACATCAGATCGTAAATAAGTATTATTTGATTTCCAGTGACGGGTAATAAGTCACTGCATAGAAATGCAAAATAACTTTGTCCTGATTCCTTCAAACACAACACTTCTGATTGGACTCGATTTTTGAAACAAACCTTGTTGAGAAATGTACAATAATTCACATTTTTACTAAATCCTACATCATAGTAAACCTGTGATACCAAAATTTAAAATTCGACAAAACTTACTTACCTATTAAAAGCATATTTAGTCTTAGTAATCCCTGGAGTAGTAAGCATAGATCAGGTACATTATCAAAATGCACAACTGTATAGCACGAAGATTATGGTGTGGATACCTTGAATGTGGAAGTTGATGCGGTTAAAGATAGAAAAACGAGGTTTAGTCATTCACATCATAATCTCCTTCGCTTTTTGGTACGATGCCTGTCACCACAATACTGATCTTGGAGCCGGATAGCGTCAAAAAAGATGTTTTAGTTTTATCTTGCCTAGCCATTTCCATTTTCTCGTCAGTTTTATATGGTTTTTAAGTTTTACCTACTGTACCAAAAGAACCCACCTATTTTTTGGACTCTTAGCTCCCGACTTACAACTAATTTTATTTTAGTAGGTTTCTGACCTTTCCTGTCCAATCAATTTTTTGTTAAGCAGTTTCAAGTTTTTTGAATTTAGTAATTTCATGGAGAGTCGATTCTTTAAAATTGATTAATATATTATAGATAGTTCCATGCGACAATATACGATTTTAAATTCCTATATGCCTAGGGTGGGGGGCTATTTTATTTTATTTTTTATAATAAAAAGACTTTGACAGTAATTATTTACACTGTCAAAAGATAAAGTTATGAACTTTGGTCGTTCAGGTCATAATTTCGAACTTCTTTTTTCTTTTCTATATGGAATCTTCTGTTATATCAGGTCGCAAGTGACATTTGATTTTCAGTGAGCGGTAATAAGTCAATGCATCGAAATGCAAAATAACTGTGTTCTGATTGCTTTAAACGCAACACTTCTGATTGGACTAGATTTTTGAAGCGTAACTTCTTATGATATGTTTAATAATTTACATTTTAAGCGAATACTTCGTCATACTAAACCTGTGGTACCAAAATTTAAAATTAGACAAAACTAACTTACCTAAAGGAAGCTAAAGGCCTTAGTAATGCCTGGAATAGTAAGCATAGATCACGTACATTGTCAGTCAAAATCCACAACTATATATCACGGGGCTTATGGTGTAAAAACGTTGAAAGTGGAAATTGAGACGGTTAAAGGTAGAAAAAGGAGCTTTAGTCATTCATATCATAATCCCCATCGTTTTTGGTACGATGACTGTCGCCACAATACTGAACTTTGAGCCTGGTAGGGTAGAAAAGATCTTTTACTTGCAGCTTGCTTTGCCACTTTCAATTGCTCGTTTGTTTTAAATGGTTTGTGAGATTTCCTACCGTACCAATAGACGCCCAATATTTTTCAAGTCTCGGCACCTGCCTTACAAGACATTTAGCTTTATGACACTTCTGACCCTACCTATCCAAACGAATGTTTTGTTAGGCAGTTTAAACTTATTTGGTATTGGTAATATCATGGAGGGTCTTTTCTTTACAAACAATTACATTAAAGATAGTACCCGACTACCGCATACGATGTTATAACTTCTATTTGCATACCATGGGTCTTATAATAAAGGGACCTTATAAGAGATAATTAACCTGTGAAAAGAAAATGTAATGAATTTTGATTGTCACGTCATAGTTTCATTTTTCTTTTTTTTTTTTTCTTCTAAATGGACTTTTGCCGACACATCAGCTTGTAAGTATCATTTCATTTTCTATCTATTTTTGGCGCACCTGCACTTATTTTATGTCTGTCCCATTCCCGCCTGTTGGCCATGACATATGCAAGATTTGATTTTATAAACAAGTAAATTATAGATAGTACCCGACCACCGTATACGATGATATAACACATATTTGCATAGGATGGTTCTTATAATAAATGGACTTTAAAAGTAATAATTAACCTGTCATCAAAAGATAAAATAATGAATTTTGGTCGTACACGTCATAATTTCATACTTCCTTTTTGTTGTTTTCCATATCGACTCTTGCCGATACATCAGTTCGTAAATAAGTATTATTTGATTTCCAGTGACGGGTAATAAGTCACTGCATAGAAATGCAAAATAACTTTGTCCTGATTCCTTCAAACACAACACTTCTGATTGGACTCGATTTTTGAAACAAACCTTGTTGAGAAATGTACAATAATTCACATTTTTACTAAATCCTACATCATAGTAAACCTGTGATACCAAAATTTAAAATTCGACAAAACTTACTTACCTATTAAAAGCATATTTAGTCTTAGTAATCCCTGGAGTAGTAAGCATAGATCAGGTACATTATCAAAATGCACAACTGTATAGCACGAAGATTATGGTGTGGATACCTTGAATGTGGAAGTTGAAGGCGGTTAAAGATAGAAAAATGAGGTTTACTCATTCACATCATAATTTCCTTCGGTTTTTGGTACGATGCCTGTCACCACAATACTGATCTTGGAGCCGGATAGCGTCGAAAAAGATGTTTTAGTTTTATCTTGCCCAGCCATTTCCATTTTCTCGTCAGTTTTATATGGTTTTTAAGTTTTACCTACTGTACCAAAAGAACCCACCTATTTTTTGGACTCTTAGCTCCCGACTTACAACTAATTTTATTTTAGTAGGTTTCTGACCTTTCTTGTCCAATCAATTTTTTGTTAAGCAGTTTCAAGTTATTTGAATTTAGTAATTTCATGGAGAGTCCATTCTTTATAATTGATTAATATATTATAGATAGTTCCATACGACAATATACGATTTTTAACTCCTATATGCCTAGGGTTGGGGGCTATTTTATTTCATTTTTTATAATAAAAAGACTTTGACAGTAATTATTTACACTGTCAAAAGATAAAGTTATGAACTTTGGTCGTTGAGGTCATAATTTCGAACTTCTTTTTTCTTTTCTATATGGAATCTTCTGATATATCAGGTCGCAAGTGTCATTTGATTTTCAGTGACCGGTAATAAGTCAATGCATCGAAATGCAAAATAACTGTGTTCTGATTGCTTTAAACGCAACACTTCTGATTGGACTAGATTTTTGAAGCGTAACTTCTTATGATATGCTTAATAATTTACATTTTAAGCGAATACTTTGTCATACTAAACCTGTGGTACCAAAATTTAAAATTAGACAAAACTAACTTACCTAAAGGAAGCTAAAGGCCTTAGTAATGCCTGGAATAGTAAGCATAGATCACGTACATTGTCAGTCAAAATCCACAACTATATATTACGGGGCTTTTGCTGTAAATACGTTGAAAGTGGAAATTGAGACGGTTAAAGGTAGAAAAAGGAGCTTTAGTCATTCAAATCATAATCCCCATCGTTTTTGGTACGATGACTGTCGCCATAATACTGAACTTTGAGCCTGGTAGGGTAGAAAAGATCTTTTACTTGCAGCTTGCTTTGCCACTTTCAATTGCTCGTTTGTTTTGAATGGTTTGTGAGATTTCCTACCGTACCAATAGACGCCCATTATTTTTCAAGTCTTTGCACCTGCCTTACAAGACATTTAGCTTTATGACACTTCTGACCCTACCTATCCAAACGAATGTTTTGTTAGGCAGTTTAAACTTATTTGGTATTGGTAATATCATTTAGGGTCTTTTCTTTACAAACAATTACATTATAGATAGTACCCGACTACTGCATACGATGTTATAACTTATATTTGCATACCATGGGTCTTATAATAAAGGGACCTTATAAGAGATAATTAACCTGTGAAAAGAAAATGTAATGAATTTTGATTGTCACGTCATAGTTTCATTTTTCTTTTTTTTTTTTTTTTTCTTCTAAATGGACTTTTGCCGACACATCAGTTGGTAAGTATTATTTCATTTTCTATCTATTTTTGGCGCACCTGCACTTATTTTATGTCTGTCCCATTCCCGCCTGTTGGCCATGACATATGCAAGATTTGATTATATAAACAAGTAAATTATAGATAGTACCCGGCCACCGTATACGATGATATAACACATATTTGCATAGGATGGTTCTTATAATAAATGGACTTTAAAAGTAATAATTAACCTGTCATCAAAAGATAAAATAATGAATTTTGGTCGTACACGTCATAATTTCATACTTCCTTTTTGTTGTTTTCCATATCGACTCTTGCCGATACATCAGATCGTAAATAAGTATTATTTGATTTCCAGTGACGGGTAATAAGTCACTGCATAGAAATGCAAAATAACTTTGTCCTGATTCCTTCAAACACAACACTTCTGATTGGACTCGATTTTTGAAACAAACCTTGTTGAGAAATGTACAATAATTCACATTTTTACTAAATCCTACATCATAGTAAACCTGTGATACCAAAATTTAAAATTCGACAAAACTTACTTACCTATTAAAAGCATATTTAGTCTTAGTAATCCCTGGGGTAGTAAGCATAGATCAGGTACATTATCAAAATGCACAACTTTATAGCACGAAGATTATGGTGTGGATACCTTGAGTGTGGAAGTCTAGGCGGTTAAAGATAGAAAAATGAGGTTTACTCATTCACATCATAATTTCCTTCGGTTTTTGGTACCGTGCCTGTCACCACAATACTGATCTTGGAGCCGGATAGCGTCGAAAAAGATGTTTTAGTTTTATCTTGCCTAGCCTATTTTATTTTCTCGTCAGTTTTATATGGTTTTTAAGTTTTACCTACTGTACCAAAAGAACCCACCTATTTTTTGGACTCTTAGCTCCCGACTTACAACTAATTTTATTTTAGTAGGTTTCTGACCTTTCTTGTCCAATCAATTTTTTGTTAAGCAGTTTCAAGTTTTTTGAATTTAGTAATTTCATGGAGAGTCCATTCTTTAAAATTGATTAATATATTATAGATAGTTCCATACGACAATATACGATTTTTGACTCCTATATGACTAGGGTGGGGGGCTCTTTTATTTCATTTTTTATAATAAAAAGACTTTGACAGTAATTATTTACACTGTCAAAAGATAAAGTTATAAACTTTGGTCGTTGAGGTCATAATTTCGAACTTCTTTTTTCTTTTCTATATGGAATCTTTTGATATATCAGGTCGCAAGTGTCATTTGATTTTCAGTGACCGGTAATAAGTCAATGCATCGAAATGCAAAATAACTGTGTTCTGATTGCTTTAAACGCAACACTTCTGATTGGACTAGATTTTTGAAGCGTAACTTCTTATGATATGTTTAATAATTTACATTTTAAGCGAATACTTCGTCATACTAAACCTGTGGTACCAAAATTTAAAATTAGACAAAACTAACTTACCTAAAGGAAGCTAAAGGCCTTAGTAATGCCTGGAATAGTAAGCATAGATCACGTACATTGTCAGTCAAAATCCACAACTATATATCACGGGGCTTATGCTGTTAATACGTTGAAAGTGGAAATTGAGACGGTTAAAGGTAGAAAAAGGTGCTTTAGTCATTCATATCATAATCCCTATCGTTTTTGGTACGATGACTGTCGCCACAATACTGAACTTTGAGCCTGGTAGGGTAGAAAAGATCTTTTACTTGCAGCTTGCTTTGCCACTTTCAATTGCTCGTTTGTTTTAAATGGTTTGTGAGATTTCCTACCGTACCAATAGACGCCCATTATTTTTCAAGTCTTTGCACCTGCCTTACAAGACATTTAGCTTTATGACACTTCTGACCCTACCTATCCACGCGAATGTTTTGTTAGGCAGTTTAAACTTATTTGGTATTGGTAATATCATAAAGAGTCTTTACTTTACAAACAATTACATTATAGATAGTACCCGACTACCGCATACGATGTTATAACTTATATTTGCATACCATGGGTCTTATAATAAAGGGACCTTATAAGAGATAATTAACCTGTGAAGAGAAAATGTAATGAATTTTGATTGTCACGTCATAGTTTCATTTTTATTTTTATATTTTTTTTCTTCTAAATGGACTTTTGCCGACACATCAGTTCGTAAGTATCATTTCATTTTCTATCTATTTTTGGCGCACCTGCACTTATTTTATGTCTGTCCCATTCCCGCCTGTTGGCCATGACATATGCAAGATTTGATTTTATAAACAAGTAAATTATAGATAGTACCCGGCCACCGTATACGATGAAATAACACATATTTGCATAGGATGGTTCTTATAATAAATGGACTTTAAAAGTAATAATTAACCTGTCATCAAAAGATAAAATAATGAATTTTGGTCGTACACGTCATAATTTCATACTTCCTTTTTGTTGTTTTCCATATCGACTCTTGCCGATACATCAGATCGTAAATAAGTATTATTTGATTTCCAGTGACGGGTAATAAGTCACTGCACAGAAATGCAAAATAACTTTGTCCTGATTCCTTCAAACACAACACTTCTGATTGGACTCGATTTTTGAAACAAATCTTGTTGAGAAATGTACAATAATTCACATTTTTACTAAATCCTACATCATAGTAAACCTGTTATACCAAAATTTAAAATTCGACAAAACTTACTTACCTATTAAAAGCATATTTAGTCTTAGTAATCCGTGGAGTAGTAAGCATAGATCAGGTACATTATCAAAATGCACAACTGTATAGCACGAAGATTATGGTGTGGATACCTTGAATGTGGAAGTTGAGGCGGTTAAAGATAGAAAAATAAGGTTTAGTCATTCACATCATAATCTCCTTTTCTTTTTGGTACGATGCCTGTCACCACAATACTGATCTTGGAGCCGGATAGCGTCAAAAAAGATGTTTTAGTTTTATCTTGCCTAGCCATTTCCATTTTCTTGTCGTTTTATATGGTTTTTAAGTTTTACCTACTGTACCAAAAGAACCCACCTATTTTTTGGACTCTTAGCTCCCGACTTACAACTAATTTTATTTTAGTAGGTTTCTGACCTTTCTTGTCCAATCAATTTTTTGTTAAGCAGTTTCAAGTTTTTTGAATTTAGTAATTTCATGGAGAGTCCATTCTTTAAAATTGATTAATATATTATAGATAGTTCCATACGACAATATATGAGTTTCAACTCCTATATGCCTAGGGTGGGGGGCTATTTTATTTTATTTTTTATAATAAAAAGACTTTGACAGTAATTATTTACACTGTCAAAAGATAAAGTTATGAACTTTGGTCGTTCAGGTCATAATTTCGAACTTCTTTTTTCTTTTCTATATGGAATCTTCTGATATATCAGGTCAAAAGTGTCATTTGATTTTCAGTGACCGGTAATAAGTCAATGCATCGAAATGCAAAATAACTGTGTTCTGATTGCTTTAAACGCAACACTTCTGATTGGACTAGATTTTTGAAGCGTAACTTCTTATGATATGTTTAATAATTTACATTTTAAGCGAATACTTCGTCATACTAAACCTGTGGTACCAAAATTTAAAATTAGACAAAACTAACTTACCTAAAGGAAGCTAAAGGCCTTAGTAATGCCTGGAATAGTAAGCATAGATCACGTACATTGTCAGTCAAAATCCACAACTATATATCACGGGGCTTATGCTGTTAATACGTTGAAAGTGGAAATTGAGACGGTTAAAGGTAGAAAAAGGAGCTTTAGTCATTCATATCATAATCCCCATCGTTTTTGGTACGATGACTGTCGCCACAATACTGAACTTTGAGCCTGGTAGGGTAGAAAAGATCTTTTACTTGCAGCTTGCTTTGCCACTTTCAATTGCTCGTTTGTTTTAAATGGTTTGTGAGATTTCCTACCGTACCAATAGACGCCCATTATTTTTCAAGTCTTTGCACCTGCCTTACAAGACATTTAGCTTTATGACACTTCTGACCCTACCTATCCAAACGAATGTTTTGTTAGGCAGTTTAAACTTATTTGGTATTGGTAATATCATGAAGGGTCTTTTCTTTACAAACAATTACATTAAATATAGTACCCGACTACCGCATACGATGTTATAACTTATATTTGCATACCATGGGTCTTATAATAAAGGGACCTTAAAAGAAATAATTAACCTGTGAAAAGAAAATGTAATGAATTTTGAGTGTCACGTCATAGTTTCATTTTTCTTTTTTTTTTTTTTCTTCTAAATGGACTTTTGCCGACACATCAGCTGGTAAGTATCATTTCATTTTCTATCTATTTTTGGCGCACCTGCACTTATTTTATGTCTGTCCCATTCCCGCCTGTTGGCCATGACATATGCAAGATTTGATTTTATAAACAAGTAAATTATAGATAGTACCCGGCCACCGTATACGATGATATAACACATATTTGCATAGGATGGTTCTTATAATAAATGGACTTTAAAAGTAATAATTAACCTGTCATCAAAAGATAAAACAATGAATTTTGGTCGTACACGTCATAATTTCATACTTCCTTTTTGTTGTTTTCCATATCGACTTTTGCCGATACATCAGATCGTAAATAAGTATTATTTGATTTCCAGTGACGGGTAATAAGTCACTGCATAGAAATGCAAAATAACTTTGTCCTGATTCCTTCAAACACAACACTTCTGATTGGACTCGATTTTTGAAACAAACCTTGTTGAGAAATGCACAATAATGCACATTTTTACTAAATCCTACATCATAGTAAACCTGTGATACCAAAATTTAAAATTCGACAAAACTTACTTACCTATTAAAAGCATATTTAGTCTTAGTAATCCCTGGAGTAGTAAGCATAGATCAGGTACATTATCAAAATGCACAACTGTATAGCACGAAGATTATGGTGTGGATACCTTGAATGTGGAAGTTGAAGGCGGTTAAAGATAGAAAAATGAGGTTTACTCATTCACATCATAATTTCCTTCGGTTTTTGGTACGATGCCTGTCACCACAATACTGATCTTGGAGCCGGATAGCGTCGAAAAAGATGTTTTAGTTTTATCTTGCCTAGCCATTTCCATTTTCTCGTCAGTTTTATATGGTTTTTAAGTTTTACCTACTGTACCAAAAGAACCCACCTATTTTTTGGACTCTTAGCTCCCGACTTACAACTAATTTTATTTTAGCAGGTTTCTGACCTTTCTTGTCCAATCAATTTTTTGTTAAGCAGTTTCAAGTTTTTTGAATTGAGTAATTTCATGGAGAGTCCATTCTTTATAATTGATTAATATATTATAGATAGTTCCATATGACAATATACGATTTTTGACTCCTATATGCCTAGGGTGGGGGGCTATTTTATTTAATTTTTTATAATAAAAAGACTTTGACAGTAATTATTTACACTGGCAAAAGATAAAGTTATGAACTTTGGTCGTTGAGGTCATAATTTCGAACTTCTTTTTTCTTTTCTATATGGAATCTTCTGATATATCAGGTCGCAAGTGTCATTTGATTTTCAGTGACCGGTAATAAGTCAATGCATCGAAATGCAAAATAACTGTGTTCTAATTGCTTTAAACACAACACTTCTGATTGGACTAGATTTTTGAAGCGTAACTTCTTATGATATGTTTAATAATTTACATTTTAAGCGAATACTTCGTCATACTAAACCTGTGGTACCAAAATTTAAAATTAGACAAAACTAACTTACCTAAAGGAAGCTAAAGGCATTAGTAATGCCTGGAATAGTAAGCATAGATCACGTACATTGTCAGTCAAAATCCACAACTATATATCACGGGGCTTATGCTGTAAAAACGTTGAAAGTGGAAATTGAGACGGTTAAAGGTAGAAAAAGGAGCTTTAGTCATTCATATCATAATCCCCATCGTTTTTGGTACGATGACTGTCGCCACAATACTGAACTTTGAACCTGGTAGGGTAGAAAAGATCTTTTACTTGCAGCTTGCTTTGCCACTTTCAATTGCTCGTTTGTTTTGAATGGTTTGTGAGATTTCCTACCGTACCAATAGACGCCCATTATTTTTCAAGTCTTGGCACCTGCCTTACAAGACATTTAGCTTTATGACACTTCTGACCCTACCTATCCAAACGAATGTTTTGTTAGGCAGTTTAAACTTATTTGGTATTGGTAATATCATGGAGGGTCTTTTCTTTACAAACAATTACATTATAGATAGTACCCGACTACCGCATACGATGTTATAACTTATATTTGCATACCATGGGTCTTATAATAAAGGGACCTTATAAGAGATAATTAACCTGTGAAAAGAAAATGTAATGAATTTTGATTGTCACGCCATAATTTCTTTTTTCTTTGTTTTTTTCTTCTATATGGACTTTTGCCGACACATCAGATTGTAAGTATCATTTCATTTTCTATCTATTTTTGGCGCACCTGCACTTATTTTATGTCTGTCCCATTCCCGCCTGTTGGCCATGACATATGCAAGATTTGATTTTATAAACAAGTAAATTATAGATAGTACCCGACCACCGTATACGATGAAATAACACATATTTGCATAGGATGTTTCTTATAATAAATGGACTTTAAAAGTAATAATTAACCTGTCATCAAAAGATAAAGTAATGAATTTTGGTCGTACACGTCATAATTTCATACTTCCTTTTTGTTGTTTTCCATATCGACTCTTGCCGATACATCAGATCGTAAATAAGTATTATTTGATTTCCAGTGACGGGTAATAAGTCACTGCATAGAAATGCAAAATAACTTTGTCCTGATTCCTTCAAACACAACACTTCTGATTGGACTCGATTTTTGAAACAAACCTTGTTGAGAAATGTACAATAATTCACATTTTTACTAAATCCTACATCATAGTAAACCTGTGATACCAAAATTTAAAATTCGACAAAACTTATTTACCTATTAAAAGCATATTTAGTCTTAGTAATCCCTGGAGTAGTAAGTATAGATCAGGTACATTATCAAAATGCACAACTGTATAGCACGAAGATTATGGTGTGGATACCTTGAATGTGAAAGTCTAGGCGGTTAAAGATAGAAAAATGAGGTTTACTCATTCACATCATAATTTCCTTCGGTTTTTGGTACGATGCCTGTCACCACAATACTGATCTTGGAGCCGGATAGCGTCAAAAAAGATGTTTTAGTTTTATCTTGCCCAGCCATTTCCATTTTCTCGTCAGTTTTATATGGTTTTTAAGTTTTACCTACTGTACCAAAAGAACCCACCTATTTTTTGGACTCTTAGCTCCCGACTTACAACTAATTTTATTTTAGTAGGTTTCTGACCTTTCTTGTCCAATGAATTTTTTGTTAAGCAGTTTCAAGTTTTTTGAATTTAGTAATTTCATGGAGAGTCCATTCTTTATAATTGATTAATATATTATAGATAGTTCCATACGACAATATACGATTTTTAACTCCTATATGCCTAGGGTGGGGGGCTATTTTATTTTATTTTTTATAATAAAAAGACTTTGACAGTAATTATTTACACTGTCAAAAGATAAAGTTATAAACTTTGGTCGTTCAGGTCATAATTTCGAACTTCTTTTTTCTTTTCTATATGGAATCTTCTGATATATCAGGTCGCAAGTGTCATTTGATTTTCAGTGACCGGTAATAAGTCAATGCATCGAAATGCAAAATAACTGTGTTCTGATTGCTTTAAACGCAACACTTCTGATTGGACTAGATTTTTGAAGCGTAACTTCTTATGATATGTTTAATAATTTACATTTTAAGCGAATACTTCGTCATACTAAACCTGTGGTACCAAAATTTAAAATTAGACAAAACTAACTTACCTAAAGGAAGCTAAAGGCCTTAGTAATGCCTGGAATAGTAAGAATAGATCACGTACATTGTCAGTCAAAATCCACAACTATATATCACGGGGGTTATGGTGTAAAAACGTTGAAAGTGGAAATTGAGACGGTTAAAGGTAGAAAAAGGAGCTTTAGTCATTCATATCATAATGCCCATCGTTTTTTGGTACGATGACTGTTGCCACAATACTGAACTTTGAGCCTGGTGGGGTAGAAAAGATCTTTTACTTGCAGCTTGCTTTGCCACTTTCAATTGCTCGTTTGTTTTAAATGGTTTGTGAGATTTCCTACCGTACCAATAGACGCCCATTATTTTTTAAGTCTTGGCATCTGACTTACAAGACATTTAGCTTTATGACACTTCTGACCCTACCTATCCAAACAAATGTTTTGTTAGGCAGTTTAAACTTTTCTGAAATAGGTAATTTCATATAGAGTCTTTTCTTTGTAAACAATTAAATTATAGATAGTACCCGACTACCGCGTTTGATGTTATAACTCATATTTGCATACCATGGGTCTTAAAATAAAAGGACTTTAAAAGTAATAATTAACCTGTGAAAAGAAAATGTAATGAATTTTGATTGTCGCGTCACAATTTCTTACTTATTTTTTTGTTTTTCTATATGGACTTTTGCCGACACATCAGGTTGTAAGTATCATTTCATTTTCTATCTACTTTGGGGGCACCTACACTTATTTTATAAGCTGTCCCATTCCTGCCCGTAGGCCATGAGATATGAAAGATTTGATTTTATAAACAATTAAATTATAGATAGTACCCGACCGCCGTATACGATGTTATAAAACACATTTGCATAGGATGGGTCTGATAATAAAGGGACTTTAAAAGTATAATTAACCTGTCATCAAAAGATAAAATATTGAATTTTGGTCGTACACGTCATAATTTCATACTTATTTTTTTGTTGTTTTCCATATCGACTCTTGCCGATACATCAGATCGTAATTAAGTATCATTTGATTTCCAGTGACGGGTAATAAGTCACTGCATAGAAATGCACAATAACTTTGTTCAGATTCCTTCAAACACAACACTTCTGATTGGACTAGATTTTTGAATCAAAACTTTTTGAGATATGTATAATAATTCACGTTTTTACTAAATCCTACATCATAGTAAACCTGTGATACCAAAATTTAAAATTCGACAAAACTTACTTACCTATTAAAAGCATATTTAGTCTTAGTGATCCCTGGAGTGGTGAGCATAGATCAGGTACATTATCAAAATGCACAACCGTATAGCACGAAGATTATGGTGTGGATACCTTAAAAGTGGAAGTTGAGGCGGTTAAAGATAGAAAAATGAGGTTTACTCATTCACATCATAATCTCCTTCGGTTTTTGGTACGATGCCTGTCTCCACAATACTGATCTTCGATCCGGATAGCATCAAAAAAGATGTTTTAGATGTATCTTGCTTAGCCATTTTCCTTTTCTCGTCAGTTTCACATGGTTTTTGAGTTGAGTCCTACTGTATCAAAAGACCCCACAATTTTTTTTGAGTCTGACCTTACTTGTCCAATCAACTGTTTTGTTACGCAGTTTCAAGTTTTTTGAATTTAGTAATTTTATGGAGAGTCCATTCTTTATAATTGATTAATATATTCCCCACAACAGTATACGATTTTTAACTCCTATATGCCTAGGGTGGGGCTTATTCTATTTTATTTTTTTATAGTAAAAAGACTTTGACAGTAATTACTTAAACTGTCAAAAGATAAAGTTATGAATTTTGGTAGTTCAGGTCATAATTTCGAACTTCTTTTTTGTTTTCCATTTGGAATCTTTCAGATACACCAGTTGGTAAGTGTCATTTGATTTTCTGTGACCGGTAATAAGTCAATGCATCGAAATGCTAAATAACTGTGCTCTGATTGCTTTAAACGCAACACTTCTCATTGGACTAGATTTTTGAAGCGTAACTTCTTATGATATGTTAGTAGGATAGGGCGCACCGGTTAGGCCGTTTTTTGCGCAGGAATATCATTAGCGTGCGCAGGAATAAATTAACGCCAATGACGTCATAACCTTTTGTCTTGATCTCATGAATAAAATGCGCAGGAATCTCATTTACTTGCGGTGGAATCTCATTAAGTATATCCAGTTTCACGGGTTTATCAATGATGTCATGTTCTATTTTTATCTTGTGGCGGTCATGGTTGGTATTACCGGTTTGACAGGTTTTAGTTATTTTCGGAAGATGATGTCATATGCATTCCGGGGTACTATGATGTCATAGTTGTTTTGATTGGTTGACCGGAATTAGAAAGACGCTCATTGGCTGTCTCGTTTGACGAAGCATTCTGGTTGGTTGCCGTATTTTTATTGTTTGAACGGCATAAAAGCCTGCTCACTGCCTTCCCGCATACTAATTTGGATTTCCTGCATACTAATTAAGTGTCTTGCTCCATATATAATGAAGTGGATAGGTTTACTAATGAGCGTCACTCTACTACAATAGGAACCATAAGCTTGCCTAGACTTGCCCGGGCTCTTTTAACCCTGATTGGATAGTAAACAATCTATTATGTGTTTAAGAGTGGTTGTCAGAGAAAACCGGGCAAAATGTTAAAAATGTCAACGGAAGGTGGTCAACAGAATAAGTTCATACTAACATCACAGATAGGCTAGGTGGAGTAATGTACAAATATAATAAACATAGGTTCTTCACTGCTCTTGTATTAGAGATACGAGCATCACTTTATTCGACCCCCTCGGACGCCATTTTTATAAGCAAATTTTCACCATTTTCTGAAACTCACAGAACCCTCAAAATTTAACAAGCGAGGTTTATTTTTTGCATGCGATACAATACATTACAGAACTACTTTCTAAAACCATAAGAATTGTTAAGCAGCCACGGACAAGACTAAAATTTTATTTCATCTGACCTAAACTCAGTGTCTGCAAACGAGCAAAAAATCGGGCATTTTTGAATTGATCTACAGCGCACAACTAAAACGACAGAACAACTCTGACAGCCTAATCGCAGTCTACTATCATCCATGTAACCAAAACACTAATAATCATTTTGGGCCATTGAAACAGGAAGAAATTAGAAAACTCACATTTGTTATAGTTTCCAAGCTTTTTCCTTCAAACAGGCCGATTCCTTCGTGTTTGTTTTAAGTCCTCTTCGTGAATTTTCTTCCATATTTCGCTGTAAAGTATGTTCAGCAGCTGGAGGAAATATCAAAAAGCTCGAAATACTACCTTGGTTACATGTTCAAAGGGCAAGAAGTACTGAACAATATGATGAAACTAGAAAATAACAAAGCGACGCCATCTTGAAAATTCAGCACTTAGGAGGGACTGGCATTAGTAGCTGCCTTGTCCAAGTCCACAACGTGATGAATTACCAAACAGATAAAAAACAAAAACAAACAAACCGGCTTATCAGTTACCTACTACAGTCCTATTTCTTCTTCAGTCACTACTTTTCGTTAAATTTAGCTTTTTTGGTGTTGTCGGTTTTTTTTTGGGCGGAGTGATAGGGTATGGTGAAGGTGACCAATTGCCGTTACTTCATTCAGTCTTCATTTACTCTTCATTCACTTCATTTTGAGTTATCCCGTATAAGTCTTAGCGTTTCTTTGGACTCTTTATTGTATCATCTTTTTTTGCGTCAGTCTTGAATCACCGTCCATGTCCGAAGGTCTACTCATCTCCTGTTCATGATTTCATGATGCACTTTTCATAGCCCGGAAGGCCTCGCCCGAAGGGTACCTCTTTCAAGCATCAGGAGTAACAAAGGGTAGCGGAGAGGAAAATCTTTCATTAAGTATTTTAAAGGGCCTTTTATCAAATGCTTCGAAGAAACACGCCTTATGGCAATATCATTTACATGTTAATTCAGTTAAAGGTTACCCGAACATGACCCGAAGACCTCCTTTCTTACCGATTTATTCTCACGAAGCATATATATGAAAAGGATACAACTTTTCAATGGAAGATACACGAAAGGGGTATCTTTTGTCAAAAATAGTGTATTTAAGGGTTCGGGACTGGACCTCGGGGCGAAGCCTCTCCGAACAAAGCTTTATTGAGTAGCCTCCCACCCCCCTCCCCTTCTCCCTAGGGCTTTCCACAAGTTGCTCGGCAACTTTTTGGCAACTAGTAGTATTTCGAGCAACTTTTTTCGTTTCACGCAACTTTTTGCATAATTTCTGAGCAATTCTCTTACTAGTTTTTTTTCCCAATTCTGAGATATCTGAGCAGCTCTTAGTGCAGCTCTTCGTGCTTAAATTGGCCTTGCTTCCATATTGCACAGTGTTTTAGTAGAAAATTTATGAATTTCCTATGAAAAAGGAGCCAGATCCTCACCCCTTGGGGGCAGATGATGGGCGCAAGATGCAGCCGGGCTGCTAGGTCAGAGGTTTGTTTAAACAAAAAGGCAAAATGGGGGACTTCGATTCACACTTGACTGACACGAGTGTCTGAGGTGAAGAAGGTCATTCAACAATTTTAATGGCTCATACTAGAATTTTTACAAGATTAATATTAATATTGATGTGTAGTCTTTACTCATACATTTTTTGGTTTTAATTGTGGTTTACGGGCTCCTGATGGCGGACAGAGTTATCAAGGAACGCTAATTACGCTGCGAAATAGCACAAAATTACGTTTTTATACTCTACCAGGAGCCATATTTACCAAAATCGGGGTAGTAAACCGTAACTGGATACCTTTTCCAGGGATGGGGTTGACTTCATCGAAATATCAGGGGTACCCAACGGGAAGATAGTTCAAAACCACTTAAACATAGCATTGTTAAACGTATTTTAGTATTTAAACGGTAGATATAGGCATATTTTTATCCCCTCGAAATTTTTCATCTGTTCGGATTTTCTAGCTGAACGTTTAGTGATCCGAAAATTATAGGGATCAAAACTTACCTTTTCGAAAATTTCAGCCAGAAAAAAGGCTCCCGAAAATTCTAGGTGACCTTTTACGGGAAAAAATCCGTTAAAAATGGGGCAATTATATCATTTTTTAGATGTTCGAAAATCCTTGGAGAGGCAGGCAAGCAAGAAATTTACAACAAATATTCCGAAAATTCTAGATCGCAAATCGTCTTTCCAACAGATATTTTCCGAAAATTGTCGTTGGGTGCCCCTGAAATATATATCATAGCCATTAAATGCGCTAATTTTAGCACATTTTGTGCCATCTCGTGTGACTCGCGCGCTCATTTTTTGCAACAGCGCCGTGGAAAAGATGGCCTCCCACGCAGGCGTTTTTAGGGGAGCTCGTGTTTCGTGGGGATGTGTGGGAGGCTATGGAAAAGATTAACAAACAAAATGGCGTTGGAAATTACCTCCTTAGGAGATGAATAAATTCCATTTCTGTCATCTTGCCTCCTCTGAATTTAAGGCAAGACCTTGACAATTTCTCTAAATGTGAGGAATGCTTATGTTAAACAACGTAGTGAGAGTAGTGTTTTTGACAAATCCAGTGACGAAGACATGTAGGAGATGCGAATTCTTTCACAGCTACACCTGTAAACTAAAAGGAACCTAGTGGCTGTAAACGTCCAGGTGTACGACTTCTATCAATGATCAATATGATCGAAAAGGTACCAACTCGAGTTTTAAAACACTCAGACCCCTTTTACAAATTTTTGAACGGCCAAAAACTTGCACAGATCCGCCTTTTCTTTACATGCGACCGGCGGAACCATGAAGTTTTTGAGCTGCAAACAGTACCGCAATCTGTAAGAGAATTTGCGCGTTTCCTCTAAACGTGGCGTTTATCTTGTGTGGACCGTGCAAAGAGCATTCTGAAAAAGAAGTGAGCAGGAAAAACAATGAGGGGAAGGGGTACGGAGTGAGAGTCCTAAAAACTCCTTTAATGGTACTTTTCAACGAAAGCCCCTTCCGGATCCTTCCGGTATACCAGATTCTGGTAAACGCTATGAATGGTTTATTTTGACAGCTGTTGTCAACATTCGAAGGTCTATTACCTTATGGAAATGCGAAGTGACAGCGATGAGATCATCAGTTAGAAGGCTTACTTTCAAATAAGTACTTCGTCCGCTGGCTCTCTTGGCCGCCTTGCGGCCTAAAATGCCCGCTCCGCACACTGATTCAACTGCATGTACTATGTTTATTTTAATAAACAGTTGGTAATAGAAATTATTGCCAATTTTACAGCAAGCAATATCCACTGCCCGCAGTTACCCCGCCGCTTCGAAACTCGCGAGGTTGATATATAGCAAGTCTAGCTAGCTCGCATGACAGCGAAGTTAAGTGATTTATAAAGAGACAATAGATCTTTAATATTATCTACATTCACGGGACACCTCTAAATGAGGAGGGAATGAAGGAATGAAGCAATACCAGTTAATCACCAATTAACCTGCGATCAGGCGTTCTTCTAAAGCTAAATTCAACTAATAGAAGTAATTGAAGAAGAAATAAGACTGGAGTAGGTCGCTGATAAGCTGGTTTGTTTGTTTTTTGTTTTTTGTCTTACTGGTAATCAGGAGCCCATAGGCTCCTGGTAATAGTTCGTAATAGCCCACGTTCTATAAAGAAAAATTCTAACATGAATCCGAGGCTTTCTGGTTACATTTCTATGTTCGGTTTGGTTTTCTATGTGCTCGTGGAAAATTTGCAATTTTTGTCCGTATGTTGGACATCGAACGCAGCTACTAGTGCCAGTCCCTCCTGAGTGCTGAATTTTTAAGATGGCATCGGTTTGTTATTTTCTAGTTTCATCCTATCGTTCAGCACTTTTTACCCTTTGAACATGTAACCTAGGCAGTATTTCGAGCTTTTTGATATTTCCTCCAGCTGCTGAACATACTTTACAGCGAAATATGAAAGAAAATTCACGAAGAGGACTTAAAACAAACACGAAGGGATCGGCCTGTTTGAAAGAAAAAGGTTGGAAACTATAAGAAATGTGAGTTTTCTAATTTCTTCCTGTTTCAATGGCCCAAAATGATTATTAGTGTTTTTGTTATATGGATGATAGAAGACTGCAATTTGGCTGTCAGAGTTGTTCTGTCGTTTTAGTTGTGCGCTGTAGATCAATTCAAAAATGCCCGATTTTTTGCTCGTTTGCAGACACTGAGTTTAGGTCAGATGAAATAAGAAAATTTTAGTCTTGTCCGTGGCTGCTTAACAATTCTTATGGTTTTAGAAAGTAGTTCTGTGATGTATTGTATCGCATGCAAAAAATAAACTTCGCTTGTTAAATTTTGAGGGTTCTGTGAGTTTCAGAAAATGGTGAAAATTTGCTTATAAAAATGGCGTCCGAAGGGGTCGAATAAAGTGATGCTCGTATCTCTAATACAAGAGCAGTGAAGAACCTTTGTTTGGTATATTAGTCTAATACTCCACCATACCTATCTGTGATGTTAGTATGAACTTATTCTGTTGACCCCCTTCCGTTGACATTTTTAACATTTTGTCCGGTTTTCTCTGACAACCACTCTTAACATAAAAGCGCGCTTTCCCTTCAGTATTTCCTTCTCGCAATCGCTTTGCTAAGGAAAAAGTCTTACTATCACCAATATTTTTTAAAACATTGCTCTAAACATGCAAGTCGAATCGAGATGCAAACTTGTCTGACTATTACAGAATTGTTTTCTCCTTTCTATCTCGAGGAAATGAAAAACTATTGAAGTCTTGTCATTTTCACGCACGGTTAATCAGTTAATTATGCGAGTTCGCAAGGCCAAAGTTGAATACAAATTAGCTCTACAGGAAAGACCCAATGGGGAGAATCTTGACGTATTATTATAAAACAAATAACTTAACAAGGATCAATTAAAACACGCGACTCATAATTGCTAGCAATAAAAACACAAGAGAGATACCGTTTTAAAAAACTTTATTAAAAACAAAGAGTCAAATACACAGGAATGGAAATTAATTAATCTTCATCTTCGCCCATGGAGTACTTGTAAGGTTTGAATTTCTTATGCCGACGTTTCTTCAGCTGTTTGCCATGAGATTTATGATCATCCAAATAATTTAGAAATTGAATCTGACGCCTCTTGCGCTTCGGACCTTGTGGTGATGGGGTTTCTACTGTGGTAGGAGGGGTCAAGAAAGCAGGATTTTAAAATTTTTAAAAGGGTGGTGAAGGGGTGAGGCTTTCTTTGTCAGGTTTTTGAGAGATAGCCGCTTGTGTTAATTCAGGTGTTACATTAAAGGGGTTGAGGGAGTAGAGAATACTGTCGTTGCTGTCGAAGAATCTTGTGTCCTTGATGTTAAGTCTGGAACAGTGCTGATTATTTCTTCCGGTCGTGTTCTTGTACTTAATTGTTCTTTAAAAGCCAGGTATCTGTTTTGCAACTGAAGGTATCGTTTAGCTTTTTCATCGTCCCGAAGATCGTTTCGAGAAAGCACGTCATCCATGTTGTCTTGTATTTCTTGCATAGCTGGAAGAAGTGGGACAGGCGAAAGAGTTTGCTGCTTCAGATATTTTAGAAGCTCTTGAGGAATATTTTCTTGAAACCCTGCTTGGTTAAAACCTTCTTCACTGGGCAGGACGTTTGTTCGCAGTCGACAATTATCGTGGGTAGTAGTTTTCAGATCAATCAGCAGATAACCAAAAGGTCTTTTTACAGCCTCTTCGTACTGATTTAAAAAGAAATCCGTCTGCCCGGGATACATTTGCTTCGCCAAAGTCAGGATTTGCAATTTGTCTCGTGGATTCTTGAATAACACCAGATAATGGCTGTTTAGGCTTATGCTGCGACTACCTTTCCCCTGATGAAATAGATTCTGCACGCGATAAATGACGCTCAGATTGCAATGATGAGAACCACGAGTAAAAAGGTTCACAATCCGCTTGTCTTTACTGGCGTCAATCATCTGATCATCAAACACGATCAGATTCCGTTTGTTCACATCAAAAGAGGAATCCTGCTCCAAAGCCGTAGGAATTCCCTTAACGAATTCAATGTGTGGCATGGCGACTAACATTTGTGTATACGCTGGCTGCCATTGTGAATAACACCAAACGATCCTCTCCGGGGGAGGGTAAATTGTCTCTGACGCTTGTTGCAATAGCGATCGAACCCAGGCCGTTTTTCCGGACCCGGTCATTCCGGCAATCATGGAGGTGAAAGGGTGCTCGAAGCGAAACCGCTGAGATTTCGGTGAAAACGGAACTGTTTGAAATGGTGTAATCATAATAATAATAACAATAATAATAATAATAATAATAATAACATGTTTAAACAGGATGACCATTTCAGTTATAAAAAGTGCTATCAATATGGGTCCTGTATAAAACTAAATGAATAAAAAGATAACAACATTAATTATATCTGAAACTGGGATACATTACATAATTATAATCAACGACAAAAAGTAGCCTCCTAATGAAGAAAACTACATACAATCATTAAAAAGGATAGCCCCCTTATAAAAAAAGGCCCTCTTAGTCAACTCGAGATTGACTTTATCAATAGATAACCTATCCTTAGACCTAGTGTCATAGTCATGAATATCATAAGTTCGCCGTCGAAAATAATCTGAGAAATAACTTGGAGCTTGTCCATCAAGACAATTCTTGACAAGTTTGACGATATGTTTCGCTCTTCTCGTCTTAAGAGGGTCCCAACCAAGACTGGAAGCCATATCTTGAGTGGACAAATGCACCGTCTTTAGCACTATCCTAGCAGCACGTCTCTGCAGGCGTTCCATTCTTCTTCATTTCCTTTACCACAGCCATGAAAAACAGCACAACAGTATTCCAAATTTGGTAGTATCATCGATTTATACAGTCGGTTCGATGCTTCAGTTGTTAATGATGATCTAATTCTTGAGAACATCCCCAGTGTTTTAGAAACTTTCTTCTTCACATAGTCAATATGCAAATTAAAGGAAATACTGTTGTCCAAAACTACGCCTAGGTACGTAAAGGCATCACAGTGTTTCACAGATTCTCCTCCCAACGTTATATGAGCCCCATCGATGTCTTGGCGACATAGTCTCTGGTGGGTGCCAAAAACCATGAACTCAGTCTTCTTTAAATTGAGAATCAGTTTATTTGTAGACAGCCACTCAGACAGATTAATCAGTTCCAAATTAAACTGTAACTCAATTTCCGATATTAGTGGACCCGAGAAAAAGATGAATGTGTCATCAGCATACATCATAACTTTACAGACATCAACACAGGAAGGTAGATCATTGATATACAACGTAAATAAAACCGGACCAAGGATACTCCCTTGAGGCCCCCCACTTAGGACAGCTAAGGGACTCGACAACTCGTTATCCAGGGAAACAGCTTGAAATCTGTCGGATAGATAGCTTGTAAACCAATTAATCGAATTTTCTCCAAAGCCAAATCTTCACAATTTTGATAAGAGTTCCTTGTGCGGTACAGAATCAAAGGACTTCCTTAGATCAATAAACAAAGCGCCTGTTAACTTTCCCGACTCTGCACTTCTTCTTATCTCATCGGTGAAATAGAGCACGGCACTCTCCGTTGAATGGTGTTGTCTAAACCCTGCCTGAAATGGACTCAAAAGGTCAAACCTCTGTAGGTACCGTTGTAATTGAACGTTGACAGCTTTCTCCACAATTTTCGACATAACCGGCCATATGGAGATTGGTCTTTAGTTGTCCATACTTGCATGTCCACCAGACTTATATAAAGGAACGACACGGGCCATCTTCCAATCACATGGAACAATTCCAGTACTGAGCGATAAGTTTACAAGAAATGTCACAGTAGGAGCGATAACCGAAGCGCCGTCTTTCAAAAACCGAGCCGAAATCCGATCCAAACCAGTGGCCTTTTTCACTTTTAAGTCCTTCAGTTGCTTAAAAATAAAGTTTTGGGAAACTGGTTGAGGCACAAAACTTTCATTAGTAAACTTTTCATCTGAGAGACCAAGAATGGTAGTTGATTGAACGGATTCCCGGAGTTTGGACACAGAGTTCGTGAAAAAGATGTTAAATTTCTCGACAATAGTTGATTTACTATTGATGGTTTCACCCTCGTCCGTTATAGATTGAACGGTCGAAGATTTTCTCTCTTTGTTTGGGAAAATGCTCTTCATAGCTCTCCAAAATGATTTCGGGTTGGCCAAATTATTCTGAATTTCGTTTCTCTGATAACGACGCGTCTCAATTTTGATCCTGTTGGAAACTTGATTTCGTAATCGCCGATATGTACTCCAGTCAACCTCAGATCCAGTTTTCCTCGCTTTCCTTAGAAAAGAATCACGCTCATTCATAAGCTTTTTTGTTGCAGATGTTAACCATGGACATATAATTCCCCTCAACACTTTATGGCGAATAGGAGCATGTTTATTACACACCGATAGAAATAACTCCTTCCATTTCGACCAAGCGGAGTTTACATCCCTTTCACTGTACACATCATCCCAGGAACATTTCTCCAAATCCTCAATGAAAGTCATTTGGTCATACTTTGAAAAATTTCTGCATTCAATGGAGCGTGGAGGAAGTTTACCAGCATTAATTTTCGTGACCACAACAAGCATATCATGATCACTTAAAGTGGATGGAATAACTTTAGCAAGAGTAACATTTTTAGGACTATTAGTAGCAAACAAATCAAGTAGGGTAGAGCTTTCCTTAGTGATTCGTGTCGCTTTATCAATCAGTTGTTTCAAATTGAAACTGGAGAGGATTCTTTTCATGTCTTTTGTTGAATTGGAAGAGGATGCATCCAGAAAATCGAAATTGAAGTCTCCTGTGATCAGTGTTTCCTTATTCTCAGCATTTGCAAGCTCAAGAACGGCTCTTGAAACGGATTCAGGAAATCAGATTGTGACGGAGTTCTCTAAAAAGTATCAAATAAAATTCCTTTCGCCTTGGGTAAAAGTAATTCCAACCACATACATTCGCCAACAAAGTCCTTTTCCAAATCGGCTCTCCCAATGACGGACAGAGTTTCCTTAACATAGACGGCTATCCCACCACCACGCCCGTTAGTCCGGTTACACTGGACAAAAAAACGGATTTACCTCTATAGCAAATCTGGAGCAAATCATCTGCAAATGCCACATTTGCTTAATTTTGCTCAATTTTGCCACATGACATAGGACCAACTTTGCCATAATTTTGCATTAGTGGCAAAGGTGGTAAATGCCGAATTTGCTTCAAATTTGCCCCGTGTGTAAAAACAAGGATAACCTTTACTTTATCAAGGCATTTACAGGGGTGTCAAACTTGATAGCAAAACTGACAATTGTCAGGTTTTTGCCCAAATGGGCAAAAGCGATCGAAGATGAATTTTTGAATGCTTTTGCTCTCTATAGCAAATTCGGTCAAAGTAGTAATTTGCCACATTTTTGCTCAATGTAGCAAAAGTGACCAAAACTCATTTTTCAACAGTTTTGCCCTGGATAGTAAATCTGAGCAAAAATTCACTTTATTTGTGTATCGCCCAGTGTAGTAAATGAGGTCAAATTATCACTTCTTCCGTATCTTTGCTCAGTGTGGCAAATATGATCAAAATAGGCGTTTGCCACTCTTTTGCTCAGGGTAGCAAATTTGGCCAAATATCACTATATTCTCAATTTTGCTCAGGATGGCAGATATGATCAAAACAGTAGTTTCCCATACTTTTCCCCATTGTAGCAAAGTTGATCAAATATCAGTTCTTCTGTATCTTTGCTCAGGATGGCAAATATTGCCATGATAGCAGTTTTCCATACTTTAAGTAAGGTAAACAAAATTGATTAAAATATCACTTTTTACACTTTCACTCAAGATAGCAAATTTGATCAAAACATCATTATCCACATGTTTCTTATTTTTATTTGGTAACATAAATGACTGACAAACAATTTAGACACCAAACAAAATTTAAAGAATAAAATGACTTTATTATCCTTAATATACACTGTACAATAAAAAGCAAGATAAATTAAAAGAAAGTTCCACTGGCCTCTGCAGGGCACTGCGTGTACCACAAAATATATGCCTTTAAATAAAAAGCACATACAATGTGAAACTATCTAAATTCATAAGTGTATAAGAATGTACATTGGGTTTGAAAGTGCAAGTCAACACTAGCTGGTTCATAATTATCTAAGGTTGATACAGGTAAAATGTAACTCCATTTGAGTGGTATACTTCAAATATATACTCTTTCTAGATTCAATTGATACTATTGGCAAATGGTTGTACGATGACAACACGTACACATCACTCCCAATGTAGATGTGACATCCTTACTAATGGACAGAACATCCACCACAGGAAATAAAATTAGCCTCAAATTATTATGATAAGCGATATTCCTCTAATTATTATTTATAAGAACTTGTTTTCATCTGACAAATAATATTATCCACTACCCAAAATAGGCAGTGAATAATATTATATAGTGTACCTAGTGCTATTCACTTACGCCAAGGGGAGATACATCTGTATGATTCATTTTTAACCAAATCAGTTATATAAAAATATTTCTTGTAAACAAAATGAGTTACTATACGAAAGCTCAGTGCATTTCTATGATTTGGGTACGACTTTGATATATTTTTACCCAGCAGTAAACACTTATGAGGTTAATTTTGTCACCCTTTTAGCATGTACATGTATTCTATTTTACAGGTGCTTCATTTACTGCTAAAATTCTAAAACTAGCATGAAATGACACCCCAATTTTACTCTCATCCTATAGGTAGCCAAAAGCTTTTCAAGTTATGAAAGCAAAACTGCTATCCACTGATTTGGTTAAATACTTGTATTATTATATGACCATAAATAATTTATTACATTTATTTTTTTACTAAAATCAAATTACTTGCTAAAAATTTGAGCAATTTTTTTCTGATTCACATGATCAGCTGTTTTGCTTGCAGTATTGGACTGATTAAATATCCAAATTATCCAAACACAATCTATACACTATAAAAGCTCTGTAGAACTTCTTTAATTCATCACCATTATTATTGTTATTGGCATGCAGGTGATTAAAATTTAAGCCATGCTTATAAAAAACTGTTATCACACACGGTATTTTTTTTTTGCATAAAACATAACTGCACTCTTTTTTCATAAAATATGCCAAGAACAAAATAGGATCATGGCATTTGGAGTCCAGTAATTACTCTACTATGGGGTGTATTGGCTAGATTTAGTCCTCGGAGTGGCACTTTTTAAGGCAGTGCTTAGGGTAGCCCTAGGATCTGTCACCACTGTGGAAAGTGGATACAGATGTATCTCCAATTACATGTGTTGGGTGAATGGACACGACAACTGAAAATACAGCTGCATTTACAGGCTACTAGATGGAAGGTTTTTAAAATTAAGTAAAGTTGCCAAGTTACAGAGTGATTCGGTGCAAACTAACAAGGACAGCTCTGCAAAGATGGCAAATTTTGCAGACATTTGTCTGGTAAGGGAAAGTTTGTGGCTCCACCATACCATACAAAGGTCATTGAGATTATGTGACTTTGTGTCAACACTTTATTTCAAATCAGACTAATCACAAACAGCGTAAGAACCTAGCCAATCACAAAACGCTGACATACATGCATGTCTTTGTGACCCTGTGGGATTCAAACATGATATTGTGCACTAATTCTCAGACGGCATGCTCTATACAGAAGGTTTAGAGTGTCTGCAACACAGGCAAGATATTCATTGGATTGTGACAAACAACTTTGAGATTTGGTAATTTACCTAGTTTTAACGTGGCTCCTTCCGATGGGTGTCAAAGGATATTCACTTACTACATTGTAGGTCTTCATCAAAACTCAAAAAATTGTGCAATTGTCTACTGAGTAAATATGGTTCTAGGAACTTGACTGAAAAGGAACTGAATCATGATGCATGTCAACTTCAACTTGAGTGTTATTATTATTTTGTATATTTTTATCTAAAATGTCTTCTTCTTTTCTGAATGTTCTTCAAAAAATTATCTGTGTTATGCTTATGATCAAGTTCCTTTTTCTATTGTAAGTGGTGGGTGCCAGAGCAATATACTCTTTGGTTTGATGCTGGTCTCACTGTGTGCTCTATTACCATTATTTTCGCTTCATTGGCTTTGACACCATGCAACTTTGCGGTCCAACTGGGCCATTAAACCATTCACCTCAATGCTCTGCCAGGAAAGTGGCCTTACACAGAGATTTTCCCTGTTTGGGAGGTCCTCATCTGAACCTGAAGAATTACCTTCATGCCACTCTGATACAGCTGTTTCAGACAAAGACTCCTCTGATGACACATATGCAATGGACATACATGCAAGGTACTTGTCCTTGCCTGACTAACTGATGCTAGTTGACTCCCTCAGAGCATATTGGCCCTTTAATTTTTTTTCTGAAAGAAAAATGAAGAGCCATGATTTAGCAGCCAACAAGTAACCCACAGTTGGTAAACAAGCATGTACTGCTCATACTCAGTGTAAATGATTGGGTTGCAGAACAATGACACGATACTAAAAGCTGAAAACACTCTCTTAATCAAAGGAACAGTTTGAGGATATTTGTGAGAAAAATTTCTCCCTGCATTTTATTCCTACTAACTTTTTCATTAAATATATAATATGTTTTTTGGAACAGGTGTTAAAGTAGAGAGCAGAAATGCCTCTTTCTGTTGAATCTGCATTTGTTTCATTAAGACTCTTTTAAGTGTAAATAAAAACTGAAATAAATTAATTCCCCTGTCATTCGAGAGCAGAACTGATAGTGTCCCACAGGTCACCAGGCTCTAACAGAGCACAGCCATGACTCAACTGTACACATAAACCGTAAAACCGGTCAGAACCTGAGAAACGTAACATTAAGGTAACCCACATGTTGCTTAGAACAATAATTAATTGTGGTTATTTGGCATGATAAAGCCAAAGCATTTACTCGCAAAATGAACTAAGAAAGATCCCTCAACATCATTGAGCTCTACAAGAGGTATAAATAATGAGGTATTGTCATTTATAATGTGGAACAGTAATACAGTGGTCACTTGGAATGACACTTATGCTTCAAGATCTGGAAAGTGCCGTCATTCGCAAAATGAGCCAAAATTAAGATCTCACAATATCACTGAACCATATTTATAAACCATAAGAGTTTTGGATGGTACAATTTATGAAAAAAGAATCACTTGTCATTTAAATGTGGAACAATAATACGGTGGTCACTCAGAATGACACATAGGCTTCAAGATCTGGCATATTCCGTCACTCGCAAAATGAGCCAAAATTAAGATCTCACAATATCACTGAACTATATGTATAAACCATAAGAGTTTTGGATGGTACAATTTATGAAAGAAGAATCACTTGTCATTTAAATGTGGAACAATAATACGGTGGTCACTCAGAATGACACATAGGCTTCAAGATCTGGCATACGCCGTCACTCGCAAAATGAACCAAAATTAAGATCTCACAATATCACTGAACCATATGTGCACACCATAAGAGTTTTGGATGGTACAATTTATGAAAGAAGAATCACTTGTCATTTAAATGTGGAACAATAATACAGTGGTCACTCAGAATGACACATAGGCTTCAAGATCTGGCATATGCCGTCACCAGCAAAATGAGCCAAAATTAAGATCTCACAATATCACTGAACCATATGTATAAACCATAAGAGTTTTGGATGGTACAATTTATGAAAGAAGAATCACTTGTCATTTAAATGTGGAACAATAATACGGTGGTCACTCAGAATGACACATAGGCTTCAAGATCTGGCATATGCCGTCACTCGCAAAATGAGCCAAAATTAAGATCTCACAATATCACTGAACCATATGTATAAACCATAAGAGTTTTGGATGGTACAATTTATGAAAGAAAAATCACTTGTCATTTAAATGTGGAACAATAATACGGTGGTCACTCAGAATGACACATAGGCTTCACTTGCAAAATGAAAAAAATGCCGTCACTCGCAAAATGAACCAAAATTAAGATCTCACAATATCACTGAACCATATGTATAAACCATAAGAGTTTTGGATGGTACAATTTATGAAAGAAAAATCACTTGTCATTTAAATGTGGAACAATAATACGGTGGTCACTCAGAATGACACATAGGCTTCACTTGCAAAATGAAAAAAATGCCGTCACTCGCAAAATGAACCAAAATTAAGATCTCACAATATCACTGAACCATATGTATAAACCATAAGAATTTTGGATGCTACAATTTATGAAAGAAAAATCACTTGTCATTTAAATGTGGAACAATAATACAGTGGTCACTCAGAATGACACATAGGCTTCAAGATCTGGCATATGCCGTCACTCGCAAAATGAACCAAAATTAAGATCTCACAATATCACTAAACTATATGTATAAACCATAAGAGTTTTGGATGGTACAATTTATGAAAGAAGAATCAATTGTCATTTAAATGTGGAACAATAATATGGTGGTCACTCAGAGGGACACATAGGCTTCAAGATCTGGCAAGTGCGGTCACTCACAAAATGAAAAAAAATTAAGATCTCACAATATCACTGAACCACATGTATAAACCATGAGAGTTTTGGATGGTACAATTTATGAAAGAAGAATCACTTGTCATTTAAAAGTGGAACAATAATACAGTGGTCACTCAGACTGACACATACTGTAGGCTTCAAGATCTGGCAAGTGCCGTCACTCGCAAAATGAACCAAAATTAAGATCTCATAGTATCACTGAACCATATGTATAAACCATAAGAGTTTGGATGGTACAATTTATGAAATAAGAATCATTTGTCATTTAAATGTGGAACAATAATACAATGGTCACTCAGAATGACACATATGCTTCAAGATCTGGCAAACTTATGCCGTCACTTGCAAAATGAACCAAATTAAGATTTCACAATATCACTGAACCATAATTATGTATAGATGTAAAACAAGAGTTTTTGACTGTAAAAATTTCAAAAGGAAAATCATTTGTCATTTGAAACGTAGTAGAATATTAAATAATAAATTATAGTGACCACTGCGTTGTCAAGTGTTGTCACCTGAAAAGTACAGTAACCCCAAAGATCTAACATATTAACTCAGCTGTACAACAAGCCAAATTACTGAATTATGGACATGCTAAGGTCGTTTTGCAACGCTGTATCGCTTGTGAAGTCCGCGTGAATTTGAACTGTTCAACGAAAGTTTATTTTACACTATTCTATTGGTTCAAAGGCCGCACGTGACAATGTAAATCAAATCGCGCATATGCCAAAGTCACGTGGAAACCTGGGAAACAACAAACATGGCGGCTGATCTTGCGACGGAGTGCATTCAGGACTACATTCACCCGGACGATGAAACTCTGCAATCTACTATTGAAATGACTCCTGGGTTCAAACCTTTCACATATTGTGCATTTTGTTCACCCAAATTCCGAGACTTCTTGTGATATTTTTTTTTTCCGAGCCACCGACCCTATATCAGGAAACGCATTCGACGGTAAACGAAAAAAAGGGGTTGATGGCCTTTAACCCGAAATAACCAGCTGCAGCAAGTAATATGATAAACTTTGAGAAGAATGTGATGGTGATTGAAACGGGGTGATGGAAAATCAAAACTTGCGTAAAATAACACTGTGAAGTTTGGTAGATGTGCAAACGTTGGTTAAAGTGGTCGTAAAGATAGTTCTTTGATCATATTTTGCTTAAATTTATGCCTCTAGTAACCATAAATTTACACAGTAACTTTGCTATGCCAGAAAATATCAAGCAAACATTCATTTTTGACGTTCGATTTTTACACAGAGAACAAAATGGCGGCAAATTTGAATCTAAACACCAGATTTACTATGGGGAGCAAAACTATGGGGAACAAAATATCTGTAAACTTGATATTTACTCCACATTTACGCCACCCTTGCAGAGAAGTAAACTTTCACTTTCAAACAAAATTTGCACCAAGAACAAATAAGTAGCAACATTAGTACCCTAAATTTACAATAGATTTGCTCAACTAGCAAACTTAGGCAAATCCGTTTTTTCGTCCAGTGTTACTTCTGAAGATCGAATAGCCAGGCAGAGACACTTCACCATCGGATATGCTGTTATCGAGCCAAGTTTCAGTAAAGGCAAGGATATGCAAATTAGGACAATGTGAAACAAGAATATTTAATTCATCCATCTTCCCACGAAGACTTCGTATATTCTGATGTAAAAACTTAAGGCCACGTTGATTTACAGCTTCAGATAATTCTGCAAAACCATGTATCGCTGTTTCGATTAGATCTTCATGTGGCATAGGATCTTTAGCGTTGTTGAAACACATGTCGCATTTTGAAGAGTATTCAAATTCTGCACTTAAACATTTAAGATGATACGGCTGAGTGCATCCGACGCAAGTGGCTCTTCCTTGGTTCTTTCTGATGGTTTTACTGCATTTGAAGCACTTCAAAGTCGCAGGCCCAGGGTTCTGTAATACGTCCCCACAAAGGAGTACTAAGTTCACAAAAAGTACATCCTTAGCTAGATGAAGTAACTGAGTATTACAAGACGTACTGTTAGTCTTGTAACTCGAGCGCTTTGTCCAAAGATGAATCGAAGCACGAAGTGAGTCAAATGAGACAGAATTCGCGAGGTATAGTTGGGAAACACTCAAAGACACAGAACCAGAATGATTGTCATCCCTCCTTAAGATGAAACTCGCAAGAATAATTGCCAGAAATAGATATAGAGTCAACTTTTGTCCAAGCCCACGAAACACGTCCGCCATGTTTCCGCGTGAGACCAACATTACAGAAACGCGCCCAGTGAAAAACGTCGCCCGTGAAAAGTGGGGTACCCATTAGGCTTTGCGAACAAAAACGAAGTTTCAAAGACTGCCGTCGTTTTCGGTCTCTTATGAACTTCATAGCGGTTAACTATTCTCACACTTTCAAGAGACAATGCAGAAACAATAGAAGTAGGTTGCCATTGTTTTAAGTGTTGGAATGTCTTTGTCAGTGCTTCAAGTTTATGCAAAGAGAAGCATGTTTCTTCCTCGTGCACTTACATAAAACCCTCGCGAATTCGGTATTCTCGTGCGAATCGTTTTGATGGCAAAACAGTTAAAGCTAGTCAGAAACCAAAGTATTCTTCACTTAAAAACTCATCTTCACGAAAATCACTCGATAAGATTGAATAAAAATGTTTGCAGCGTTTATAAATATTATTATCAGAAGCGGTATTGTAGTTGTTTTTAAGAGACGGATTAGATCGCAGTTTAGGTTTGGCCGTTAAATATGTAGTTATAGCGTTCTTAAAGAAAGTATCGCTCTTAATTTTGCCTTATACTTTGCTAAAATCAATATCTTAAGTGAAGAATGTAAGTGAGAGTGCTTTTTCGTCGAATTTGCCCGTAAATTTTAAGGTTTATAATATTATCCAAAACCCGTGACAAAATGTAAACAAACTATCAACGCATCGGTTGCGCTCATATTTCATCGATCGATTCGAACACCAAGAAGTTTGTAAAAGGTAAAAATTCATTTTAAGTCAGTGCATTGAATTATTTACGGCAAAATCAACAACAATCATCGAGGATTTTTCAATTTTGAAGCGTTTAACAGCAAAAAGTCACATGCTAATTCGGAGCAAATTTAGACAGTTTTTAAAAAGACTGAGCTATTGTTAGTCGCGTAAAGTTCTATTCTTCATCGAACAGTAGGCAAATGTTACGGATGTCTGAGCAGGAACAATAACCAGGAAAGGGATATACCCAGGGGATTTCTTGATTGACACTAAATTAATGTCATTTTTCACTTATTTGCATTTTCTCGATCGACGTTTTTGAATGGGCGCGTTTCTGTAAAGAACATTGTGGTGTTTAGACGTCACGTGCCTTTGCATATTATCTTTTCTACGAAATGATTTTTCGCAAACGGAACAGAACCAACTCATGTCAGCTCAGGAGCAAAATGTAGACTGAGAAAGAGGTAGAATGTTGCGCATTTATATAGGTTTTCAGGCCATAGAATTCTATTGTTATCCTCCCCCAAAACCACCACTACCACCACCACCACATTTCTGTTGTTTTCTTTCCTCCTCCTCCTCCTCCTCATTCTATTGTTTTTCCTCCTCCTCCTCCTCCTCCTCCTCATTTCTATTGTTTTTCCTCCTCCTCCTCCTCCTCCTCATTCTATTGTTTTTCCTCCTCCTCCTCATTTCTCTTGTTTTTCCTCCTCCTCCTCATTTCTATTGTTTTTCCTCCTCCTCCTCGTTTCTATTGTCTTTCCTCCTCCTCCTCATTCTATTGTTTCTCCTCCTCCCCCTCCTCCTCCTCATCCTCCTCCTCATTTCGATTGTTTTTCCTCCTCCTCCTCCTCCTCCTCCTCCTCCTCCTCATTCTATTGTTTTCTATCCTTCACCCACTCGTTTACTTTTTTTTTTCTCCACGAGATTCTATAAAAGACTGCCAACTGCCATCTTTAGTTCACTTTGAAGCAATGTCTCGTGTAGTGAACAATAATCGTGGCTTTCTTCAGCTGTTAGCTGATTGCCCTGCTCGTCAGCGACAGTTTCTTTTACGGACAGCCAGTTCACAACAACTACATGCATTAGTCCAAGTCTTATACAATATACTTAAGGAATACATTCTTATCCCCGAAGAAAATAAGCGGAACGTGTTGCCATATAAGGATGCTCTAGTAAACCTAGCAGGAACAAATGTCCCTTACAAAACAAAGAAGCGAATCCTTGTACAAGAGGGTGATGGTTTTATTCAAGACCTATTGGTACCTGCTGTTACAAGTCTAGGATTTTTGATGCTATAAAAGAGGAAACGAAACTATAAGTTACTCATTTGAAGCTACGGTCTGTCACGGGTACTCATCAAAATGAAGAGAAAGATAGATTTGGTTGAAGAAGAACACGAGAGTGAACATGAAGAAAGCGAAAGTTCTGGTGATGAAAGCGAGGATGAAGAACCAAGAATAAAAGATGTTTTGAGTCATCTCTCCCGAGCAGTGTCGGAAAAGCGTTCTTCTGACTTGCTGCATAGTATGGCCGCGTCGAAAGATATTCTTTTCTGGACTCCCAGCGGACAATAACTTCGAAATAAACGCACTATTCCCGTCACAAACATCGCCGAGCTAGTTGAGTATGTGTTGCTCCCTCATAACAATGAGGTTACCAAGCCTCGTGCGCTGAATACGTTTCCAGATGGACTTGCAGAGTTAGGAATCGATAAAGGTTTGTTTTAATAGAAACGGAAAAAGGCTACCAAAATGTAGAAAATACTTCCGATAACGAGAGTAATAATGAGGAGAGTTCATCGGATATTGAAAATCAGAAGGAGGAGGAGGAAGTGGCTTCTGAGAATGGCGTTGAAACTGAAGGCACCCAAGAGATTTGTCCTATATGCGATCACCAGATCCCCGAGAAGAGAAAATACATCAAAGAGGGCTTTCTTCGGTGTCACGATTGTGGATTAATTACACACAAAACGCCAAGACGTTGGAAACCAATTTTTATTCACCCTCTAAAGAGGAGAACGAAGAGGAGGTCTAATTTCCATCCCTTCCAAATCGCTGTTTATTTGACTCTTTTTGTCACTGGTTTTTAATAAAGTTTTTTAAAACGGTATCTCTCTTGTGTTTTTATTGCTAGCAATTATGAGTCGCGTGTTTTAAGGTGGCTCCCTAGAGTAAATTGGCCGTGCACAGCCTGGGTACTAATATGGCGCGAGCTTTAAAATCCGCGCGACGTCCACGCAAAAATAAAAACAAAATATGGCGTCTCTTTTAAGAAAAATTGCGCGAAAAAACTTTGTCCACTTTGTTAAGGCAAGAAGATTGGCCAGTTTTAGACAAACTTTTATCAAAGGAGATTTTTTACGAGTGTCAAGCAATTTACCGGCATTCATCGATCCTCATAACAGACATAAGCGTGAATCGCATCGTAAACAAAGAAGAAACTTTCCTTATACCTTGTTCGCAGTCTTGGGGATAGCTGCGGCTACCTCTAATAATACGGAAGAAGACTCTCTGCCCACATCTCCTTCGTCTCCTTCGCACCAGGCAAAGCGTAGCGCAAGTGGTCGCTTCGCGAAAGCAGCGAAAGGAACCTCTAATAAAATGGCACTGATGCAACAAGGATACCGAAACTACATGGCAAAACGAAAGCTGGATTTTGAAAACATAACCGACGAAAACGAACCACCCTCTAAACGCAACACAAGGAGTACTCAGGTAAGCACGGCGGTGACTCTTTGCCTTTAGAAAAATTTTGTCAAAAGTACCAAGCGCGCGTTTATGCTAATCATTAGAAACATCAAATCTTCATGCTCATAACAGGCTGCCGCCGAAAAAGAAGCAGCTCTTCCCCATGGAACTCGTCTAATTGACCTTGACACATTTCGGAAACGTCTCCAAAGCTGCACTCACTGTCAATCAGGTAAATGTATGTACTCTTTCTAAATAAAGCCTGACCGGAATGGACTTTGCTGGACTGGACTTTAACATTTGCTCTTCAGAAAAAATTATAATATAATCTACCATTTTGTGTTTGCTTATTAAATTAAGTATCTACTGTAAACCCACAAGTTTTTGTTTATCATAAGACTTTATTTCAATCCTTTGTAAAACTTACCATGCACCCAGTCCAAAAAAAAAAAACAAAAACAAAGGATAATGCATTATATTATGCACATACATATTTTTACCCCCTCTAAGCATTCATTGTTTGCAAGTGACCAGTATCATTTCCATTTACTCCAGGTATAATTTATACCCTAGTTTGACAACCAAACCCTCTTAAAAGCATCTGGAAAAATATTACGAGTAGGAGCAAAAAAAGAGTAGGAATTTCTTATTCTAGAATACATCAAATATGCTAGATGTTTTATTCACACAAAGCCTTTTTATTTCACTTATCATATTTAGGTCCACTTTCTTTTTACAATGTGAGGGATGAAGTACGCCATGGCCTAGCTAGCACATTTGTGATTATTTGTCCAGTCTGTGGAAAAAATAATGAAATCAAAACTTCTGAACAACACAAATCTGGTCAACGTGGTCCTCCTGCTTTTGACGTAAACACACGAGTGGCCCTTGGTTGTCTTCATGCGGGGATTGGCCAAACACATATAAACAACTTACTCTCTACTTTGAATGCCCCAACTATAAATTCTGTCACTTTCAAATTGAGGGAAAGAGAGGTAGGAAAAGCTGTTGAAGGTGTTGCAAAAAGTAGCTGCCAGGATTATTTGGTAATAGAAAAACAAGAAGCCCTGCAAAATGGTGTTCAGGTTGATGATAATAATCTGGTGCCTATTTCATGTTCCTATGACATGGGCTGGCAGAAACGCGGCAAGGGGCATAACTCTCGCACTGGTCAAGGAGCAGTTATGGGGTTATCTTCTGGTAAAGTGCTGGACTATACAACAAGGACAAAAAGTTGTAGATTTTGTGACAGTGCCAAGGCCATGGGAAAAGAACCCAAAGCTCATGACTGCCGAAAAAATCATGAGGCTTCATCGAAAGCAATGGAGCCCGCTGCAGCAGTTGAATTGTTTAACAGAGCTCCAGACCAAAGTGTTAAGTTTTCAGTTTACACAGGTGATGATGACTCCACAACAGAGGCACACATACGAGAAAAAGTAACCTATGAGGTTGAAAAAAAACAGTGAAATTATACATATGAAAAGATCCCTCACAACACGTTTATACAACCTTAGTCAAAATGAAAAATTTGACAATTGTTCCCTCTTGATCTCAAAAGGTGATAAATTATTTAGTGAAATGTTTTTCCTATGCTACTGCTCAAGACAAAGGAGATTCAAAAGGGATCCAGGCTGCGATTAAGTCAATTGTTCCCCACGCCTTTGGAGATCACTCCAACTGTGAAACTAGCTGGTGCAAATTTAAGAGCAACCCAGGAACCTACAAGCACAAAGAGCTGCCATATGGAAATGACCTGCATGGAAAAAAATTGGAATTAGAACTAAATAACATCTTCAATGACTACTCTACTGATGCTGTGGCAGAGAAGCTTGCACCTTTGACAAATTCCCAGCGAAATGAGGCGCTTAACAGTGTAATTGGATCGAAAAATCCAAAAATCAGATTCTATGGTGGAAGTGAAAGCAATGATTTTCGTGTGGCCTGTGGAGTCGCTCAGACAAATTTAAGATATACCTATATCAGCAGTACACTTGAGGCACTCAATATTGAGCCTGGCAATTTCTGGGAAATGTATGGAGAAAAAATGACTAACCATGTTCAAAAAGATAAACTCAGAAAATCTTCTTTGGCTTATAAACGGGGAAGAGCCAATGCCCGCAGGCAAAACAGTGCACAAACTGCTAAAAAAGAAGCAAAAGAAGGAAAAACATATGAAACCGGAATTGGACTGAACCTAGATCTGAGCGTCTTGCCTGCAAGTACCATGAAAGAAATTGAGACCATTGTTTCACCATACACTCCACGACCACTGGCAACAAAAGTGAAATATGATGAAAACAAATTTTATAACTTCTTAATTTTTGACACTGTAACAAACACTACAGGAAAATCTGCTGAGCTCTGTCAATTATCAGCTACTGACCAAACTGGCCTTTATCAATTTTCAACTTACACTTTACCTGTACATGACATTGATCATTTCGCTTCAAAAGTAAACAAACTTAAAATAGTCAAGGTAAATGGGGAAAGGAAACTTTACAAAGACAACAAAGAAGTAAGTACACTACCGTTGAAGGAAGCAATGTCACAGTTTCTTGGCTTTGTTTCACGGTCAGTACACTGGACGAAAAAACGGATTTACCTCTATAGCAAATCTGGAGCAAATCATCTGCAAATGCCACATTTGCTTAATTTTGCTCAATTTTGCCACATGACATAGGACCAACTTTGCCATAATTTTGCATTAGTGGCAAAGGTGGTAAATGCCGAATTTGCTTCAAATTTGCCCCGTGTGTAAAAACAAGGATAACCTTTACTTTATCAAGGCATTTACAGGGGTGTCAAACTTGATAGCAAAACTGACAATTGTCAGGTTTTTGCCCAAATGGGCAAAAGCGATCGAAGATGAATTTTTGAATGCTTTTGCTCTCTATAGCAAATTCGGTCAAAGTAGTAATTTGCCACATTTTTGCTCAATGTAGCAAAAGTGACCAAAACTCATTTTTCAACAGTTTTGCCCTGGATAGTAAATCTGAGCAAAAATTCACTTTATTTGTGTATCGCCCAGTGTAGTAAATGAGGTCAAATTATCACTTCTTCCGTATCTTTGCTCAGTGTGGCAAATATGATCAAAATAGGCGTTTGCCACTATTTTGCTCAGGGTAGCAAATTTGGCCAAATATCACTATATTCTCAATTTTGCTCAGGATTGCAGATATGATCAAAACAGTAGTTTCCCATACTTTTCCCCATTGTAGCAAAGTTGATCAAATATCAGTTCTTCTGTATCTTTGCTCAGGATGGCAAATATTGCCATGATAGCAGTTTTCCATACTTTAAGTAAGGTAAACAAAATTGATTAAAATATCACTTTTTACACTTTCACTCAAGATAGCAAATTTGATCAAAACATCATTATCCACATGTTTCTTATTTTTATTTGGTAACATAAATGACTGACAAACAATTTAGACACCAAACAAAATTTAAAGAATAAAATGACTTTATTATCCTTAATATACACTGTACAATAAAAAGCAAGATAAATTAAAAGAAAGTTCCACTGGCCTCTGCAGGGCACTGCATGTACCACAAAATATATGCCTTTAAATAAAAAGCACATACAATGTGAAACTATCTAAATTCATAAGTGTATAAGAATGTACATTGGGTTTGAAAGTGCAAGTCAACACTAGCTGGTTCATAATTATCTAAGGTTGATACAGGTAAAATGTAACTCCATTTGAGTGGTATACTTCAAATATATACTCTTTCTAGATTCAATTGATACTATTGGCAAATGGTTGTACGATGACAACACGTACACATCACTCCCAATGTAGATGTGACATCCTTACTAATGGACAGAACATCCACCACAGGAAATAAAATTAGCCTCAAATTATTATGATAAGCGATATTCCTCTAATTATTATTTATAAGAACTTGTTTTCATCTGACAAATAATATTATCCACTACCCAAAATAGGCAGTGAATAATATTATATAGTGTACCTAGTGCTATTCACTTACCCCAAGGGGAGATACATCTGTATGATTCATTTTTAACCAAATCAGTTATATAAAAATATTTCTTGTAAACAAAATGAGTTACTATACGAAAGCTCTGTGCATTTCTATGATTTGGGTACGACTTTGATATATTTTTACCCAGCAGTAAACACTTATGAGGTTAATTTTGTCACCCTTTTAGCATGTACATGTATTCTATTTTACAGGTGCTTCATTTACTGCTAAAATTCTAAAACTAGCATGAAATGACACCCCAATTTTACTCTCATCCTATAGGTAGCCAAAAGCTTTTCAAGTTATGAAAGCAAAACTGCTATCCACTGATTTGGTTAAATACTTGTATTATTATATGACCATAAATAATTTATTACATTTATTTTTTTACTAAAATCAAATTACTTGCTAAAAATTTGAGCAATTTTTTTCTGATTCACATGATCAGCTGTTTTGCTTGCAGTATTGGACTGATTAAATATCCAAATTATCCAAACACAATCTATACACTATAAAAGCTCTGTAGAACTTCTTTAATTCATCACCATTATTATTGTTATTGGCATGCAGGTGATTAAAATTTAAGCCATGCTTATAAAAAACTGTTATCACACACGGTATTTTTTTTTTGCATAAAACATAACTGCACTCTTTTTTCATAAAATATGCCAAGAACAAAATAGGATCATGGCATTTGGAGTCCAGTAATTACTCTACTATGGGGTGTATTGGCTAGATTTAGTTCTCGGAGTGGCACTTTTTAAGGCAGTGCTTAGGGTAGCCCTAGGATCTGTCACCACTGTGGAAAGTGGATACAGATGTATCTCCAATTACATATGTTGGGTGAATGGACACGACAACTGAAAATACAGCTGCATTTACAGGCTACTAGATGGAAGGTTTTTAAAATTAAGTAAAGTTGCCAAGTTACAGAGTGATTCGGTGCAAACTAACAAGGACAGCTCTGCAAAGATGGCAAATTTTGCAGACATTTGTCTGGTAAGGGAAAGTTTGTGGCTCCACCATACCATACAAAGGTCATTGAGATTATGTGACTTTGTGTCAACACTTTATTTCAAATCAGACTAATCACAAACAGCGTAAGAACCTAGCCAATCACAAAACGCTGACATACATGCATGTCTTTGTGACCCTGTGGGATTCAAACATGATATTGTGCACTAATTCTCAGACGGCATGCTCTATACAGAAGGTTTAGAGTGTCTGCAACACAGGCAAGATATTCATTGGATTGTGACAAACAACTTTGAGATTTGGTAATTTACCTAGTTTTAACGTGGCTCCTTCCGATGGGTGTCAAAGGATATTCACTTACTACATTGTAGGTCTTCATCAAAACTCAAAAAATTGTGCAATTGTCTACTGAGTAAATATGGTTCTAGGAACTTGACTGAAAAGGAACTGAATCATGATGCATGTCAACTTCAACTTGAGTGTTATTATTATTTTGTACATTTTTATCTAAAATGTCTTCTTCTTTTCTGAATGTTCTTCAAAAAATTATCTGTGTTATGCTTATGATCAAGTTCCTTTTTCTATTGTAAGTGGTGGGTGCCAGAGCAATATACTCTTTGGTTTGATGCTGGTCTCACTGTGTGCTCTATTACCATTATTTTCGCTTCATTGGCTTTGACACCATGCAACTTTGCGGTCCAACTGGGCCATTAAACCATTCACCTCAATGCTCTGCCAGGAAAGTGGCCTTACACAGAGATTTTCCCTGTTTGGGAGGTCCTCATCTGAACCTGAAGAATTACCTTCATGCCACTCTGATACAGCTGTTTCAGACAAAGACTCCTCTGATGACACATATGCAATGGACATACATGCAAGGTACTTGTCCTTGCCTGACTAACTGATGCTAGTTGACTCCCTCAGAGCATATCGGCCCTTTAATTTTTTTTCTGAAAGAAAAATGAAGAGCCATGATTTAGCAGCCAACAAGTAACCCACAGTTGGTAAACAAGCATGTACTGCTCATACTCAGTGTAAATGATTGGGTTGCAGAACAATGACACGATACTAAAAGCTGAAAACACTCTCTTAATCAAAGGAACAGTTTGAGGATATTTGTGAGAAAAATTTCTCCCTGCATTTTATTCCTACTAACTTTTTCATTAAATATATAATATGTTTTTTGGAACAGGTGTTAAAGTAGAGAGCAGAAATGCCTCTTTCTGTTGAATCTGCATTTGTTTCATTAAGACTCTTTTAAGTGTAAATAAAAACTGAAATAAATTAATTCCCCTGTCATTCGAGAGCAGAACTGATAGTGTCCCACAGGTCACCAGGCTCTAACAGAGCACAGCCATGACTCAACTGTACACATAAACCGTAAAACCGGTCAGAACCTGAGAAACGTAACATTAAGGTAACCCACATGTTGCTTAGAACAATAATTAATTGTGGTTATTTGGCATGATAAAGCCAAAGCATTTACTCGCAAAATGAACTAAGAAAGATCCCTCAACATCATTGAGCTGTACAAAAGGTATAAATAATGAGGTATTGTCATTTATAATGTGGAACAGTAATACAGTGGTCACTTGGAATGACACTTATGCTTCAAGATCTGGAAAGTGCCGTCATTCGCAAAATGAGCCAAAATTAAGATCTCACAATATCACTGAACCATATTTATAAACCATAAGAGTTTTGGATGGTACAATTTATGAAAGAAGAATCACTTGTCATTTAAATGTGAAACAATAATACGGTGGTCACTCAGAATGACACATAGGCTTCAAGATCTGGCATATTCCGTCACTCGCAAAATGAGCCAAAATTAAGATCTCACAATATCACTGAACTATATGTATAAACCATAAGAGTTTTGGATGGTACAATTTATGAAAGAAGAATCACTTGTCATTTAAATGTGGAACAATAATACGGTGGTCACTCAGAATGACACATAGGCTTCAAGATCTGGCATACGCCGTCACTCGCAAAATGAACCAAAATTAAGATCTCACAATATTACTGAACCATATGTGTACACCATAAGAGTTTTGGATGGTACAATTTATGAAAGAAGAATCACTTGTCATTTAAATGTGGAACAATAATACGGTGGTCACTCAGAATGACACATAGGCTTCAAGATCTGGCATATGCCGTCACTCGCAAAATGAGCCAAAATTAAGATCTCACAATATCACTGAACCATATGTATGAACCATAAGAGTTTTGGATGGTACAATTTATGAAAGAAAAATCACTTGTCATTTAAATGTGGAACAATAATACGGTGGTCACTCAGAATGACACATAGGCTTCACTTGCAAAATGAAAAAAATGCCGTCACTCGCAAAATGAACCAAAACTAAGATCTCACAATATCACTGAACCATATGTATAAACCATAAGAGTTTTGGATGGTACAATTTATGAAAGAAAAATCACTTGTCATTTAAATGTGGAACAAAAATACGGTGGTCACTCAGAATGACACATAGGCTTCACTTGCAAAATGAAAAAAATGCCGTCACTCGCAAAATGAACCAAAATTAAGATCTCACAATATCACTGAGCCATATGTATAAACCATAAGAATTTTGGATGCTACAATTTATGAAAGAAAAATCACTTGTCATTTAAATGTGGAACAATAATACAGTGGTCACTCAGAATGACACATAGGCTTCAAGATCTGGCATACGCCGTCACTCGCAAAATGAACCAAAATTAAGATCTCACAATATCACTAAACTATATGTATAAACCATAAGAGTTTTGGATGGTACAATTTATGAAAGAAGAATCAATTGTCATTTAAATGTGGAACAATAATATGGTGGTCACTCAGAGGGACACATAGGCTTCAAGATCTGGCAAGTGCGGTCACTCACAAAATGAAAAAAAATTAAGATCTCACAATATCACTGAACCACATGTATAAACCATGAGAGTTTTGGATGGTACAATTTATGAAAGAAGAATCACTTGTCATTTAAAAGTGGAACAATAATACAGTGGTCACTCAGAATGACACATACTGTAGGCTTCAAGATCTGGCAAGTGCCGTCACTCGCAAAATGAACCAAAATTAAGATCTCATAGTATCACTGAACCATATGTATAAACCATAAGAGTTTGGATGGTACAATTTATGAAATAAGAATCATTTGTCATTTAAATGTGGAACAATAATACAATGGTCACTCAGAATGACACATATGCTTCAAGATCTGGCAAACTTATGCCGTCACTTGCAAAATGAACCAAATTAAGATTTCACAATATCACTGAACCATAATTATGTATAGATGTAAAACAAGAGTTTTTGACTGTAAAAATTTCAAAAGGAAAATCATTTGTCATTTGAAACGTAGTAGAATATTAAATAATAAATTATAGTGACCACTGCGTTGTCAAGTGTTGTCACCTGAAAAGTACAGTAACCCCAAAGATCTAACATATTAACTCAGCTGTACAACAAGCCAAATTACTGAATTATGGACATGCTAAGGTCGTTTTGCAACGCTGTATCGCTTGTGAAGTCCGCGTGAATTTGAACTGTTCAACGAAAGTTTATTTTACACTATTCTATTGGTTCAAAGGCCGCACGTGACAATGTAAATCAAATCGCGCATATGCCAAAGTCACGTGGAAACCTGGGAAACAACAAACATGGCGGCTGATCTTGCGACGGAGTGCATTCAGGACTACATTCACCCGGACGATGAAACTCTGCAATCTACTATTGAAATGACTCCTGGGTTCAAACCTTTCACATATTGTGCATTTTGTTCACCCAAATTCCGAGACTTCTTGTGATATTTTTTTTTTCCGAGCCACCGACCCAATATCAGGAAACGCATTCGACGGTAAACGAAAAAAAGGGGTTGATGGCCTTTAACCCGAAATAACCAGCTGCAGCAAGTAATATGATAAACTTTGAGAAGAATGTGATGGTGATTGAAACGGGGCGATGGAAAATCAAAACTTGCGTAAAATAACACTGTGAAGTTTGGTAGATGTGCAAACGTTGGTTAAAGTGGTCGTAAAGATAGTTCTTTGATCATATTTTGCTTAAATTTATGCCTCTAGTAACCATAAATTTACACAGTAACTTTGCTATGCCAGAAAATATCAAGCAAACATTCATTTTTGACGTTCGATTTTTACACAGAGAACAAAATGGCGGCAAATTTGAATCTAAACACCAGATTTACTATGGGGAGCAAAACTATGGGGAACAAAATATCTGTAAACTTGATATTTACTCCACATTTACGCCACCCTTGCAGAGAAGTAAACTTTCACTTTCGAACAAAATTTGCACCAAGAACAAATAAGTAGCAACATTAGTACCCTAAATTTACAATAGATTTGCTCAACTAGCAAACTTAGGCAAATCCGTTTTTTCGTCCAGTGGTAGAAAGAGCCAAGTCACGCACAAACAAAAATGTCGTAACGGTGCTCCTAGGTCACAATTCTCTCACATTTGACGTTCCAGTCCTGTTAAGAAATTCTGCGAGCGACTTTCAAGAAAGATTACAGGCAATGGACGTTTTCTTTGCCGATTCTCTCACGTTGTTTAAAGCACTTGTCAGAGAAAAAGTTTCCTTGTTGCAAAATCCTGATGGAACCTTCCCAAAGACGAACCAATCATCACTGTATTCTTTCCTGTTCCAAAAGTCCTTCAACGCACACGACGCTTTAGAAGATGTTTTAGCACTACGAAAATACTTTTTGAGTCACGGATAGACCTTTCGGAGAAAACTGTGGTCGAGAACTCGGGTGCTGTAAGTGCAAGCCACGCAGCTGAGGACGTGATTTATTTGGATCGCCGCCATATTCTAATGCAGACTTTCAAAGGAAATCTTCATCATCCGCAATACCTCAAGAAGAACATGATTGAAAAAATATCCGCAAGTGGGCTGGCATTTCAAGATCTCCAAAGAGTGTACAGCAGGTTTGGAAAAGAAGGGCTTATTGCGACACTTTCACAACCACCTTCTTCATCGCCTTTGCAATCACCACGAGTGACCACCACCGCTCGAATTTTGGCAACAATAGTCAAGTACTTTGAAGAACATAACTAGTGTAAGCAACTAAATCGAATTTTCCATCTTCTCGTTCCATAACTGGTGAGATATCACTGTAATCACTGGTAATTATACCAGTAAAATGGTCTTTCGTAGAAAGCACATGTTCAATACACCTATGTCATTATGCGCATGCGGGCATGATGGCTCGCGCGCGTATTTCGCTCACACAACCCCGAACCACGCGTGTTTTTCGGATTTTTGTGACGTCAGCGCAGTTAATTAACCGTGAATTTCTCGCGTTTCCTTCGGTAAATTTTTTTGAAAATCGCCTCATTTCTTAACAGTCGTAGTACCGAGGTACTGTTATTTTTTCTGTCAAAATCTGTAAGAGCTAAACTCCTCTATTAAGAAAAATTACAAATTTCGAAATATTGGCAAAACCGTCTTAACGACCCCATGTTTTTTCCACTTTAAAATGTTAAGCAATATCGTTAATATAAAGTGGCAAAGTTTAAAGACATTTCACCGCGGGAAATTAGAAATATTAAGGAAAAATGGGCGAAAATGACAAAATTACTGCCTGTTTAAGGATGCGATGTTTCCATGGCAACGGCCTTTATCCAGAAAATGAAACTTGATAAAGGAACCTTCTTATATGGGTAACCTTAGCGGTGAATCTCGTGAACAAAAACGCAAAGACAAAGTAACTAGATTTCTTTCTGTAACGTATGCTTCAGTAGCTAGGGTTATTAGTAAATACTCTAGGGAGCCACCTTAATTGATAACATAACATAACATAACATAACATACATGTTTATTCAAACTCATAATAACTACATGAATTTGAAAGGGAGAGTCTAGAGGTTAACCCTATGAATAAAACTCTCCTAAAAACAACAAACAAACAATAAAAATTACAACTTTAAAAAGGATTTGAGTTTACATTTAAAAAGTTCAAGGGAACCGGCTTCAACAACATTACTAGGTAAATTGTTCCAGTAACTAATTACATTGTTAAAAAAAGAATATTTAAAACAGTTGATTCTAGATAATTTACAATAAAGCTTATACGAGTGATTTGCCCTAGTGGATTTGACTTTTGCGAATTGAAAGAATTCCTCAAAATCCAAGTGTGATAAGCCAAACACGATCTTATAACATTCAACAAGAGAGGAATATGTCCTACGACTGGACAAAGATGGCCAATGTAACGAGTCACAACGCTCTTCATAAGACATATCACCTCTGCAAAAAACCAAATTGGTTTTTGTTTATCACGTTATGGTCTTGCCAAAATGACGTTAACCTATCGCGTACAATTTTTTCGCTGATTTTGCATATCATGGATGTAAGCGAAATTGGACGATAATTCTCCCTCAAGTGCTTAGAACCTTTCTTATGAAGTGAGACAATGTCAGCTGATCTCCAATCTTCGGGCAAATGGCCCAGCAGGAAAGATTTGTTAACCAGAAATGAGATCGAGGGCGCCAATTCGAACGCACATGATTTTAAAATTACTGGTGAAATTCTGTCTGGACCCGGGGACTTGTTCGTTTTAAGAGACTTAAGATGCTTTAAAATTTCCTCAGTAGTACAGGAAATATAATTAAGTTTCTCACAAACTAAAGGCTCTAAAGAAGGCAAGTTGGTGAAGTCCTCAGAGGTAAAAACAGATGAAAAATAGGAATTAAAACTACTAGCAATACTCTCATCGTCAATCAGTTCTTTGTCACCAACCTTTAAAGATACCAGAGTGTTCGTACCGTTACGTTTGCTTTTAATATAATTCCAGAAAGGCTTGGAATTACCAGAAACTGCAATATCAGAGGCCATATTGTTGATATACGTCCATCGAGCTAAGTTACATTCTCTTTTCACGACATTGTTCAGTTTTCTGTACTTCTCCCAAAGGGCTGGATTGCTGCTTTTTCGCGCTTTGTTATACAACAATTTCTTTTTTCTGCACAACCTAATGAGATCCTTTGTTATCCAAGGTGTATTACATTTTTTCTTGCCCCGACGCACGGGTATGCATTCATCCATAGCCGTAAATAAAAGATCTTTCCAGCAAGACCAGTTGTATTCAATGTCATCATCGAAAAAAGCACAGTTCCAAGGAATGCAAGCCAATAACATCTTTAGGTGTGCCCAGTCAGTTTTGCCATATGAATAAAAACATTTCCGAGATCCTTGTTAAGTTATTTGTTTTATAATAATACGTCAAGATTCTCTCCCTTGGGTCTTTCCTGTAGAGCTAATTTGTATTCACCTTTGGCCTTGCGAACTCGCATAATTAACTGATTAACCGTGCGTGAAAATGACAAGACTTCAATAGTTTTTCATTTCCTCGAGATAGAAAGGAGAAAACAGTTCTGTAATAGTCAGACAAGTTTACAGCTCGATTCGACTTGCATGTTTAGAGCAATGTTTTAAAAAATATTGGTGATAGTAAGACTTTTTCCTTAGCAAAGCGATTGCGAGAAGGAAATACTGAAGGGAAAGCGCGCTTTTATGTTAAACACATAATAGATTGTTTACTATCCAATCAGGGTTAAAAGAGCCCGGGCAAGTCTAGGCAAGCTTATGGTTCCTATTGTAGTAGAGTGACGCTCATTAGTAAACCTATCCACTTCATTATATATGGAGGAAGACACTTAATTAGTATGCAGGAAATCCAAATTAGTATGCGAGAAGGCAGTGAGCAGGCTTTTATGCCGTTCAAACAATAAAAATACGGCAACCAACCAGAATGCTTCGTCAAACGAGACAGCCAATGAGCGTCTTTCTAATTCCGGTCAACCAATCAAAACAACTATGACATCATAGTACCCCGGAATGCATATGACATCATCTTCCGAAAATAAATAAAACCTGTCAAACCGGTTATACCAACCATGACCGCCACAAGGTAAAAATAGAACATGACATCATTGATAAACCCGTCAAACTGGATATACTTAATGAGATTCCACCGCAAGTTAATGAGATTCCTGCGCATTTTATTCATGAGATCAAGACAAAAGGTTATGACGTCATTGGCGTTAATTTATTCCTGCGCACGCTAATGAGATTCCTGCGCAAAAAAACGGCCTACCCGGTGCGCCCTATACTACTTATGTTTAATAATTCATATTTTCACCGAATACTTCGTCATACTAAACATGTGGTACCAAAATTTATAATTAGACAAAACTTACTTACTCAAAGGAAGCTAAAGGATATGTAACCTTAGTAATCCCTGGAATAGTAAGCATAGATCACGTACATTTTCTGTCAAAATCCATAACTATATACCACGAGGCTTATGCTGTGGATACTTTGAAAGTGGAAATTGAGGCGGTTAAAGGTAAAAAAATAAATTTTAGTCATTTGCATCACAATCTGCTTCGTGTTTGGGTAAGATAGCTGTCACCACAATACTGATTTTCGAGACGGATAGGGTGAGAAAAGATGTTTTAGTTGTAGCTTGCTTGGCCATTTTCATTTTCTCGGTTGTTTCATATGGTTTGTGAGATTTTCCTAGTGTACCAATAGACCCCTCATTTTCTTGGCACCCGACTTTGAACACATTTAGCTCCACTACGTAATATACATTTTTTAAGGATATTTAACCTAAGTAATTCCTGGAATAGTAAGCATAGATCACGTACATTGTCAGTCAAAATCCACAACTATATATCACGGGGCTTATGCTGTGAATACTTTGAAAGTGGAAATTGAGACGGTTAAAGGTAGAAAAATGAGTTTTAGTCATTCATATCATAATCCCCATCGTTTTTTGGTACGATGACTGTGACCACAATACTGAACTTTGAGCCTGGCAGGGTAGAAAAGATGTTTTACTTGTAGCTTACTTTGCCACTTTCAATTTCTCGTTAGTTTTAAATGGTTTGTGAGATTTCCTACTGTACCAATAGACCCGCATTATTTTTTGTCTTAGCACCTGACTTACAAGACATTTAGCTTTATTACACTTCTGACCCTACCTATCCAAACAAATGTTTTGTTACGCATTTTAAACTTTTTTAAAATTGGTAATTTCATAGAGGGTCTTTTCTTTATAAACAATTAAATTATAGATAGTACCTGACTACCGCATTCGATGTTATAAGTCATATTTGCTTACCTTGGGTCTTACAATAAAGGGACTTTAAAAGAAATAATTAACCTGTGAAAAGAAAATGTAATGAATTTTCATTGTCACGTCATAATGTTTTACTTCTTTTTTCTTTTTCTATATGGACTTTTGCCGACACATCAGGTTGTAAGTATCATTTCATTTTCTATCTATTTTGGGCGCACCTGCACTTATTTTATAAGCTGTCCCATTCCCGCCTGTAGGCCATGAGATATGAAAGATTTGATTTTATAAACAATTAAATTATAGATAGTACCCGACCGCCGTATACGATGTTATAAAACACATTTGCATAGGATGGGTCTGATAATAAATGGACTTTAAAAGTAATAATTAACCTGTCATCAAAAGATAAAATATTGAATTTTGGTCGTACACGTCATAATTTCATACTTCTTTTTTGTTGTTTTCTTCCATATTGTCTCTTCCCGATACATCAGATCGTAATTAAGTATCATTTGATTTTTCCAGTGACGGTTAATAAGTCACTGCATAGAAATGCATAATAACTTTTGTTCCGATTCCTTCAAAGACAACACTTCTTATTGGACTAGATTTTTGAAACAAAACTTTTTGAGATATGTAAAATAATTCACGTTTTTACTAAATCCTACATCATAGTAAACCTGTGATGCCAAAATTTAAAATTTGACAAAACCTACTTACCTAACGGATATTTAGTCTTAGTAATCCCTGGAGTAGTAAGCATAGATCAGGTACATTATCAAAATCCACAACTGTATAGAACAAAGATTATGGTGTGGATACCTTGAATGTGGAAGTTGAGGCGGTTAAAGATAGAAAAATGAGGTTTACTCATTCACATCATAATCTCCTTCGGTTTTTGGTACGATGCGTGTCGCCACAATACTGATCTTGGAGCCGGATAGCGCCAAGAAAGATGTTTTAGTTGTATCTTGCTTAGCCATTTCCATTTTCTCATCAGTTTCATATGGTTTTTGAGTTTCACCTAGTGTACCAAAAGACCCCACATATGTTTTTGAATCTTTGCTCCCGACTTACAACAAATTTAGCTTTGGTAGTTTTCTGTTCTTAGTTGTCCAATCAAATGATTTGTTATGGAGTTGCAAGTTTCTGAATTTAGTAATTTCATGGAGAGTCCATTCTTTATAATTGATTAATATAGTATAGATAGTTCCTCACCACAGTATATGATTTTTAACTCCTATATGACTAGGGTGGGGTCTATTTTATTTTAGTTTTTGTAATAAAAAGACTTTGACAGTAATTATTTAAACTGTGAAAAGATAAAGTTATGAATTTTGGTCGTTCAGGTCATAATTTCGAACTTCTTTTTTCTTTTCTATATGGAACCTTTCCGATACATCAGGTGGTAAGTGTCATTTGATTTTCAGTGACCGGTAATAAGTCAATGCATGGAAATGCAAAATAACTGTGTTCTGATTGCTTTAAAGGCAACACTTCTGATTGGACTAGATTTTTGAAACGAAACTTCTTATGATATGTATAATAGCGGGGCTCCCTCGCGCGCGAAGCGCGCGTGGGACAGAGCCCCATACTCATAGAATATGGTCAACCTCTTTTCGTTTGGTTGTCACGTGACTGACAGAGCGTACGTACGTACGCGTCTACAGATTGTACGGGTAGGGTAGGGGAGACTATCAAAAGGAAGGGAGGGGTGTCTCAGGTGTGTCTTGGCAAACCCATATCTTTTATATTGGCCAATATGGTCATTTGACAGCTGTCAAAACAGGATAGCCACTGGCCAGTATCACATTGCCATATCGGGGGCTCATGTGTCAACTCATCAAGGTGACGTGATTTATTTGGAAGCTGTCCGCTGACCAGTTGTTTTACTAGCTCGCAATCAATGTTCAATCTCATACTTTCTAGCTAAATTGAGAGCACAGGAAAACTGATAATGCACACATCCATTGGACATCAATGTTGTGATCAATTGACAGCTGTCAAAACAGGGTATCCGCTGACCAGTATCACTTGACCGTATCCGCTGACAAGTTACTAGTTTTCAAATGATCGCAGTCTCAAGTTTGATTGTTTTTTAATTCATATGAAATATGTTTTGTTTTTGTGCCGCACAATTAAAATTTTGATTTAAAACTGACCTCGGACGCGAAAATTCAGCCAGCTATTACACGTAGGGAAGGCAGTTGCTTTTGACTTTGCTCACCATGGTCACGCGTTGGTCACGCTCTACGTCCAATTTTTACGCTCTGATTGGTCAAAATTTGACAGGTGAGCTCATGCGGAAAATTTATGCAGCATCTTGATTCTTGTTTACTTTGACAGCTGAAGCTGACAGAGTTTTGTGTCAACTTGTGATTTTTTTAACTGTCTTTTTCCACTGGATGCACAAAATTAAATTCAGCTGCTACCAGAAGTCTTCTGTTATTCATGGCTAGTTGGTTTTTGGTTAAGAAATTAATACATTACTTGTCAAAGTCGGAAATCCGATTTCGGATGGCGTCGATTTCGCTTTTCACCTTGCTTGATGCGTAAGGGTTGAAAAGTCTGAAGCGATACTGGCCTTCCTTGATACCTTTCAGGAGCTGCATCTCGAATGGTAAGCCTCAGTAATTATTGTGTTTGATGTTTGTTTTTTATATCTAATGTAATGAAGTCGAGCGCACTTTATGCGGCTATGTAGTTTATGCACGTTTGTAAGATTTGAGACAATTTGATATGACCAAGAATCAGGTTTGATATAATCTTACAGAACTTTAAAAAACCTTTAGACATTTTCTCACCGCAAATAGAAAGAAAACGTTCCAAAGAACATTTAGTTATAATTCTGGCTGTAAAAGAAAGCTTTGAGCGATTTTCTTGCCTCGAGTTCATCTTTGAAAAAAGTAAATACCGGGAAGCCGGCTTAAAACTTAAGCTTTAAGCTTGAAGACTCAGGATTTTTAGAGACACTTTAATATTTGTCTTCGTCAATGAAAAATGTTGTCCCTGTATATGTTTCACCGAATTATATTTCTTTTATTGATTGTTGCTAGTCTCTCTTGTAATTTTAATCGCCGTGCCGTTTGTTTTCAATCGTTCAGTGAACATCGCTTGTAGGAGTACTCACAGTGCCGCGTGTATCAAACCGGCGCTTTTAAAGATTACACATCGATAAAACAATTTAATAAACTGAATAAACATAATAATTTCTTTATTGTGTTGTAGCTTAACTCTAGCATGTTCGTTCAAATACTCGCTACAGTTCGCACTGCAAAAGTGAGAACCGGCTGGCCGTATATGATTTTGGAAATTTTTTTAACGGTTTAAAAAGCCCACGCGTGCTTCGATCGTCCTGAATATTGAGTGAGTGCAATTTGTGTTGCAATATTGTGAAATACTGTATTTTGTCCGACGTCTGTATGATAAAAACAGTACCTCTGTTTCACCTCAGATGTGATGTATAAATGGTATAAAAGGTTGGTTTACACGTGCACGCACCCGGATTTGTTAGCAAGATTTTGTAAAGTAAACCTGTCGAACGCAAAAAAATTCGGCCTGTTTTTTTTTTCCAGGCTTAATTAACCGTACGGTGATCAAGAGCCATTATGGCTCCTAAATGTGATCGAAGATGATTGCTATTTTTTGGGTGTACATAAGAGGCCATCAACTTGATGTAAGATTTTGTTCACTCTTGGGCTGTTTGCAAATTATTTTTCTCTAAAATCACTTAGCCTTTCCCTCAAAAGTCACATGAATGTGCTATGTGCTCTAAAGTTAACTGAATTGTGGAATACAAGTTTGTTGTTTGATTTAAATTATAAATATATAAGGGACTGGTCAAAAAGTATAGGGGGGGGGGGGGGGGGGATGGGCCGGAGCAGAGAGGGGGTGGGTCATGAGGTTTTGAGCCTTGTGCAAGGGGTGGGTCGTGCAATTTTCAGCTACCCTTGGGGGGTGGGTCACCCTATTTTTTACTAACTACTAACGAGACAGTTGACTACACTTGTTATAGATCGTTTTCACCGTCACGCAACAAAAAATTAAATTGGAAACCGTCCAGTGGAAGAAACCAAGAAAATGAAATGTTATAGAAGACTAATATATAAACAATTTGTCAAAAGTCTCAGGTCTTTGTGGCCCATAGTTTCTGAGTTATTTGGCGAAACGTTTCACGTACCTTTGTAGAGCTTTGTATGGAGACGCCATATTGGTGCACCGTTTTGGTGCACCAATATGGCCGCCGGAAATCAACAAAAACATCTGGAGGTTACTTTTTCTATAAAAGCTCTCTCTTTTCACTCGAGAACTAGCGTACGTACGCATAAACATATCTTCTAATACTTCAAGTGGTTATATTGCTGAAAATCAAGAGGAGAGACCTTTTTTCAACGAGACCGCATTCCTATTTTGGTGTCACGCACTGCGAAAACTCGGAAGTTCAAATTGCTGTATTTTCGAAATGAAACATGCTACGGAAATGGAAACTTGTACAAAGATTCACTTTTTGTTTATCTTCAACCCAGTGTAAATAAGAATTCGTAAAACCTCGCTATTTTGACTTTACAATTTGATGACGCCACAGTGAAAACCATCTATATAAAACATAGCCAGCTGGAATTATTGCGAAAATACTCACAAACCCGTTGTACGAGAAAATACAAAGGTTGACAGGCCGCACATCTATACGGGCGTGGAACCCTCTGTCAAACTTTTTTTTTTTCGGCTCTAATGAGCATGTCCTTTAACGATTTTCCTTTTTTGTAAGGGAATGATTGGTGGTTCTTTTAAAATTTATTGAAGTTATAGTTGGTTTCGTATAAGATTCCATTTTTTCTTTCAAGCTTCCTTTATAGTAGACGCTGAGGGCTGGTATTGTGTCACAAATGGCAATATTTCTTTTTCCTCCGTGTTGTTTTGTTTTAAGAGTTTAGACTCCCTTTTGTAAATTTCATTTCTGATAGTAGGTTTTCTATCAAAGATAGGGGTCACCCAACGAGAATATAGTTCAAAACCACTTAAACATAGCATTGTTAAACGTATTTTAGTATTTAAACAGTAGATATAGGCATATTTTTATCCCCTAAAAATTATTTCATCTGTTCCGATCTCCTAGCTGAAAGTCAAGTGGTACGAAAATTATGGGGATCAAAACTTACCTTTTCGAAAATTTCAGCCAGAAAAAAGGCTCCCGAAAATTGTAGGTGACCTTACGGTAAAAATCCGTTAAAAATGGGCAATTATACCATTTTTTTAGATGTTCGAAAATCCTAGGAGGGGCAGACAATCAAGAAATTTTACAACAAATGTTCTGAAAATTATAGATCTAAAATCGTCTTTCGAACACATATTTTCCGAAAATTGACGTTGGGTGCCCCTGAAAGATTGTGGGTAGCCTCCGTCCGTCAAGCGTTTTTTTTAAAATGTGAATTATTTTCCTCAAAAGTTGTTTCTGAGGAGTTTTCTCGTAGGATTCTTAAGGCTTCTCCTTTGACAAATTCTTTTTTTAACATTTGGAGGGTGTGCAAGAAGCTTTCCGTTTGTTTAAAATGTGTCTTTGCATCAAGAGTAGATTTTTCCTTGAATCTTGTGCCTTTGTATACAACCGTGTCTAAAAACGCAGTCTCAGTGTCAAATGTTTCGGCCGTGAATTCAATAGTTAGGTGATGAAAGGTTGCTTGTTCAATAAAGGCTTCGATGTCTGGTTTATTCATGTCCCATAGGGAAAAGATATCGTGTATGTGGCATTTCCAAACTGTTGTTCTAAAGACAGTTTTGCTTAGAGTTGTTGTTTCAATATATGTCATGAAAATATTGGCAAAGGAATCAAAACTGCTGTCTTTGTGCCCATTGCAGTTCCATGGTTTTGTAGGTAGTGCTTTCCGCTGAAGTGGAAGAAATTTTTGTTGAGGATTAATCTAAGCATTTCCGACAAGTAATGTGTAGGAATGGGTTGTCTTTGTTGAAATTTTCATATGCTTTGTGACAGATAATTTCAATACACCCTCGTTTGTGTCAAGACTCATAACGTCCATTGAAACAAGAAATATTCGGTTTTTCACATTCGTCTTTTCAGTGAAAGGTATGATTTCTGTGATTTTGATATTGCTTGTAGCAGTGTATTAACAAATTTTGTCAAGCACAGAACAAGGTTTTATTGGATTATTAAGAGGAAACCGAACATCCATGTTTTAACTAGGGGGTGGGTCATGCAATTTCCAACCTTGCTTTAGGGGTGGGTCAGTCATTTTTGTGCCGAAGGGAGGGGGTGGGTGATGTGTTTTTATCAACCACATTTCCAAATGCTCCGGCCCACCCCCCCCCCCCCCCTATACTTTTGACCAGTCCCTATGGAAGTGGCCCTATAGCCCTATGTAAGTCAAGGTCAAAGTCACCAAAAAAAGGTGACATCAGCAAAATCCCACAGTTAAATCCAGAAAAATGAGATTGGCCCTAAATGTGTTCAAAGTCGGGTGCCAAGACGGTAAGTTTTGTTTAATTTTAAATTTTGGTACCACAAGTTTAGTATGACGAAGTATTCGGTGAAAATGTAAATTAATATATAGATTTAGCCAGCGCTAAAAGCGAGGCTCCCATTTAGGGACTGGTCAAAAAGTATAGGGGGGGGGGGGGGGGGGGGGTGGGCTGGAGCATTTGGAAATGTGGTTGATAAAAAACACATCACCCACCCCCTCCCTTCGGCACAAAAATGACTGACCCACCCCTAAAGCAAGGTTGGAAATATCATGACCCACCCCCTAGTTAAAACATGGATGTTCGGTTTCCTCTTAATAATCCAATAAAACCTTGTTCTGTGCTTGACAAAATTTGTTAATACACTGCTACAAGCAATATCAAAATCACAGAAATCATACCTTTCACTGAAAAGACGAATGTGAAAAACCGAATATTTCTTGTTTCAATGGACGTTATGAGTCTTGACGCAAACGAGGGTGTATTGAAGTTATCTGTCACAAAGCATATGAAAATTTCAACAAAGACAACCCATTCCTACACATTACTTGTCGGAAATGCTTAGATTAATCCTCAACAAAAATTTCTTCCACTTCAGCGGAAAGCACTACCTACAAAACCATGGAACTGCAATGGGCACAAAGACAGCAGTTTTGATTCCTTTGCCAATATTTTCATGACATATATTGAAACAACAACTCTAAGCAAAACTGTCTTTAGAACAACAGTTTGGAAATGCCACATACACGATATCTTTTCCCTATGGGACATGAATAAACCAGACATCGAAGCCTTTATTGAACAAGCAACCTTTCATCACCTAACTATTGAATTCACGGCCGAAACATTTGACACTGAGACTGCGTTTTTAGACACGGTTGTATACAAAGGCACAAGATTCAAGGAAAAATCTATCCTTGGTGCAAAGACACATTTTAAGCAAACGGAAAGCTTCTTGCACACCCTCCAAATGTTAAAAAAGAATTTGTCAAAGGAGAAGCCTTAAGAATCCTACGAGAAAACTCCTCAGAAACAACTTTTGAGGAAAATAATTCAAATTTTAAAAAAAGCGCTTGACGGACGGAGGCTACCCACAATCTTTCAGGGGCACCCAACGTCAATTTTCGGAAAAATATGTGTTCGAAAGACGATTTGAGATCTATAATTTTCAGAACATTTGTTGTAAAATTTCTTGATTGTCTGCCCCTCCTAGGATTTTCGAACATCTAAAAAAATGGTATAATTGCCCATTTTTAACGGATTTTTACCCTAAGGTCACCTACAATTTTCGGGAGCCTTTTTTCTGGCTGAAATTTTCGAAAAGGTAAGTTTTGATCCCCATAATTTTCGTACCACTTGACTTTCAGCTAGGAGATCGGAACAGATGAAATAATTTTTAGGGGATAAAAATATGCTTATATCTACTGTTTAAATACTAAAATACGTTTAACAATGCTATGTTTAAGTGGTTTTGAACTATATTCTCGTTGGGTGCCCCTTATCTTTGATAGAAAACCTACTCTCAGAAATAAAATTTACAAAAAGGGAGTCTAAATTCCTAAAACAAAACAACAAGGAGTAAAAAGAAATATTGCCATTTGTGACACAATACCAGCCCTCAGTGTCTACTATAAAGGAAGCTTGAAAGAAAAAATGGAATCTTATACGAAACCAACTATAACTTCAATAAATTTTAAAAGAACCACCAATCATTTCCTTACAAAAAAGGAAAATCGTTAAAGGACATGCTCATTAGAGCCGAAAAAAAAAAAAGGTTGTCAGAGGGTTCCACGCCTGTATAGATGTGCGGCCTGTCAACCTTTGTATTTTCTCGCACAACGGGTTTGTGAGTATTTTAGCAATAATTCCAGCTGGCTATGTTTTATTTAACAAGTGTAGTCAACTGTCTCGTTAGTAGTTAGTAAAAAATAGGGTGACCCACCCCCCAAGGGTAGCTGAAAATTGCACGACCCACCCCTTGCACAAGGCTCAAAACCTCATGACCCACCCCCTTTCTGCTCCGGCCCACCCCCCCTATACTTTTTGACCAGTTTCTAAATGTTTTAAAGTACTCAGTGGAATCTAAGACTTAAAGTCGTTGCTATGTCCCAACCACTTCACAAGAGAGTGTTTCTTTTTGTAATCCCTCCTAATGACTTTATCAATACGCAATATATCTTGTTTTGCCTTATAGTAATTCAGGTTCGTAAAAGCTCCCTTGTATCTCCTCGTTGTTGAGATCCTTTAACCTGTAGGTAATTCGATTTGTGGATTGAATTTTATCGACCAGGAATATTTCTTCAGTCCAATTGGGTGTGTAGCCTTATCAAATACCTTTCTTTTGTATTTACTTTGTATTTCACCAATCTTGAACCTAGGTTTAGATGACAATTGCTCCATATCACCATATAGATTAAAATACACGGTAATTTCATTCTTCTTTTTACTGGCTTCTACCGGTGTCATTTTAATGGAACTATGTTTAGTGTTATTATACTGCTTCAGTATTTTTGGTAGCGTATCGAGATATACTGTATTACCATGGACAGTAAATTGCTTCCACATCTTGGTTTCGATTTTACGGTTCCATCTTTCACAAACAATACTTTTTTCTTCATTCTCGGTTGAGTACAGTGTTATATTATGCTTTTGCAATAGGTCTTTCATGTTTTTTGTTATAATATTCCTTCCCATTATCAGTCCATAGATATTGTGGTTTACGGCCCTCTTCAGAGATGGTTTTGAATGCTTCTGTGACAGTTTCTCCTTTTTTATCTTTCAACGGAGCAATCCAACCATATTTGGAGAGCAGATCTAATACCATGAGAAGATATCTATAACCCTTGTTCCATTTGCTGAATTGTTGCATTTCACCTAGATCCGAGCACCAAATTTTGTCCATACCGTTTACAATAACGCGCCGCCGAGTAAAGTTACGCTTTATAGGTTTATGTAATTCATCTTCTAATTGCTGCTGCCAGTTTTCTTCACTCGACGGCTTTTTCAGTTTTTTGAAACACCAAGTCCGAGTTTCTGTTTTTTTATCAATCAAAAATCTAGCTGTTTTGCCCCATTTAGGCATTTCTCCATAAGGAATCATATCCAGTTATTTTACCATTGCTCTGTCACAATCACCTTTGTTTTTGCCCATATCATAACAAATATCATGGTGAGCGGCTATTTCATCCACTTTATTGTTCGGCTGAACATACCACTCTAGTACCTCATCAGTGTTGGGATCATATTTCAACTGCTTATCAAGGGGGGTTGTACGGCCCCATATACTTGTATTTGCCTGGAGTGAAACCAGCTTTGGGGCAAGGAAGTTTACCAATTGCTTTATGAATATCTATTACGCCCACATCCAGATCCTGTCTATTAGTTTTATATTTAAGTTTTGGCCTAATTTTTGTTGGCAATTGATCAAGAGCTTAGTGTCCAACATTTTCTATTA
>OZ037778.1:24651495-24661495 GCA_964035525.1 Porites cylindrica | reverse complement strand
ATGTATACTTGAATTCATGATAAATAAAGCTCCACCAGCTTCAAGCAGCGTCTATGGCAGAGAAAAATTGTTTTGATATGACAAAATTAATTCTTCAAATTAAGTGTGTCACTGTGGTGCAGTGGCCAAAGAGTTTCTTGCACGTGCAGATAAACCGGGTTCGACTCCCGGCGACGCTGCTTTCTGTTTCTTTGTACTGTTTTTTTTCCCTGTTTGGTCTATTTTTTTAACACTATTTTTCCTTTTGGCCTTTTTTTCTTTATTCATACTGCAGACCCTGCTAATCATGCACTTTGATCAATATATATTTTAAGCTTTCGGTCCGGAGTTTTATTTTGGAAAAGGGATTTCAAAAGCTCTTCAGTCGATCTTCAGTGATCTGCATACTGGCCAAGCTTACGACCAGATAAAAACGATAAGCTGTCAAGACATGTCGCTCCTCTGAAACAGCTGAATTTGTTTCAATGTTAGTTGACATCGTGACAAACACACACAGTACACCACAAACTGTACTAATTTACACCCAACACCCACCAGTGACCCACTGGCGAAACTTAAACTTGCATTTTGTACATCGTCTTAATCATCAATATTATTACCCTAAAATCTCCACTGGGTTTGCCCCCCAAAAATAATTAAACGAAACCTTTTATTCGTTTTCGGGATTTAATTACAGAATTACAGGTGTTTGCCTAATACAGTATTAAAATGCAGTAAAGCAACAAGTTTCAGTGCTCACAGTCTCTCTCAAATACCTGTCATTTAGCTTCCCCTTTCAACGCTACAGCACTAAACGAACTTTGAGAGGAATGATACGGGGTTTTACCAGCTCTGAAGAGCTGAAAATACGCACAATGTAAAGTATAATACATCCTTTGATGAACCTCCTATTGCTGTGTCTCAACTCCTCAATCTTGCTGTGCTCTGGCCCTCAAAAGTGTGACCGGTCGGTATGATTGCCCGTAAAATTTTCTGGACGATAGAAAGGAATCTTTAAAATTCATTTCACCACTGGACATTTCATTCCAAAAAGTACTTAAATCTAGTTTTCTATGACAATACAAACCTTAAAATCTCCAAATCCAAGAAATCGGAACGGTATTTCCGTGATGAACACTTTGCTCGCCATTTTGAAAGTCACTGACGCGAGACGTGACGTCATACTGGTAGGCAGACTGTACCACAGATTTCCTTGGAGACACCTCCCCCCCCCCCCCCCCCCCCCGCTGGCATAGCCTGATATAAACACTCGAATATATAAATATTGCTTTTTTAGAAAAATACTGTTACTTTGCATAAATATTGCTTTTTTAGAAAAATATTGTTACTTTGCCGCTTACAAGCAATTTATTTGTAAACATTAAGTTTCACAGTACATAAGGAAATGTACCGAATTTACGCGAATTAGCGCCGCGGCGCTTATAACCTTGTTGTCGAAAAATGCGGCGTTTATTTGAGAGCGGAGCCTTAATACCATAGTAATACCGCTTAATACCGTATTTACACGAATAAGCGCCGCAGCGCAAATTAACTTCCAACCCCCAATGCGGCGCTTATTCGAGTAATTACTGTAGTTGGCAACTTCAGAATTTATTACATTTAGGGCAAATTGCTATTACATTTAGGACTTTATTACATTGACGGCCGTTTATTACATTTAGGCTTTCTACACACTGCCTGTTCCACATTCTGACTGTTTTTTCTGTTTAACACAATAAGATTTCACCATTTCTGTATACAATATGTTACATAAAAATGGCGCGTAGAAATTAATCACTGCCTGGAAGATAAGTTGGATCATCTTGAGAGCTATCAGATTCACTCTCATAATAACTCTCACTCAAAGGTTCACAATAGCAGCACTCTAAAGCACCATACCCATTCACATAATGTGGAGTAACTTCTTGGCAATATACACAGAATTTATCAGTCATTATATGTATAGATTATATTAATTGCTTTAATTTATTTTTTTGGGAAACGCCAGGTTATACATCTAAATTGAAAATGCTTGTTCAAATAGTGGAATGTAATCTTTCCACAGTACATACCTAGACTATTTGACTCCATACTATTAGATTATTTATTTTAAAAATACTTTTCTATAAACTGCTCCTTCTTCATTGTGTCATGAATGTTAAATACATCCAGCAGATCATAATATGTTGTACCCTTGCTCATCTCATTCAAAAAGTAAAAACAGAAGTGACCGCATGTTGTTGTGTTAATATTTTGTATCTGGTTGTTTTGAAGCAATAGCGTCAAATTCTTGCTTCTGGCATGATCAACAATTTCTTGAAACGGGGGCATCCCAAAACTGTCAAAATAATTGATAACACCATCTTTTTCGTATGTTGACATCCAGTGAGACCCACTCGTACAAGATGGCTCAGGATTATAAATACATAATGCTTGCCTATGGTTGTTAGGAACTGTCTGATCTATCGACAGCACATCTTTTATATGTAAATTCAAATATTTACACCATTTTGTTAGATCATGATTACTCGTTGGGATATTTTTGTGGAATTTGGGTTTTATAGTATGAGGTTTAACAGAGGTATGTTTTTAAATGGTGAATTTTTGCCTAATAGCAGACCGTGGCCCGTTCGAGTTCTTTTTTTTTACCACCACCATGCATCTGTTCCCATGTTCCAATAAACGGAGGAAGTGGTTCATACATACCCAATCGAGGGGCTCCATGGCCATCTTGTTTTCCTTACAGAGGACTTCTCCCAAATCTTGGTGCACTTCCGCCGGTAATTTTTTTTAATCAGGTCAACAGCTAATGGAATACCAATGGATGCAAGAATAGTTCCAATGCCACTACCCATCTGTGCTTGAGTTGGTTTATATGAAAATCTGAACCTGTTTTGATAGCACTGAGAAGATCCCGCTTTTGTGTTGTGGATAGAAGGTCTTCATATGGCATCAACTGGCCGATTGCATTCAGTGTGATCAAAAAGCCTCCTCTTTGCCTCCCATATGCTGATACAAGAATTCTGTCAGCCAGCTGGTTACTTCTTGGCCGCCGTCTATTATCAACCCTTTCGTTTAATTCTGATGCAAAATCCATCAGTACGTTACCTCCAGATATCTTTTTTACCAATTGACTGGCGCCTTCACTAGCAAGACCTGCTAATGCTGACAAACCAAGTGTTTTACCAATTGTTGGTGCCAAGGCTCTGCCCATTGATAAAATACTGGTTAATAGGTTACCTCCCATTTGCTTTCGTACATTAGTCTTGGCTAATTTGATACCCATGCCTTTGTTTAAGCGACCGCTCTTATTTAATCTCTTTACAATATTTGATGGAACATATAGTGTATCACTTCCGGAAAGCGCGTTGCTTGCTAATCTAAGAAAAATTGTCGCTCGCTGATGAAAAGCCCGAGAAAGATTCCTTTTTCTGGTTTTCTGATAGTTTTACTTTTATCTCATAAACTATTGTCATATCTTCTATGTATTATATATTAGATATTATTAAAAACTGAATCATTGGATAATGCAATTCTAGCATTTTGATTGGCTTAGCCGTTATGGTCGGTGTAGGGGTCAGTTTTAAATTGGAAGCTAGCTGAGATTTTTTTTTTCGCGAAGGATAGAACGGCGCCCGAAGAAAATCGTTTTAATTCATTTCTTAGAATACGAAAGAAAAAAGACAAAAACAAACAAAAAAGCCACAAGAGCTTGTTAGAAAGTTTGTCGAAAAACACATGAAAACACATGGAACAAAAAGTACCTTGACCAGCTACGAAAGAAGACAAGTGTCGTTTCTTCATGATCGCGAAGCCATTCGCTGATCGAGTCACTCGCCGATAGATAACTGCGGCTTGTTTATCCGACATCAAGAATATAAATCACAAGTAGCCAGCTAGAAATACAGGCTATGCAGTCATTCACTAAAGCAATCGAGGCGCAGTATAGCTGCTTTTCTTGTTCAGCAAAACCAGCTTGTGGCTTTAAACAACTTCATAACAAGCGACCGAGGTAATAGTTTTTCTCCGTTGTTCTTACTTTTATAACTGCACCGAAAATCCAAATTCACAGTAATTTCGACGGCTGTCACTTAAAAATTCTTTTCCTTCACATTATCTGCCAGGATTTTTTAGCTGTTCTGCTGTGTAAAATCCTAGAATCCCGATGAGTTTTTAAAAAACTAAAGTTCATCGCTACTGAGCAATGTTTTGATTTTTCATTCATGCAGTCCTGGCGAGTCCGTTCACGCGTTGACAGTTTTGATAGACCTGTGACATGTGAATAGCGGAAGTCCCTTGTCTTTTCCGGTTTGTTCTACTCGGGGAGATTCAACGAGATTTTGTGGGCGTTTTTAATAAAACAATTATTCCACTCGCGCTTGTTGGATATGAGATGATTATAGGCAACTCAGCGCTACGCGCCTCGTTGGCTCTCTATCATGTCATATGCAACGTGCCCTCGTGGAATAATTGTTAAATATTCAATTAAAAAACATATATTAATTACACAATAACCAACTCATTACCAATCTTATCAATCTTAAAGATCTCTTCATAGAGAACAACAGCATGTACAGCGAAATTTTGATTTGCATTGGCTGATAACCTGTATCTGAAAATCGGCTGTTTGGGATCTCTTGTTACCTTTTATGTCTGATTAGTCAGATCAAAATAAATCAATGGGAACAGACGGTTGTAATTAGCAAGATTCAATTGTGTGCCAGTATTGTAATCATTCTTTCTCATAGCATAAGCCATAAGATCATTGAAAATCCTCCCTTTACTATCACTATCATACTCAGTTTCTGGGTAAAAGACGCCATTACCATATTCTAAGCGGCAGCTGCTCAGAGATGCCCCTCCTGGTAGTGAAAAAGTATTCATTAGATATGGGCTATTTTCAGCATGCCTATCTCCATTGTTATCTCTGTAAGAATTTTTTAGGTAAACGAGAATACGTTTGACATTATCGATACTAGCAGATATTTGGAAAAAACAATTGCTTGAGTTGGCGCTAAAACTTCGTACAATTTCCTCATGTATGTTCATTGTGTTTCTTTTAGAAATGAGCTGACGAATTTATCATACATGCTGTCTTTTGGAGTTAATTTTGGAATCCATAGAAGAAACCTATTAATAACAAAACGGCCATTATCAGCACCGTGGGCTTTATGTATCAATTCATCATCATTATTTAGTTCTATGTTAAATTGGAGCTGCATGGGAACTAGCATTTTGTCTGCAAGCTCTTCAAAAACGAGTATCTGTTTAGTGGAATTATTACATTGACATCTTTTGCTCCTCCGCCACCGTTATTATTATTTGCTTGGGTGAGCAATCGACGTGCTTCAAATCCCGTATTTGTGTTTGCTGTGGTATTGTATCTAACTATCATAGACTGTTTTTTGCAACTGATCTGCTGTAATCATCAGAATACTCCAATAGATTCTTTGTAGATGTGACATTATGAAGGTTGTCTGTATCATATACAATTTTGCCTGCTGATTTTATCATTAGATGCTTGATAAGGCTGCGGGCACCTCCTACTGTACCAAAAGCCCCTACATATTTTTTTGAGTCTTAGCTCCCGACTTACAACAAATTGAGCTTCAGTAGGTTTCTGACCTTACTTGTCCAAACAAATGTTTTGTTACGCAGTTTCAAGTTTTTTTAATTGAGTAATTTCATGGAGAGTCCATTGTTTATAATTGATTAATATATTATAGATAGTTCCCCACCACAGTATAGAGGGTCTCTTTTGGGTTAACCGATAGGTGTAAAACGGATCTAGGCAGAGGCTAAGTACTCTCAAAGAGTCCCCGACATTTGCAATTAATGATTTTCAAGTTAGCCAGGTCACTACTGCAAAATCACTTGGAGTGACCATCAATGATAGACTTGATTGGATTGGCCATATCGAGAAAGTAACAAAGAAAGTCGCTTCTGGTATTGGGGCTATAAGACGAATAAGGCACCTTGTCCCTCAGGCGACCTTACAACTTATATATCAAGCTTTAATACAGCCACACTTTGATTATTGCAACATTGTTTGGGGAAACTGTGGGATAACTTTACGGAATAAGGTTCAAAAGCTACAAAACAGAGCAGCCCGTGTTTTGACCTACTCAAGCTATGACGTAGATGCTGGTCACCTTTTCAAACTTCTAGGGTGGAAAAACCTAGCTTGCCAGCAACAAATTCAAAGAGCTACGATGGTCTACAGGTCTCTGCACGGGTTGGCTCCAAACTATCTTAGTTCTAAATTTGAAAGGCGAGAAGTCGCATATAACCTAAGGGACTCTGAAAATAAACTCAATGTTCCATTACCGCGCACAAACTATTACAAAAACAGCTTCAGCTATAGTGGCGCCATTCTCTGTAACAGTCTTCCTTGTAACTTAAGGGAAGCAGAGTCCCTTGGGCAATTTAAACGATTACTCAAAGAACTGTAAGGCACGGCATTCGTGGAAAGCAGCTTTTTTATTTAAATATTTTTATTATATTAGTATTAGGCATTTTTAAAGCTGACGAATTTTGTACCGTGGATAAATAAAGATTATCTATCTATCTATCTATCTATCTATCTATCTATCTATCTATCTATCTATCTATCTATCTATCTATCTATCTATCTATCTATCTATCTATCTATCTATCTATCTATCTATCTATCTATCTATCTATCTATCTATCTATCTATCTATCTATCTATCTATCTATCTATCTATCTATCTATCTATCTATCTATCTATCTATCTATCTATCTATCTATCTATCTATCTATCTATCTATCTATCTATCTATCTATCTATCTATCTATCTATCTATCTATCTATCTATCTATCTATCTATCTATCTATCTATCTATCTATCTATCTATCTATCTATCTATCTATCTATCTATCTATCTATCTATCTATCTATCTATCTATCTATCTATCTATCTATCTATCTATCTATCTATCTATCTATCTATCTATCTATCTATCTATCTATCTATCTATCTATCTATCTATCTATCTATCTATCTATCTATCTATCTATCTATCTATCTATCTATCTATCTATCTATCTATCTATCTATCTATCTATCTATCTATCTATCTATCTATCTATCTATCTATCTATCTATCTATCTATCTATCTATCTATCTATCTATCTATCTATCTATCTATCCGTCTGAGACTAGCCTGTGTACAGTCGCCCCCTTCCCGACAGACACCCCTTCTCCGATTTTTCCCTGAGGGGAGGGGGAGCTGTACACAGGCTATCTGGAACGGATAATTCCGTCTTCAAACTGTCCGTCGAAATAATATTGAAGGATAAAGTCAGGCGGATTGTTCATTCAAAATTAAAACTATTCCATTTTCAAATTAAGACGTATTACCTATCTGACGCGAATCATCAAACGGATAACCCGTCTCACACGAATAATCCGTCTCTAGTGTGAAAACGGCCATTTCTGTTGTAATGAATGTCGCGCCCCGGCCTTGAATTGGGCGTTCGCGTGTGTGCTTTGCTTTTGCACAAAGATTATTTTTAAATTGACTATTGATATTCCTCTGTGTAAAATAATATTAGAAGTGGAATACTTTATAAAAAGTATGATCTATCAAATGTTAAAATTTTTCAAAAGAATAGCTTATTTCATCCCGAGATGATCTTTAGACCTTTATTTTGCTTTAAAGATACAGAAAATACAGGTTAATTAAAATTTAACTTTTTGAAACAAAAGAAGTTAATTTTTAACTTTTTTGTTAACCGTAACTGAAAAAAATTAGCCGATAGCCGTAAAAGAACCAAAATTTTAGCCGATAACCGTACATGCCACCACCCCATTGAGACCCTCAGTATACGATTTTTAACTCCTATATGCCTTGGGGCTTATTTTATTTTTATTATTTTTTATAATAAAAAGACTTTGACAGTAATTATTTAAACTGTCAAAAGATAAAGTTATGAATTTTGGTCGTTCAGATCATAATTTCGAACTTCTTTTTTGTTTTCTATATGGAATCTTTTCGATACATCAGGTCGTAAGTGTCATTTGATTTTCCGTGACTGGTAATAAGTCAATGCATCGAAATGCAAAATAACTGTGTTCTGATAACTTTAAACGCAACACTTCTGATTGGACTAGATTTTTGAAACGTAGGCTATTATGATATGTGTAATAATTTACATTTTAACCGAATACTTCGTCATACTAAACCTGTGGTACCAGAATTTAAAATTAGACAAAACTTACTTACCTAAAGGAAGCTAAAGGATTTTTAACCTTAGTAATCCCTGGAATAGTAAGCATAGATCACGTACATTGTCAATCAAAATCCATAACTTTATACCGTCGATTGCATCTACCCGTGAACGCTCGCGCGCAAGACATGTTTTCACGTGACGTGAAACGTCTTAGTTTCAGGTGTCAAACTTTGAAGTTTTCCCGCCCAAAAGTGAAGTTTCCTCAACAGAGTCTGTGTTCTCGTGGTTTACTCTGTTCCCTTGACCGTTCACTGTCAGCGCGGCCAAGAAATCAGAGAAAAATCAGCAAAAAACTCTTCACTGATATGCAGAGCCGAAAAAGTATGGAGGACTTCCTCAGAGAAGTGGATGAAGACTTATTAATATATGCTGGTGAATTACGAGGCAATGGTTTTACGTCAACAGCGAGCGCAAAGTATCTAACGGAAAACGATCTAGCGGGAATCCCTGAAGGACATAAAAGACTAAAGTATCGTTAGCTGTACGTGAAAGACCGCAAACTAAGTTCCCGTCATCCTCAGAGAAAAGTCCAGCTTCTAAATCTCCAGCTAGGAAAAAAAACTGTCCTTAGTGTTGGCGACGCAAGTGTTGGACAAGAAGCACAGTGGTCACAACGTGAAGCCAACGTCTCGCGCCCAACGATTAGATAAAAATTACTGTCCCCTGGAGAAAGATTCATCGAAGAAAAACTTCACGCTGTGGAGGAAAAACTTGCCGAAGCAGCTGAAAAGACGAAAAGTGCTTGAAGATTGTTACCGAAGAATCAAAGAGGCTCCTTCCGAAAATAACCTTACCGGCCAACGATGCAGTAATTGCCATTACCGAAATCATACTGACCTCTAACGAGAGGTCATTGGAGATGGGCCAGGTTATTAAAATGTCACTCAAACCGAATGAGCGTTATGATCTATAAAATTATTAAGGTGGTTGAACAAAATATATCACAATGAATATATCAAAATATATATGTTCTTACCAATTCATAGAATCAGTTACAACATACAGCGAGGAAGTGTGAGAAGACAAGGAGTGGTGTTGCGTGACAACGAACTTAAGAATGAGCAGTCTAAAACAAAATTGTTTATACATTTCTTTGATGTTTTCAAACTTATTTGTTCAATTATACAACAATTGAAAGGCCTCATAGTCTGGCTGCCACCAGTACTTGATTTAAAAGTGTAAAGTGGTGGTCAGTTTTTCGGACACTTGCGCGTGTGATAAAAGCATTGACTATTAAGGAATTTGGAAAACATCAAAATCATACACCCTGCCAGTACACACGAACACTGAGTAGGTTTTAAACTTTGGACAAACTCGATAAATGATCCCGGAAGCGTTTTTTGATTTGAGTGAAGAATTACAATAAAAAAAATCATGTTATTTCATATGCATACTTTGGGGAAGGGTGGCTCTAAATCTCACTTGGGTACTACCTAGTAAGACTCCAGTGGAAAGGTCGTTGAGGGGATAGAAGAATCCGTCGAAAGGGTTACGCTGGAACTCTTGGTCAAGGATGTTAGGTAAGCAATTCGCTTTTAACCCTGTCTCCCCCTTTTCAAGTGCTTGCACAGGTTAACCAGCGTTAAAAAACTTACATTAGCACACGCAACTAAGAAAATATCGCAAAGTAATTGGGGAAATGCTATCTAGGCAGGGCGGCCTTGTGGAGTGGTAGATGACGTAGCGCTATTTTCAAGTGTACAAACCTCTCCTTGAGTGTGAAGACTTAAGGCATGAGTTTCAGTTTCTAGTATCGAATAT